>OX596075.1:13472187-13894687 GCA_951394005.1 Protophormia terraenovae | reverse complement strand
TATTCTAGTATTTATTTCTTTTTCTAGTTTTTATTTCTTTTTCTAGTTTTCTTTTTTTCAATGAAATATTTTTGTGTTAATAGCTGGTTATTAAATATTGCTCTAAAGATTAGATTTAAAAAAATTTAGTTTTTTCTTTTTTTATTTCTAGATAATTTAGTTTAACACTTTTTAAAATGATTAGAATTAATTGAAGTCATATAAGAAGACATTATCGCTAATCAAATGATATACAAGGGGGAACAAATTCGATTATTGATTTATTGATTTTGTAATAAATTAATAATAAAAACATAAATTATTTTTATAAGAATTTTTTTTTAGAAAAAGGCCACGTGGCTTAAATTTTGCGTATCATAATTTATTGATCATGATACAAAATTTTGGGCTTAATTTAAAAAAATATATATTTAATGATTTAATTAAACTTAATTCTAATTAAAAGCTTTTATTATAAGCTTTTAGTACACGTAAAATAAATAACCTCTACCTAACTTAGTTAATTTTTTTAACAAGTCAAAAACAATTTTCTAAAACACATTTCATATTAAAAATTAATAAAGTTTAAGTAAAGTTTTCAAAAATATATATTAAACCTTTGGAAAAATCTTAACAGGTTTTAAAAGCTTAAATTATAATCTATTAAATTATATAAAATAAATAACAACTTTCTAAGTTTTAAAGCATCTTTGAAAACAGTAAATATAACCCTCTTTGTAAAGCGAAAATTTTAAGTTTTCCATGGTTTTGTTTTTTAATTTTAAACGTAATTTTAAAAAAATATATTAAACGATTTCATATAATTGAATATTAATTAAAAGCTCATTTAATAAGCTTTCAAATTATAAAAAAAAGCTTTCTTTTAAGTTTTAAATAATTTTTTAAGAAGCCTAAGCAAAAGACTAAAAAATATTTAATATAAAAAATTATCCAACTTTAAGTAAGTTTTAAAAATATATATATTGAACGATTTAAGACATTTGTATAGTTTCTAAAAGCTTGTTTTAAACACTATTAGATTTTAAAAAATAAATAACAACTTTTAAAATTTTACTTCATTTTCGAAAGCACAGAAAATAACCCCTTTGGTAGAACAAAAATTTTTATTTTTATAAAAATTTAAACACGATTTAAAATATGTATTTATATATTAAATGATTCAAATAAATTTAATACTGATTAAAAGCTAATACAATAAGCTTTCATTTGCTGTAACATAAATAACAACTATTTAATTTTAATTTTATTTTTTAACATAACAAATAAAATTGTCGGAAAAATCGTTCATAATGAAAACTATTAAAGTTTGAGCTGGTTTTAAAAAATTAAGTATTAAGCAATTTTAATAATTTTAAAAGCTTTTAAAAGCTTATGTCAAAGTCTTTCAAATTATGATAAATAAATCACTACTTTTTGAGCTTTAAATCATTTTAAAAAGCAATGAAAATAATCTCTTTTATGAAATACTTAAATATTTCAAATATCTTTCATTTAAAAAAATCATTAAGTAATTTAAAAATTAATTAAAAATTGATTTATTAAAAGATTTAAATATATTTGATGTTAATTAAAAGCCTATAAAATAAGCTTTCATTCTTTCTTTATTAAAAAATAAAAGGACTTAACTAAAAAAAGATCTTAGAAAACTTAAAGAGAATTTTATAAAAAATTAAGGAACATTTTATAGAAATTTAAGAAAAAAAAATTAAAATAATTATTTATTTATTTATTATTTAAAAACAAAATTATGGTCTAGGTTAGGTTATAAATGTCGCCCGCTATTGCGAGTGCACTGGGAGGCCCTTAGATACATTGTGATGCCCCATATGGGAAGAAAGTTCCTCTCCCTTTCTATAAACAAAAAAATAACGTTCGTTTGGTTCACCTTGAAACCAACCCGTATTCCTAACAATCAGGTTTGACAGTGACAATCCAGATCGTGGAACAGTTGTCTACCGAGGTGTCTCATTCTAGGCCCTTTCAGTGCTGGACATTCGCATAACATACGAAATATTTCTCTTCCTCATCTAAACAACTTCTACAAAAGCTATTTCCTGGGTAACCCATATGTTCCGACATACGCCCGATCATACAGTGCCCTGTGATAATGCCTACAAGAAGCCTTATCGATGACCTGTCAAGAGATAGTAATGCTCTAGTTCTGCTCCGGGACCGTAGTGGCCAGAGAGTCCTTGACAGTCTACAAGTGGTGGTTGAGGACCACCTGAGTTCCATTTCATTCACCGCCCATTTATCAAGAGTATTGAATACAGCAACGAAGGGGGTGAGAATGTCCTCACAAGCGAGTGCCTGCGCATTCATCCATCATTTCGTTACCTAGTATACCTGAATGGCCCAGAACCCATATCAACTCCACCCGAAAGTGTCTTAGCTGAGTTAAGGAGCGTATACAGTCGTCAACTTATCTTGATCTTACAATGGGGGAATTTAGAGCCTTGATTGCTGCAAGGCTGTCCACATATTTATCAATGTTCGAAGCGCTGAAATTAAATTCCTAAATTCGATTCGCTGCCACGTTAATGGCATATACTTCGGCCTGAAAGACTGTGCACGAATTGGGTAATCTGAGAGACATCGAAATGTCTAAGTCATCAGAGAATATACCCGAGCTAGTGCCAGTATCTGTCTTAGAACCATCAGTGAATACTGAGATTACATATTCCTTAAAAACTTAATTTGTTGCACAATCTTCCCTAGATGGGATTCTGATATCGAATGTTCTGTCAAAATTCATTCTCAGTATTAAATAGTCAGTCCCCTCTTTGAGCCGTAGAGCGAACTTGGCGGAGATATTTCTAATAAAAATATCAAGGGGAGGAATGTCAAGCATAGTCTCCAGACTGGCTTGGGGAGTGGAACCCATTGAAGCAGTAATTGAGAGACAAGCCAATCTCTGCACTTTATTCAGAGTGGAGATATGTGTCTTCGTGCCTGCTGCCTTCCACCATACAAAAGCGCCGTAGGTGAGAATGGGTCTAATGACCGCAGTATACATCCAATGGACGATATACGGTTTTAGACCCCATCTTTTCCC
Organism: Protophormia terraenovae; assembly: GCA_951394005.1. Classification (NCBI taxonomy): domain Eukaryota; kingdom Metazoa; phylum Arthropoda; class Insecta; order Diptera; family Calliphoridae; genus Protophormia; species Protophormia terraenovae. The sequence goes on along the minus strand of OX596075.1, from coordinate 13,891,632 downwards.
GAATGTCTTCTTGCATGTATAGAAAGCACATAGTGCCTTCTGCATGCGACTCTCAGCATTACGTTTCCACGAGAGCTTAGAGTCCAGAATCACGCCAAGGTAATTCGAAAGTTCCAGGGTGATGCCATCAAGGCGTGGTGTCATGAAAGCCGGAACCTTATATTTCCTAGTGAAAAGCACTAGTTCGGTCTTTGTGGGATTTACTCCCAGACCGTTGTCCCTAGCCCATGACAGTAGAACACTCAGAGCTGATTCCATGAGTTCACTAATCATGCAGAGAAATTTTCCCCTGATGATGAGCACAACATCGTTAGCATATGCTACTGCCTTAGTGCCTCTATTCGTGAGCTTGAAAAGGACTTTGTTCACAACAAGATTCCACAAGAGTGGAGATAGTACTCCTCCCTGTGGAGTGCCTCTTGTCAAGACCTTCCTCGAGGTGCTCAGACCTAAACTGAAGTTGATGGCCCTGCTTTTCAGCATGTTTCCAGTCCAGTTCCTTATACGCCGATCGACTCCCAGGTCATCCAGTGCTATAAGAATCGACGATATGTTCACATTATTGAAGGCGTCTTCTATATCCAGAAAGGAAGCCATCACATACTCTTTCTTGTCGAGCGTTTCCTCTATCGTACCGACCACGTCATGCAGTGCCGTTTCGACCGACCTGCCCTTTAGGTAGGCATGCTGTGTTTTTTTACACGTTTTCTTCCTAAAAGAGCCGAATTTCTAAAAAGTACCACACACCTGTCCGATTATTTTTTAAATGACTAACAATAATTATTCAATATTTTATGTATTTCTATTAGTTAAGGAGATATAAGGTTACCGATTTGACCCCCTAAACATTTGAAATTTCCAAAAATCCCTTCTTAGTGAATCTATTTGATTAGGGAGCAATCTACAATCTACAGTTTTATCATTCTTGCTTTAACGGTTTGGGCTGTGCTATAAGGAATCAATAAGTCTGTTAGTTAATTACTCTGTAACGTTAATCTTTTATATATATAGACTAACTTTTCCCCCTGGACCTGTTTGAAATTTGATATAAATATTACTGCTAGTACTTTTTAAGGCTTTCACTGTAATACTCCTTTAAATATGAGAAAAATAATATTTCCTTTGTATAGGAGCTATCTTTCCCCCTGGGTCTATTTTTGCTATTTCCATTTTATCAATGCGATATGATAAGCTTGATATTCATACGAAGTTTGAAAGCTTTCACTATATTAGTTCTTTATATATATCGATAGCCTGCTGCTATCGAAATTTTGATTATACCAACGAGTTCTAAAACATTAAAAAGGTTTTAATTTAATTATCTGAAAAATTATATTATAAGCTTTTAAATGGTATATAATTTTTAAAAATCCTTTAATATAAATTCTTTAAAATTACTTTCAAACATAATTAAATTTTAATATTTGATAAATAAAAAATATTATTTTAAAATATTGGAAAATCATTTTTTATTTAATTAATAAAAAATAATAAAAAGTGGAACTTTATAAGTTTTTTAAAAATATTAAAATCTTTTAAATTGTTTAAAAATTTTTTGTTTAAATTTCTTTCAAACTTTGTTAGTAAGAAATACTTTGGGCAAAAAATAAAATTTAATTAAATTTTATTTATATAAAGAAATCTTTAGGAAAGCTTTATAAAGATTATAAAAGTGTCCTTACCAAACTTATTTAATAAGCTTTTTTAAAAACTCTTCAAATTATTTATATTTCTTTATATTTAATTCTTAAAACCTTATGTGTTATACAAGTATGTACTTGGGTTTTTAATCCTTTTGTATAAGTTTTCTTTATATCTCTTTTCCTTTTTTCTATACAAATTTCTTTTTAAATTATTGTATAATATTTCATTATATTACTTTTCTACTTACTTTATATCATATAATTTTTATTTTTTTATAAAATCCTCAAACAAATCTTATTATTCTTTTCAATAATCTTGCTTTTTTCTTCCTTCCTTTTTTTGCTACCTTAACCCTTTTCTTTTTTAGTTTAATAAAATCTTGCGGTTGTGACAAATGACTGCAGCATGAGTAGAAATATATATTTTCAATTTTCTTCTTTTAACACAAATCACTTTCATTTTTTATTATACAAATGATAAATAAATCATGTAATTTTTTTCTTTCATTCTTCTTTAAAAAAAAAACACATTTTTATTCAATACTCAAAAATATAATTTACATACATGCCACATGCCACAAATGTATCAATGGCAAATGGAATGGCAACACATAAAAAATAGACAGAAAAAGGAAATAACAAGGTTTTTAAAGAAGCAACAAAAAAAAGTAGATGATAAACCAACTTATAAACCAGAATATTTGTCATATTTCCCCATTATATATAGCAGCTATTTTTATTCAATTTTATTCTACAGCTTCTAACAAAAAAAAAAAAAAAAATCTAAAAAAATCTAAAAAAAATAAAATTGCGACATTGACACTGACACTAGGCGCAGCAGCCAGCCAACCAGGCAGAGCAACCTTAGCTTATGAATGAGTTTAGCAGGAAAATCAACCCTAATACATACTATACCTCTTCTATACAAGCAAATAATAGCAAACATATACTAATATATCTTTAGCATAAATATAGTATAATTTTTGATATTAAAAAAAAAGAAAGGTTACCTTTAGGCGCTTAAAAAACAACTGAGAAAAAAAGAAATATTTAACATGTAAGCAAAAAAAAAGTTTTTTATTCTAAACCCTGTAAATATGACTTCTAAACATGTATAAACATAGGCACACATGCAAATACTTTTAAACAAAGCAACAAAATAAACAGAAATACCCCAACACAAATATACAAGTATTTCACCTTTAACCTACATATTAACGCCGGTGGAAAATTCTTCTATACATTCTAATATAAAGTTAAATATACATATGAAGATCAAAATAAATACATATATGTATGAATGTGTGAGTTATTTAGTTTTCCGGTGTTTTAGAGAGAAAAAAAAATTCGCATACATAAACATAACTGAATATATAACAGTTACAGTGACACATTGAAACAGTGGGAAACAAAATTCGGAGAAAAAATTTTGTATAAGTAAAATTTTCTCTAAAAAAAAAAAAAAAAAATTATAAGGAAATTTTCTATAGAAAATTTTCTTTGTATAAGAAAAATTTTCTCTATAGAAAATTGTTTGTATAAGATAAATTTTCTCTAGAAAATTTTTTGTATATGAAAAATTTTCTCTATAGAATTTTTTTTATATAAGAGAATTTTTTCTAAAGAAAATTTTTTGCATAAGAGAAATTTTCATAATAGAAAATTGTTTATATAAGAGAAATTTTTTCTATAGAAAATTTTGTGTTGTATAAGACACATTATCAATAGAAAATTTTGTGTTGTATAAGACACATTTTCTATAGAAAATTTTGTGTTGTATAAGACACATTTTCTATAGAAAATTTTGTGTTGTATAAGACACATTTTCTATAGAAAATTTTGTGTTGTATAAGACAAATTTTCTATAGAAAATTTTGTCTTTTATAAGACACATTTTTTATAGAAAATATTGTCTTGTATAAGACACATTTTCTATAGAAAATTTTGTGTTGTATAAGACACATTTTCTATAGAAAATTTTGTCTTTTATAAGACACATTTTCTATAGAAAATATTGTCTTGTATAAGACACATTTTCTATAGAAAATATTGTCTTGTATAAGACACATTTTCTATAAAAAATATTGTCTTGTATAAGACACATTTTCTATAGAAAATATTGTCTTGTATAATAATAATATAGAAAATATTGTCTTGTATAAGACACATATAAAAAATGTGTATAAGTCTAATTTTCTATAGGGAAAATGTGTATAAAACTAATTTTCTATATAGAAAACGTGTATAAGACAAATTTTCTGCATATAAAATAAGTACAAGACAATTTTTTTATAAAAAAAATGTGTATAAGACAATTTTTTATATATAAAATGTGTATAAGACTAATTTTCTATAAATAATATTTTTCTTATACAAAGAATGTTCTCAAGCAAATTTCTTTTATAATATTTTTTTGTGTTTAAGACTAAAATACGTGTAAGACAAATTTTCCATATAGAAAATGTGTATAAGACAAATTTTCTGCATATAAAATAAGTACAAGACAAATTTTTTATAAAAAAAATGTGTATAAGACAATTTTTTATATATAAAATGTGTATAAGACTAATTTTCTATAAATAATATTTTTCTTATACAAAGAATGTTCTCAAGCAAATTTCTTTTATAATATTTTTTTGTGTTTAAGACTAAAATACGTGTAAGACAAATTTTCCATATAGAAAATGTGTATAAGACAAATTTTCTGCATATAAAATAAGTACAAGACAAATTTTCTATAGAGAAAATGTATATAAGACAATTTTTTTATATATAAAATGTGTATAAGACTAATTTTCTATAGGAAAAATGTGTATAAAACAAATTTTCTATATAAAAATGTGTATAAGACTAATTTTCTATATAGAAAATGTGTTTAAGATAAACTTTCTTCATACAAAATGTGCTAATTTTCTGTATACAAAATGTGTACAAGACTAATTTTCTATATAGATAATGTGTATAAGACTAATTTTCTGTATATGAAATGTGTATAAAATTAATTTTCTATAAAGAAAATGTGTATAAGATATATTTTCTATATAAAAAATGTTTATAAGACTAATTTTCTTCAAAAAAAATGTGCATGATGTGTGTGAAAATGTGTATAAGACAAATTTTCCATTTTTAAAATATGTAGAAGACTAATTTTCTATATAGAAAATGTGTATAAGATTAATTTTCAATATAGAAAATGCGTATGAGACTAATTTTCTGTATAGAAAATGTGTTTAAGACTAATTTTCTATTAGAAAAATTTGTATAAGAAAAAGTTTTCATATTGACAATATGTATAAGACTAATTTTCTGTATATTAAATGTGTATAAGACTTGTTTTCCATATAGAAAATGTGTATAAGACTAATTTTCTATACAGAAAATGCGTATAAAACAATTTTTCTATGTAGAAAATGCGTATAAGAAAATTTTTCTATATAGAAAATGTGTATAAGACTAATTTTCTATACAGCAAATGTGTATAAGATTTTCTATAGAAATTTTTTTCTGTATAAGATTTTCTATAAACAATTTTTTGTGTATAAGAGAAAATCTTCTTATACACAAAATGTTTGAAGAAGAATTCTCTTATACACAAATTGGTTTAAACAAAATTTATTAAGAAAATTTCTCTTATATAAAAATGTTTTTTAAGAAAAAAAAACATCTTTATATAAAAAAAATTCTTAAGAAAATTTTCTCTTATACAAAAGATTTTCTAAAGCAATTTTTTTTTATATAAAGAATATTTTTCACATCAAAAATTATAGAGAAAAATTCTCTTATGAAAAAGCTAAATTTTAAAGAAAATTTCTCTTATAAAATTTTTTTTTTCCAAAGAATTTTTTGCTTATACAAAAAAGTTTATAAATAATATTTTTCTTATACAAAGAATGTTCTCAAGCAAATTTCTTTTATAATATTTTTTTAATTTCTTTACCCACTGTTAATAAGTTTACATTCATTCACATGTGTTTGTGTTTGTGCGTTTTGAAATTATTTATAACATCAGCAATGTTATATGCCGGAAGCTTAAATTTACCCATACATAAACATATTTTTGCACATGAATTCATGTTTAACTTATACACATGCAAGTACTATTTCATTGTCACACATATTCCCCATCACTCATACTTACTTAAATAAACACTTTAACATACAACCCACCAAGCTACCACCCAACATCTGACACACACAAACACGCATTAAACATTGACTGATAGACTGTAACAATCGTGACTGCAGACATTTCTTGTTTTTGTTTAATTCTAGTTTTCTGTTGCTATAGTTGTTGTATTGTAGTAGTTTTTTTTTTTTTTTAATATCAATGCACATGTGTTGGAGTGTAAATTTTTTTCCTGAATTGTTGTTAGGCTTAATAACGCTATTCACATCTTAAATCAGGCAAAATGTTGAATGAAGAAATTGTATTGTTAGGTTTTTCTTTTATTTTCTTCATGTTTTGTAGTTGTTGTTAAAGTCAAGTAAACAATGTGGAGAAATAAATGGCAAAAACTACGATAGTTGTTGTTGTTGTTGCAGTAAAATAATGTAAATAAAAAGGAATTCTATGTCAATTGTATGTAAAAATGATGCTTAAGTTTGAACTATTGCGAGAAGAACTGCTGCAATGGCAACAAATAAATAAATGTAAACAACGCATGTTGCACAGTGGGGAATTTAAAAAAAAAAAATTACTTAAATTTTGTTTAATGTAAAAAGTGTATAAGACTAATTTTCAATATAGGAAATGAGTATAAGATATATTTTCTTTATAAAAAGTGTGTATAAGATAAATTTTCTATATAGAAAATGCGTATAAGACAATTTTTCTATATAGAAAATGTGTATAAGACTAATTTTCTGTATAAGAAATTAGTATAAGAAAAATTTTCTATACAGAAAATGTGTATAAGACTAATTTTCTACAAAGAAAATGTGTATGAGACTAATTTTCTATAAAGAAAATGTGTATAAGACTAATTTTCTATATAGGAAATGTGTATAAGACAAATTTTTATTATAATATAAGACTAATTTTATTATATATAATACTAATTTTCTATATAAGAAATGAGTATAAGACAAATTTTCTATATACAAAATGTATATAAGACTAAGTTTTTATATAGGAAATGTGTATAAGACTGTATAAGACTATGACTTCTCTATAAAAATGTGTATAAGACTAATTTTCTATGAAGAAAATGTGTATAAGACTAATTTTCTATATAGAAAATGTGTATACAAAAATTTTCTATAGAGAAAATGTGTATAAGACAAATTTTCTCTTTTGTATGTGTATAAGACAAATTTTCTCTATACAAAATGTGTATAAGACTAATTTTCTATAAAGAAAATGTGTATGAGACTAATTTTCTATAAAGAAAATGTGTATAAGACTAATTTTCTATAGAGAAAATGTGTATAAGACTAATTTTCTATAAAGAAAATGTGTATAAGACTATATTTCTATATAGGAAATGTGTATAAGACAAATTTTCTGTATATGAAATGTGTATAAGACTAATTTTCTATAGAGAAAGTGTGTATAATTTTCTATAAAGAAAATGTGTATAAGACTATATTTCTATATAGGAAATGTGTATAAGACAAATTTTCTGTATATGAAATGTGTATAGGACTTATTTTCTATAAAAGAAATGAGTATGAGACAAATTATCTACATAGAAAATCTGTATAAGATAAATTTTCTATAAAGAAAATGTGTATAAGACTAATTTTCTATAAAGAAAATGTGTATAAGACTAATTTTCTATATAAGAAATGAGTATAAGACAAATTTCTATATAGAAAATTTGTATAAGACAAATTTTTATTATAGGAAATGTGTATAAGACTAATTTTCTATATAAGAAATGAGCATAAGACAAATTTTCTGTATAGAAAAAGGATATAAGACTATTTTTTTGCAGATGAGTATAAGACAAAAATTTCTTTACAGAAAAAGTTTATCAGACAAGTTTTTTTAATTTATTTTCCCCTTTTTATCGCTCCACTGTATCATGTTACAAGTACAATTACAGTGGTTGTTTTGTTAAGTAGTTGTGTACCTTCAACTCTTAAGAGGGAGCAAGAGAGTGAGAGTGTTTTTACACGAATAAATTAACATGAGTTTTTTATTATTATTTTGTTTTTTTTATTTTTTTTTTTATCCTATTCATTAAAAATATAAAAAATTTATGCAGAATTTCTTTTTTATTATATAAAATTTGATTAAAATATGAAATTGAAGTTAAACTAAAAATACATTTTTTTAGATAAAATTTTCCCATAAATAATTTTTTACATTAATTTTTTATATTACAAATTTTTATCTTACTTTCCACTTCATTTCTAATATATTTAATTTATTTTTTTAATGTTTTTCCAGCATTAAAATATTTATGCTTTATTATTAATATTAAAAAAAAAAAATCATATATTAAATGCAAATGTTACTACAAACATTCAAAAATTAATAATAAACCAAATAATTGTTAAAAGCTGACATGACAATATTACAAAAATTTTACTCTTACTCTTATACAAAAATTAACTACTTTTCTGGGTATTTTTCCCCCACAAAAATTGCATTAATTTGATACTTTTAGCTGACTTTACAAAAAAAAAGCATTTTTAGGGGAGAAACCCCCTTTAAAAAAACACACACACTTAAAATAAATAAATTCATCTTAAAACATAAAATAGCATTATGAAAACACCAACAAACTAATAGAGCTTAAAAAAATGTTTAAATGAAAACGAATAAAAAAAATAAAAGCACAAAATTATATTTTTATGTTAGACTCCCTGAGGCCATAAGACAAGACATGACACAGCGTATGAGTGAAAATTTTTTTATTAGCGCAATCATCTTGCTAACACTTATACGCTCAGTGGTGCAAAGCAGTTTATACGAAAACAAATTGTGATGTTTTTATTTATTTTTATAAGGTTTCAGAAACAAATTTATTTTAATTTGTTTGTAAATAAAAATAATGAAGGAGATTAAAAATAAGCTGCAGAAACGAATTTATTATTCCAAAAATGTGTATAAGAGAAATTTTCTCTATAAAAAATGTTTATAAGATAAATTTTCTATACAGAAAACGTGTATAAGACAAATTTTCAATAAAGAAATTCTTTATAAGAAAAACTTTCATACAGAAAATATGTATAAGACTAATTTTCTATAAGAAAATGTGTATAAGATAAATTTTTTATGTAGAAAATGTGTATAACAGTAATTTTCTATAAAGAAAATATGTGTAAGACAAATTTTTTATATAGAAAATGAGTATAAGATAAATTTTTGATGTAGAAAATGTGTATAACAGTAATTTTCTATAAAGAAAATATGTATAAAACAAATTTTTTATATGGAAAATGAGTATAAGATAAATTTTCTATACAAAAAATGTATATAAATCTAATTTTCTATACAGAAAATGTGTATAAGACTAATTTTCTACATAAAAAATGTGTGTAAGACTAATTTTCTATATAGAAAATGTGTATAAGACAAATTTTCTGTATAGAAAGTGCGTATAAGACAAATTTTATATATAGAAAATGTGTATAAGACTAATTATCTTATATAGAAAATTTATAAGACTAATTTTCTATATATAGAAAGTATATAAGACTAATTTTCTATATAGAAAATGTGTATAAGACAAATTTTCTATATAGAAAATGTGTATAAGACAAATTTTATATATAGAAAATGTGTATAAGACAAATTTTCTATATAGAAAATGTGTATAAGACAAATTTTATATATAGAAAATGTGTATAAGACTAATTTTATATATAGAAAATGTGTATAAGACTAATTATCTTATATAGAAAATGTATAAGACTAATTTTCTATATATAGAAAGTATATAAGACTAATTTTCTATATAGAAAATGTGTATAAGACAAATTTTCTATATAGAAAATGTATAAGACTACTTTTCAATATAGAAAACGTGTGCAAGATAAATTTTCGATGTAGAAATGTGTATAAGAGTAATTTTCTATATACAAAAAATGTATAAGACAAATTTTCTATATAGAAAATGTATATAAATCTAATTTTCTATACAGAAAATGTGTATAAGACTAATTTTCTATATAGAAAATGTGTATAAGACTAATTTCCTATATGGAAAATGTGTATAAGACTAATTTTCTATATAGAAAATGTGTATAAAACTAATTTTCTATATAGAAAATGTGTATAACTACAGTTTTCTATATAGAAAATGTGTATAAGACTAATTTTCTATATAGAAAATGTGTATAAGACTAATTTTATATATAGAAAATGTGTATAAGACTAATTTTCTATATAGAAAATGTGTATATATCTAATTTTCTATACAGAAAATGTGTATAAATCTAATTTTCTATATAGAAAATGTGTATAAGACAAATTTTCTGTATAGAAAATGCGTATAAGACATATTTTCTTTACAGAGATTGTGTATAAGACTAATATTCTATATTGAAAATGTGTATAAGGACAGTTTTCTATAAAGTAAATGTGTATAAGACAAATTTTCTGTACAGAAAACGTATTTAAGACATATTTTATGTATAGAATATGTGTATAAGAGAAATTTTCTATATAGAATATGTATACAAGACACAGTTTTTATATAGAAAATGTGTATAAGGGTAATTTCTATGCAAGAAAATTTGTATAAGACAAATTTTCTGTATAGAAAAATTAAAGGACAAATTTTCTACATAGAAAATGTGTATAAGACAAATTTTATATATAGCAAATATGTATAAGACAAGTTTTTTGTATAGAAAATGTGTATACGACAAGTTTGTTGTATAGAAAATGTCTTTAAAACAAATTTTCTTAATAGAAAATTGTGTATAAGTCATAATTTTCTGCATAAGACTTTGTTTTCTCTACAAAGTTTTGTATAAGAGTTTTTTATATAAAGTTTTGTATACGAATTTTCTATATTAAAAATTTTGTGTAAGCCTGAATTTTCTACCGAAAATTTTTTATAAGAGCTTATTTCTTATAGAACATTTTGTATAGGACTTAATTTTCCATAGAATATTTTGTATAAGACTGAATTTTCTATTCAAGTTTTTGTATAAGACTTTATTTCCTATAGAAAATGTTGTATAAGACTTCATTTTTCATAGAAAAATTTGTATAAGACTTCATTCCCATAGAAAAATTTGTATAATACTATCTATCGAAAATTTTGTACAAATCTTTATTTTCTATAGAAAATTTGTTATGTTTTTATTTTTTATAGAAACTTTTGTATAAGACTTTAATTTCTATAGAGAATTTCGTATAAATCTATAAAAAGTCTTGTATAAGACTTCAGTTTCTATAGAAAATTTCATATAACACTTAATTTTCTATAGAAAATTTGGCATAAGACTTGATTTTCTAAAGAAAAAAGAATTTTTCTTTTAATTAGAATTTATTTTCTCCAGTAAATTTAATAAACATTTCATTTTAAACTGTATTTAAAAACTCTTATACGTTTTAAAAATATCTCTCTATCAACCATTCAACTGGTAAACAAGCATTTTTAACTTCTACATCAATTCAATAGCAATTCCATTTATAAAATGTCACATCACACTAAACTAGAAAAAAAACGAAAATTTTCTTGATGGCAGCTATAAAAACCAAATGGAGGAAAAATAATATCAACACACACACACTTAAACTCAAACAGCTGAAAATAAAAAAAAAATAACAAATTATTTTTTTTAGAAAAATTAGAAACTTAAAATGCGGATAAAAAAATTGTCTTTAAATAGGAAAAAATAAGCAGCAATAAAACATGTTCTTTTTATTTATGATATTCATAAGAGACCAACATCAATTGCTTAAGTAAAGAATATTAAGCTACCAGAAATTTTAAAAGATAATTATACTAATTACGTATAACCAGCTGTGTTTTATAAAATGATTTTTGGAAATTTCTTATAGTCGAATTTAAACAACATTGACTCATTCATTTTATAAGATTTAATGAATCATTTTTTGGAGTTTTTGTATTTTGTAGAGAAGAGGGTAATAAAATAATGCTGCTGTGAATAAAAAAAATATTGTTTTGTAAGGACAACCAACTGCCAAATCAAATAATGAGCTGGTGTGCCAATGACATTCAAATACAAATAAATGACTAAAAAACCTTTTCATTTTCTTGAACACATTCTCAAACAAACAAATGCGGTTGGAAATTTTTTAGTATTTTTTGATTTTTTATATTTTTTTTTTTTTTCATATTTTTTTGGCAGCAATTTAAAAAACACAATTACAAGTATCAAATTGACCCCAGAACGTGCCACATAAACATGTTTTTATTTTATCATCATTTCACTCTCGTTTTTTTTTTTTTTTTTTGTCTTTTAGGGGGGTCTGCGTTGTATGGAACAGTGTGTTGCTAGTTTTCAAGTGTTTGTGGTTTTTCGGAAAAAAAAACAGCATAAAAAAAAGGTTTTTAGAATCGCATTTATGATGAGTTTGTTTGTGTTTGTGTTTTTTGCCAAATTTTAAACTTGTGCTTTTCATCAAGCGCCAGACACACAAGTTTCAATAGACCCACATACACACTTTTACCACTTTAACCCGGTTATGCAGTAGTTTATAAAAGTGTTATTAGAGAGAAAGGGGAAGGATGCTAATTGGAATAACTCAGATTATAATTTAGAAAAAAAAAATAAGAATTGATTAGAAACTACAATCGAAACTATTATAATCGAAACTATTGACTAGATTATAGTCGTGACTATTGTCAAGACTATAGTCGTGACTATTGTCAAGACTATAGTCGTGACTATTGTCAAGACTATAGTCGTGACTATTACCCAGGCTATTGACTAGACTATAGTCGAGGTTATTGAGCAGACTTTAGTTGAGACCATTGACTAGATTATAATCGAGACTATTGACTAGACTATAGACTAGACTATTGATAAGGCTATAGTCGAGACAATTGACTAGACTATAGTCGAGACTATTGACTAGACTATAGTCGAGACTATTGAGTAGACTATGCTCGAGACTATAGTCGAAACTATTGGTTAGACTATAGTCGAGACTATTGAGTAAACTACATTCGAGACTATTGACTAGGCTATATTCGAGACTGTTGACTAGACTATAGTCGAAACCATTTACTAAATTATAGTTGATTATATTTACTAGACTATAGTCTAGACTATACTCGGGACCATTGGTAAGACTATAGTAATGACTTTTGACTAGACTATAGTCGAGACTAGACCACTGACTATACTATAGTAGACTATATAATATTGACTAGACCATTGACTAGACTATAGTCGAGACTATTGACTAGATTATAGTGGAGACTATTGACTAGACTATAGTCGAGACTATTGACTACACTACAGTCGAGACAATTGACAAGACTATAGTCGAGACTATTGACTAGACTATAGTCGGGAGTATTAATTAGACTATAGTCAAGATTACTGACTAGACTAAAGCCGAGACCATTTACTAAATTATAGTCGATTATATTTAATATTCTATTCTCGAGACTATTAACTAGATCATAGTCGAGACTATTGACTAGACTATAGTTGAGAATATTTACTGGACTATAATTGAGACTATTGACTAGACTATAACCGAGAATATTGACTAGACTATAGTCGAGAATATTGACTAAACTATAATTGAGAATATTGACTGGACTATAGTCGAGAATATTGATTAGACTATTGACTAGACTTTAATCGATACTATTGACTATTGACTAGTAGTCGAGTCTATTGACTACACTATAGTCAAGACTTTTTACTAGACTAACTCGAGACTATTGACTAAACTAGTCATTGAAGTTTCTAGATTTGACTATTGTTTCTCATATAATTTATATCTCGCCTACCTTCCCTTTTTTCTCCTTCTTTACAGTTCAGCTTTCAACATCATTTGAAAAATATGACAAGTAGATTTTTTACTTGATGTACTTCAAGTCTAAGCAATAAACTGTTCGCAAAAAAAAAAAAAAAAACTAACAACGTATAAAAATATAGTTAAAGGAAAAGTTTATAGGAACTAAGTAGTTTTAAATTTTAACTTAACTGTTTCTTTTTTTATACAACCAAGAAAGATGCTGTGAACACTTTTTCTAGCTATATTTTCTGAGAGCTGCCAAAAACTATTTGGTTCTTAATCTTAAGCACTAAAAACAGCCAATTTTGTATGCAGCTCTAAATAAGGCGTTTAAAACAATTTGCTTTTAACATTCTAAGGCTGATTTTCTTTTTAAATATATACTTTTGGTTTAATAAATTTTGTCGTTGGCTCTAAGAATTTACTTTTAGTTTCGTGCTTAGAAATTTTCAAGTTTTCTTTTAATTTCTTATGGGTCTTTGTGTCAAGGTCCTCTTGAATGTTTGTAGCATTTTGGAACATTTTTAGGCCACAATTGGTTTCTTTAAATAATTTTTTTCTTTTGGGCTGAGAAATCAAATGTGTAAGTAAATACACAAGCTAAAAGTTTTGTTAAAATGTTTGAAAAGGAGTTGCAGTGAAGAGGAAATTTTCCTCCTTTAGTTTGCTGCAAAAGCTTAAGGAAGTGAGGTGTTAGGGTGTTTTGCTTCAAGTATTAATAATTGTAAAAGTATTGCACATCAATCAAAATATATGATGGACATATTTGCAGTTTTTAGTGCATCAATCAATATATGATGAATGTGGCGAAAACGAAAAGTAAAATAAAGAAAAGTTTAATGTGATCAAAATGGATTTTAAAAGAATGGATTTTAAAGGGACTATAATGCTTGACTTGACTATAGCCGAGACTATTGACTAGACTATAGTCGAGACTATAGATTACATTATAGCCGAGGCTATTGACTAGATTATAGTCAAAGCTATTGACAAGACTATTGACTAGACTATAGTCGAGATTATTGACTAGACTATAGTCGAGTCTATTGACTAGATTGTAGTCAAAGCTATTGACAATACTATTGTCTAGACTACAGTCGAGACTATTAACTATATTATAGTCTGGACTATTGACTAGACTATAGTCGAGACTATTGACTAGACTATAATCGAAGCTGTTGTAGTCAAAGCTATTGACAAGACTATTGAATAGATTATAATCGAGACTATTGACTAGACTATAGTCGAGATTAATGACTAGAATATAGTCGAGACTATTGACTATACTATAGTCGAGACAGTTTACTAAATTAAAGTCAAAGCTATTGACAAGACTATTGAATATATTATATTCGAGACTATTAACTAGATTATAGTCAAGACTAATAACGATACTATAGTCGAGACTATTGATTAGACTATAGTCGAGACTATTGACTAAACTATAGTCGAGACTATTGTCTAAACTATAGTCGAGACTTTTGACTAAACTATAATCGAGGGTGTTGACTAGATTACAGCCGAGACTATTGACAAGACTATTGAATAGATTATAGTTGAGACATTGACTGAATTATGGTCGAGACTATTGGCTAGACTATTGACAAGACTAGACTATAGTCGAGGCTATTGACTAGACTATAGTCGAGACTAATAACAAAACTATAGTCGAGAATATTGACTAGACTATAGTCCAGACTATTAACTAGACTACATCTGTATAAGCATTTTATATTAAAAATTAATCTCAAGTTCTTTTTACCTTCTGCTTAGTTCCTTTACTAACCTTAACCTCTGACCAAAACCTTAAATTTTCTTATACTTTTTTTCTCTTTTCTTCTTAAAAATTATGTTCTTTTTTTCTTTATCTTCTTATAATTATTAAAACAAGATTAGTCCTTTAAAATTTATTATAATATTTGCAGTTTTCTTGTTCACCCAACTACTATTTTTTAAATAATTTTCTGATCTGTATGGCAATTTGCCAAGCATGTTTTTTGTGGGTAAATAGAAATAAAATATCTAAATTGTGGTAGTATTATAGTTTTTCTGTATTTAAAGTTAAATAATATAGAAAAAAAAATGAAGAAAATATATCTCATCAAATATAAAACGCATTCTAATGACTCAATGACACTGATGATGATGTTGACTACAACGACTACGATGACGATGAAATTTCAAACCAACTAAACGCAAAAAATGACAATAGAAATAAAATAAAAAATAAATAAAAAATTATCAAGAGACCAAAAAAGCAGAAAATAAAAAAAATTAAGAAGAAAAACACAAAATAAAGGAAAATTAATAGAAATAGAAGATTTTAATATTGAAAGGAGCTACAATATTAACAAAAAATATATATATTTATTTATTAACATTATTTTTTTAAAGAACATTTTTAATTATGTTTAAAAAATATTTAAAATAAATTAAAATGTTGGCAAATATTTATTTAAATTAACTATGAGAAACAATGCTTATAAAACATTTTTTAAATAATAATTCCTCTCTAATTCAGTTAAATTATGTAAAGATCGTAAAATATCCTTTAATGAAAAGCAACATAATCATTTTATTTTTAAAATAAATAAATTAATAAATAATTTAAAAAATAAATAATAAAAAAAAAACTTTAATAAATAAACAAAAACATTTACCCTTGGAAAGAAGAATTCTAATCCTTGTAACCAACCAGTTTTACTTTTACTACGCTCCACAAATTAGTGCTACAAAATGTCTACTCCAGACACTGTAAATACTGAAACACCAGCCACAAATGCTGAGGTAAGTTTTTTGTTTATTGTTGCTTATAAAACAAATAATATTTTATGTTTTATTTTTTTTTTTTTATATTTAAATAGATTTTTAGATTTTTTTATTTAAGTAACTTTTTTTTATAAATAAATGTTACGAATTTATTTTTTTTTTTTTTTCAGTATTTATTTTTTATTATTTATTGTTTATTTACTTGTTTCCTGTTGTGATATTTTATAATTAAAAAATTTTCCAAGTAATTTTTGAAAACTTTTAGTGAGTATTTAGTTTTAATACCCCTCACCACTACTACAGGATATATAAGATTATCTCTCTGTGAATAGCATTACAAAATATCATTTAAAACATATTTTTAGTCTATATGATATTTTGATGCATTTTAGCTATGTCTGTCTGTGGGCAACACTTTAACTTATAAATATTTAAACCGAAACTAAGGCTTAAACTATAGTTTATTGTATAGCCTAGACTATATAGTATAGTCAATAGTCTCAATTATAGACAAGTCAATAGTCTCGACTATAGCCTATTCAATAGTCTACTCAATAGTCTTGACTATAGTCTAGTCAATAGTCTAGTCAATAGTCTCGAATATAGTCTAGTCAACAGTATCGACTATAGTCTAGTCAATAGTATCGACTATAGTCTAGTCAATAGTCTCAACTATAGTCTAGTCAATAGTCTAGTCAACAGTATCGACTATAGTCTAGTCAATAGTATCGACTATAGTCTAGTCAATAGTATCGACTATAGTCTAGTCAATAGTCTCAACTATAGTCTAGTCAATAGTCTACTCAATAGTCCCCACTATAGTCTAGTCAATAGCCTCAGCTATAGTCTAGTCTATAGTATCAGTTATGGTCCAGTAAATAGTCTCGACTATAGTCTAGTCAATAGTCTCGAATATAGTCTAGTCAACAGTATCGACTATAGTCTAGTCAATAGTATCGACTATAGTCTAGTCAATAGTCTCAACTATAGTCTAGTCAATAGTCTACTCAATAGTCCCCACTATAGTCTAGTCAATAGCCTCAGCTATAGTCTAGTCAATAGTCTCAACTATAGTCTAGTCTATAGTATCAGTTATGGTCCAGTAAATAGTCTCGACTATAGTCTAGTCAATAGTATCGACTATAGTATAGTCAAAAGTCTCGACTATAGTCTACTCAATAATCTCGACTATAGTCTACTCAATAATCTCGAGTATAGTCTTGTCAATAGTCGCGACTATAGTCTAGTCAATAATCTCGACTATAGTCAAGTCAATAATCTCGACAATAGTCAAGTCAATAGTCTCGACTATAGTCTAGTCAATATTCTCGACTATAGTCTAGTCAATAGTCTCAACTATAATCTAGTCAATAGTTTTGACTATATTTTAGTCAATAGACTCGACTATAGTCTAGTCAAAAGTCTCGACTATAGTCTAGACTATAGTTTAATTAATAGTCTAGACTATAGTTTAGACTATAATTTATTCTATAGTCTAGACTATAATTTATTTTATAGTTTAGAGTATAGTTTATTCTATAGTCTAGACTATAGTTTATTCTATAGTCTAGACTAATTTATTTTATAGTCTAGACTATAGTTAATTCTATAGTCTAGACTATAGTTTATTCTATAGCCTAGACTATAGTTTATTCTATAGCCTAGACTATAGTTTATTCTATAGTCTAGACTATAGTTTATTTTATAGTCTAGACTATAGTTTATTTTATAGTCTAGACTATAGTTTATTCCATAGTCTAGACTAAAGTTTATTCCATAGTCAAGACTATAGTTTATTCTATATCCTAGACTATAATTAATTATATAGTTTAGATTATAGTTTATATAGTCTAGACTATAGTTTATTCTATAGCCTAGATTATAGTTTATTCTATAGTACATACTATAGTTTATTCTATAGTCTAGACTAAAGTTTATTCCATAGTCTAGACTAAAGTTTATTCCATAGTCTAGACTATAATTTATTCTATAGTCTAGACTATAGTTAATTCTATAGTCTAGACTATAGTTTATTCTAATTTCATATTTTTTTAGCTAAAATTAGCTTTTAAAAAAAGCTGTGTGTGGTGAAGGGTATTTAAAATTCGGCTTAGACGAATTAGGGCATTTAAAATAATTTTCATATAATAACTTTTATAATTAAAATTGTTATGTTATTTAAAAAATTCTCATAATTTCTTATTCCCTGTAAATAAATGCTTGAAATGCATGATAAATGTTGAGAAACATTTTTTTAATTTTTAATAATTTTATTTAAAAAATTATTTTATACTTTTGTGTAGCAAAGAATTACCTTTTTAATAATAATTATGTAACCTTTATTTAATTAAAATTGTTTTATTTTTAATCCTCTGTTTTTTTTTTTTTTTTTTTTTTTGCCGTTTATACCCTTAATCCTTTTTATGAATTCTATTTAAATCAATAGCATTAATTATATGTCAATTATAAAATTTAATTATAAATTTCATTTCAGTACAATTATGTATAATTTTTAATTTAAATAAATATTTTTCTTTAAACCTCAAAATTGGTTTATTGCCAAAGAAAAAACTGAGCCTTTACACTAATTTATAACCCAAATCATTTTGCCTTAGATTTTTTCTTATATTCAAATTACAATCATTTTTTTTCCTCATTACTTCCTGTAGCAAAATCTAAATTTTTATTTATTTCTCATTAGCGAAATGGTTTCACTGCATGTAGGGTTTTTTATATGCATATGAGTGATAGAAACCAAGTGTCTGTTGTAACATTTCAAGCTGATGATGCTGTATATTCTTCTCTTTTCATATTCTTTACTCCTTTGAGATACTTGGCAACGGTCAAAAAAAATTTTTAGTTTCCGTTTGGTTGGTTCCTTCTTTTTTTTTTTTTTTTTTATTTTATTTCTTTAATTTACATAACAAAACATGATGGTAATTAGGTTTTTAATTTTGAATTTTTTCTTGCTAAAAAAATGATTTTGTAAATAAGGTATGAGTACTGTTGGATAACATATGCAATTTTAGTTTTTTCAAGTAGTTGGCAAGTAGCTAAAAAGAATGATGCGCTAAATAGCGAAAGGAAAAGATAACTAAAATGAATACAAAAGAAAGAAATAGGGCTTAATAAGGATATATTTAAAAATAGCATACTACTAAATATTAAATTAAAAACATTCTCAAAAAATATTTTCATAGTTTCTAAAGAAATATATTTAAATAAATTTCAATTTATACTCCCATTTCCATTAACATTTCTTCTTCTATATTTACTATTTCTCAGAAAATTTCCTTTTAGCCTTTTCTAGCCTTCTCTTAAAGATTATTTTTCTTATTAATTCTTTCCATTTATTTTTTAATTTATTTATTTCAAAAAACAATTTATTATGATTTATTAATTTTCGTCGACCAATTTATCTCCCTTAAATAACAAAATTAAGTTATAATTTTCATAATGACCTTTTCAAACAATTTGTTTTAAAAGTAACAATTATTATTTACTTAAGTATCTATTAACTATGAATTATTTAATTTTTATATTTATTTAGGCTGAGGAAAATATGTTTTTGCTTAGGAATTTATTAAAAGATTTAAAGCATTTAATCCTTGAAATTTTGTTATTATTTACTTTTTGCCCTAATTTTGTTAATATTTTTATTTATTTGAGTTAAATCTTTTAGTGTTTACTTTTATCTTATGGAAAATATTAGTAGAAAGACTATTTTACTGGGCTTAGTTTATTCCCTCCAAATACCCTACAGCACAGTAAAAAAAAATATAAATTGTTTGTAATAAAATTAATAATAGAAACTAGACCATATAAACTGAACACTGGAATATGAAACCAACAGTAGCCAAGTTTATATCCTCGCATATAGTCAAGTCTATAGATTAGACAAATTCAGATCTACTTCAGCTCTAAACTAATTCAAAGTTTGTTCTAGTTCTAGTTCAGTTCTAGTTCAGTTCTAGTTCAGTTCTAGTTCAGTTCTAGTTCAGTTCTGTTCAGTTCTAGTTTGTTCTAGTTCAGTTCTAGTTCAGTTCTAGTTCAGTTCTAGTTCAGTTCTAGTTCAGTTCTAGTTCTAGTTCTAGTTCAGTTCTAGTTCAGTTCTAGTACAGTTCTAGTTCAGTTCTAGTTCAGTTCTAGTTCAGTTCTAATTCAGTTCTAGTTCAGTTCTAGTTCAGTTCTAGTTCAGTTCTAGTTCAGTTCTAATTCAGTTCTAGTTCAGTTCTAGTTCAGTTCTAGTTCAGTTCTAGTTCAGTTCTAGTTCAGTTCTAGTTCAGTTCTAGTTCAGTTCTAGTTCAGTTCTAGTTCAGTTCTAGTTCAGTTCTAGTTCAGTTCTAGTTCAGTTCTAGTTCAGTTCTAGTTCAGTTCTAGTTCAGTTCTAGTTCAGTTCTAGTTCAGTTCTAGTTCAGTTCTAGTTCAGTTCTAGTTCAGTTCTAGTTCAGTTCTAGTTCAGTTCTAGTTCAGTTCTAGTTCAGTTCTAGTTCAGTTCTAGTTCAGTTCTAGTTCAGTTCTAGTTCAGTTCTAGTTCAGTTCTAGTTCAGTTCTAGTTCAGTTCTAGTTCAGTTCTAGTTCAGTTCTAGTTCAGTTCTAGTTCAGTTCTAGTTCAGTTCTAGTTCAGTTCTAGTTCAGTTCTAGTTCAGTTCTAGTTCAGTTCTAGTTCAGTTCTAGTTCAGTTCTAGTTCAGTTCTAGTTCAGTTCTAGTTCAGTTCTAGTTCAGTTCTAGTTCAGTTCTAGTTCAGTTCTAGTTCAGTTCTAGTTCAGTTCTAGTTCAGTTCTAGTTCAGTTCTAGTTCAGTTCTAGTTCAGTTCTAGTTCAATTCTAGTTCAGTTCTAGTTCAGTTCTTGTTCAGTTCTAATTCAGTTCCAATTAAGTTCTAGTTCAGTTCTATTGTTAAAGCTATAGTCAAGACTACAGACAAAACTATAGTCAAGCCTGTAGACTAGCTTATAGACTATAGTCAAGACCATAGACGAGAATATAATCATGTCTGTAGAGTAGACTATAGCCAAGACCATAGACCAGACTTTAGTCAATACTATAGACCAGACTATAGTGAAGTCTATAGACCAGACTATAGCCAAGACTATAGAATATAATATTGTCAAGATCATAGACTAGAATATAGTCGAGTCTATAGTCAAAACTATAGACTACAGTATTGTCAAAAATGTGGACTAAAATATAGTCAAGAGTATAGACTAGAATATAGTCATAACTATTGTCAGGGAGGTATTCAAAACTATAACTAAGACTATAGTCAAAACTATAAATGGGACTATAGTCAAGAACTTAGACTAGACTTTGACTGTATTCTAGTTGAAAATATAGTCTAGATTATATTCATGACTATAGATTATATTCAGCACTTTAGACTAGACTATAGTTAAGACTATAGACTAGACTATGGGCTAAAAAATAGTCAAGACTATTGACAATACTTTATTCAATACTATAGACTTTATTCAAGACTATAGACTAGGCTATATTCAAAACTATAGACTACACTATAGCCAAGACTATAAACTAAACTATAGTCCTGACTATTGTCAAAGCTATAGTCATAGCTATAATAAAGACTATATAGAATATAGTCAATACTATAGTCGAAACTATAGACGGAGCTATAGTTAAGACCTTAGACTAAACAATATTCAATTTAACAATAGTCCAGAAATATAGCAGGGAATATAAATTACTTTTGAGACTGTATCTACGACTACTACGGGTTTATAGTGAGTATAAGCAAAATATTTTTTAATTTGCTGTAGTTTCCTTTTAAATTTTCCTTTTCTGCTAGAAATGTTTAAGCATGAAGCCGGCTTTAAATTCGTTGCTGTCCTTAATGTAGCTGTTTTTCATTTTGAAATCTGCTTATTTTATTCTTGCATGCACGTTTATTTACAATTTATAAGATAATAAACTTCAAAGATTTACAAATGTATTTAGCAAAAATAAAATAAAAAATAAAATGAAAATAATATTTAAGTAAAACCAAAACAAACAAAAATCTGTTTATCTACCAAAACTTCTTTAATATTTGGCTGCTTATAATGATCAACATAATGATGATGTTGTTGGCGGGGGAATTTCCACAAATATTTGTTTAATAGTTAAGTCGTCATCATCAATATAACAACTATAACAACAAATTGTTGTTAAGAAATTGTAAACATTTACAAAATAAACAACAACACCAACAAATGAATGTTAAGGAATCAAAACGTAATGGTTTACTATATAACCCAACTAATACTACTGATATTGCTGCTGCTAATACTGGTGGTGGTAAAGAAGATTATGGCCTTAATGATGGTGATGTAAATAATGATAAACTTGGCAGAGGTTTAAGTTTAGAAAGTTATAATTCTTTATATGAGACGGAATTAAATTGTAGGCAACAGCAACCAAGACAACAGCAGTTGGCTTATGGAAATAGTAATTTAGCTATTAGTAATATAAATGGTAGTCTAAAGAGAGCAGTGGATAGTAAAGAGGGTGTAAGAGTAAAAGGGTTAAATGGTTATTGTTTAAATGATGAAAAAACATATCAACATATCATTTATAATAAAGAGACCTATGAGACACACTTAAAGCATGGACAATGTGATAATGATGTAGAGGAAGATGATAATGATCATAATATGGAGGACCAAGAACATGACAATGATAATATGGCCAAAACGGCATTGGCCTCCAATAAGACATATAAAAAATTTGTATTACCCTTGGATATACCAACGCCTCCATTGCCTCTTAGCTATAATATAACTAAACGACTCTTAAGCTCTCATAATCACAATCATATACCAACTCTGTCATGCCAATGTGATAAACAAACGAATTTTGCCCCACAGAAAAGCAATGGCAACACAAACCAGGTAAATCATATCAGTTTTATACAAACAACACCAACGCAAGTCCATACCACTAACACCTGCACCACCCGCACTACCACTCCTACAACGAAAAAAGAAAATTTAAAACTACTGCATAATAAAGGTAGCAGTTCTAGTAGTACAACACTTAGTGGCAGTATTGGTTGTAGTGGTGGTCTTAATTTTAATGTAAGTGACCATCACAACGAACCACTGCAACATCATTATTTGTGCCAACAAAAAAATTTAAAACTACAACATTTTAACAACCACCAACAGCAGCAACATGCTACACATCATCATCATCCACAACAACAACAGCATTATTTACAACAGCAGCAACAACAACAACAACAACAACAGTCACAATGCCTGCAACAACACCAACAATTACCTTTATATGATGCATACGCATCCCAACAGTATTTGCCACAACTGCCACATTTACTCAGCATTAATAGCAACAACAACTACCAACAGAATTCATTAACATTATCACATCGCCGTATGGCACCCACATTTAATCGTATCGCTGATAAAAATTATATGAAGGTAAGCCGATTTTGGTTTTCCTACACCCCCTCCCCCAACCAGCCTCATGCCAGCCTTCATCATTTTTTCTACCATGTGGTTTTTATTTTTTCTTTCCTCCTAAACTATACAAGACTTTTTTCCACTCTCCCTCTTTAAGGTTTATGGAGAGTTTAACGAAGCCTAACAATGATAACGTGGGTGGTAAAGAAAGGCAATAGAATAGACTATTTATAATCTAGGCTATAGAATAGACTATATATAGTCTAGGCTATAGAATAGACTATATATAGTCTAGGCTATAGAATAGACTATATATAGTCTAGGTTATAGAATAGACTATATATAGTCTAGGCTATAGAATAGACTATATATAGTCTAGGCTATAGAATAGACTATATATAGTCTAGGCTATAGAATAAACTATATATAGTCTAGGCTATAGAATAGACTATATATAGTCTACGTTATATAATAGACTATTTATAGTTTATGCAACAAGAAAGACTATTTATTTATGGCCCAGGCTAAAAAATAGACTATTTATAGTTTAGGCTATAGAATAGCCTATATATAGTCTAGGCTATAGAATAGACTACTTATAGTCCAGGCTATATTCTTAGCCGTATTTTATAACATTCGTCTCTAAGGTTTTTCCTTCCCTCCTCATTCCACCCCTCCTTTTAAACCATAATTTATTTCAATTAAATGAAATGAAAACTGCAAACAGCATTGACTTTGATAACTTACATCTGTGTGTGTGTATTTATATAAGTATGAGAAATTATTAATCAATCAATTTATTATCATCATAAAATTCTTCAACCAAAGCTAAGTGTAAAAGAAAATTGAAAATTAAATTTATACTAAACTTTATAAATCTCACCCCTGAGCAATTTTCAATTAGTTAATATATTTGCTAACAAGTTTAATTTGATTAAATATTAAGTATTCTACGAATTATGATATAATGAATTAAAATAATTGAAATAAATTTATAGCTATTCAGCAGCATATTTTTGTAATGATAGGGAGGGGAAAAAGGGAATTTCTTTGTTTATAAAGAGGGAAAAACAAATGGGAAATATTTTAAGAAGATAAACTGGATTAAAGGGGAGACTATAAATTAAAATATAGACAAAACTAAAGTCAAAATTGTAGCGAGGACTATAGTCAAAACTATAGTCTATTATTGACTATAGTCTTGATCATATTATTGACTTTAGTCTTGACCATATTATTGACTTAAGTCTTGACCATATTGTTCTATAGTCTTGACTATAGTCGTGACTATAGTCTTCACTATAGTCCTGACTATAGTCTTCACTATAGTCCTGACTATAGTCTTCACTATAGTCCTGACTATAGTCTTCACTATAGTCCTGACTATAGTCTTCACTATAGTCCTGACTATAGTCTTCACTATAGTCCTGACTATAGTCTTCACTATAGTCCTGACTATAGTCTTCACTATAGTCCTGACTATAGTATTGACTATAATCTTAACTATAGTATTGACTATAGTCTTGACTATAGCATTGACTATAGTCTTGACTATAGTATTGACTACAGTATTGACTATAATATTGACTATGGTTTTGAATATAGTATTGACTACAGTCGTGACTATAGTCGTGACTATAGTATTGACTATAGTCTTGACTATAGTCTTGACTATAGTATTGGCTATAGTGTTGACTACAGTATTGACTATAGTTTTGACTATAGTATTGACTATAATCTTGACTATAGTATTAACTATAGTCTTGACTATAGTGTTGACTACAGTATTGACTATAGTTTTGACTATAGTATTGACTATAATCTTGACTATAGTATTAACTATAGTCTTGACTATAGTATTAACTACAGTATTGACTATAGTATTGACTACAGTCGTGATTATAGTCGTGACTATAGTATTGACTATAGTATTAACTATAGTCTTTACTATAGTATTGACTATAGTCTTGACTATAATATTGACTATAGTATTGACTATAGTATTGACTATAGTATTGACTATAGTATTGACTATAGTATTGACTATAGTATTGACTATAGTATTGACTATAGTATTGACTATAGTATTGACTATAGTCTTGACTATAGTCTTGACTATAGTATTGGCTATAGTGTTGACTACAGTATTGACTATAGTATTGACTATAGTATTGACTATAATCTTGACTATAGTATTAACTATAGTCTTGACTATAGTATTAACTACAGTATTGACTATAGTATTGACTATAGTCGTGACTATAGTCTTGACTATAGTCTTGACTATAGTATTGGCTACAGTCTTGACTATAGTGTTAACTATAGTCTTGACTATAATATTGACTATAGATTTGACTATAGTTTTGACTATAGTATTGACTATATATTTGACTATAGTTTTGACAATAGTCTTGACTATAGTATTGATTATAGGCTTTACTATTGACTATAGTCATGATTATAGTCACGACTTTTGACATGACTTTAGTCAAGACTGCAGTTAAGACTATATTATAGCCAAGAATATTGTTAAGACTATAGTTAGAACCATAATTAAGACTATAGTCAAGATTATAGCTAAGAATTTAATCAAGACCCTAGTTAGGACTTTTTTCAATACTATAGTTAATTCTACAGTCAAATCTGTTTTTTTTTTTTTTTTTTTTTTTTTTAATTTACGAAATATTTTCATAAAAATTTAAAACTCTTCTCATTTAATTTTATTAATAAGGTTACATTTTATTACAAAATTAGTTTTAAGTGGTTTTTTTCTTAAATTAAATAAACAATTGCTAATTAAACTTCAACTACTGATCTAGTTTTATTTACTTGTTTTACAAAATACCTCATAAGATCTTGCATAATAATAAAACTGTTCCCAGTTTTAAACAATTTTGCATTGAAATTCATGAGATTAATACTTAAATATAAACTTTAAAACTGGTTTTTTATAAACAAAAAAATACTAAATAAACAACAACAAAAACGTATAGGAATTTTCTTGTTAACTCCAACTTAAAACGTGATCAAATTGTGGTAAAAACAAAATAAATGAAATAAAAAACGCAAAAAAAAAAAAACAACAAATAAAAGACTTTAAAAATAAACCTTTCATTTCTTTATAAATTTTTACTTATTTGCTGCAATGAATATAAATAAATGTTTATATATAATTTTTTATATTGTTTTATATTTATTTAAACATAAAAAAAAAACAAAGTAAATAAATATTTTGCGCATGCGCAAACTTTTAACAAAAGTAAGCAACCAAGCATGCTATGAAATCAAGCAGGTAGACAGAAAGACAATTATTGCGGACGCTTAACATAAGCCTCAATATTTTTAATTATTTTATTTTTTTATTTATAAGATTTGCCAACTTCAAACCTCAACAATTGCAGTAATTTTTCTACGTGCTTTGGGTTTTTAAATTGTATATAGCTCCCCTCTCTATTAAACACAATTGTCTAAAAACAAATTTGGTTTATTACCAAATATTAATAATGTTTGGTTTTATAAAATTGTTAATAGAAAGTCTCTTTCTTGCTGCTATTTTAGACACCCAACATTTGTAGTTTAAAATCAAGTTGTTTCTGTGTGTGTGTGTTTAAATCCAAGCCCCCTAAAGCTAATAAAATTACATAAGAAATACTTGCATATGGATTTATATATAAGAGATAGAGAGAGGGTATACAATGCGATAATAAATAAATAGATTTTATGTAATTTATAAAATATTATAAGCTGGTTAGTTAGCATTGCATTAAAATAATATAAATACTTTTACAAGCAAAGAGTAGAAGAGAGAGATAATAAACAACAAATGGTTGTCATGACCATAAATGCTAAAGAAAAAAATATCTGGTTGAATTAAGTTTAATGGAAAACGTATTTAAGTTTATAGAAAAGAGAAGAAATAAAAAATGTCTTAGCTCTAAAATCAGTTAATTTTTAATAAATATTTAAAAATAATAAATTAATATTAAAAGGTAATAAATAAAATAAACACAGATTAAACATGGCTTAGAACATAAACTAACTCATAGACTAGACTATGCACCAGTTTTTAAAATTTTTCTTTGTACTGGACGTATGGACGGACGTTAGTGTATGAAAATGAAGACCCATATCGTATTAAAAAAATATATATATGTGTTTTAGTATCATGACCTTAATATCGCTGTAAATTTTTAACATGATTATTAAGTTGATTTTCGGATTATTTACAAAAATATCCCAGCATATCAAAATGTATCTTATAAAATATTTTAATTTTTTATTTTAAAAAATAATAATAGTCATATCTCAAATGTCAACTTAATTATTATCACTATAATTTATAGGAAGTATATAACAGCTAGTAATATATTATTTAATACGCCTCATTATAATGATACTATATAATAATATTATTATGTCTGTCCGTATGTCTAGCTTCAATGATTTTATTTAAAATTAAATCTAAGTATAAAATGGAATATAAAACATGTTCTTAAACTAAAATTTTTATATTAGTTAATAAATAAAGGTTATTTAATTATATTGAGATAATATGATATAATAACTTTAAATACTATAATTAGGAACCATAAGAACGCATGTTCTTGAAATGATAACCAAGTGTTGCTAAATTGAATTTTTCTTTACTTTAAGTGAATATTCATTTCAGTAGTTTTTTTCAAAGATAATTAATAATAATTGTTTTCCTACAGAAGTTTCATTTTTAAACTAAAAAATTATGTAGAAATTTCTTATTTTTCATGTAGAAAATTATTTAATAATATATTCTATTTATTTTCTACAAGTATTGATTTTTTATTTCTTTCAATTACTGTCAAAGAGGCGCAATTGTTCCCGAGTGAAAAATGTAATTATTCTAAGCAATACTATTTGTATTAGTTCTTTTTTATATGTATTTTGTAGTAATTTTAATTAAATTGTTATTAATTCTAAAAATAATAATTACATTACAAGCAGAACTGATGCAATAAGTAGGAATCATGAAAAAAGAACATACTTCCAATGAAAACTGTGCGGAAGTATTAGCAATGCTTCTTACTCACATATATAATAACTTTCTTAAGTTCGGCATTTTCCAGAAAGATGGAATAATTCCTATATAATTCCTCTTTATAAATCGAGAAGTAAAAATGCAGTGACAAATTATAGAGCAATTGCAAAGCTTAATGCCAATCCTAAACTATTTGAGAATATCATAACATCGATTCTATAGTCACAAATTTCATCCATAATATTAAAAACACAGCATAGATTTTACCAACATCTACCAACCTAATGGAGTTAACATAACATATTAATTCCGGTTTTCGAAGAAGTTTTCAAACTGATCAAAGAATCGTAAACAATGTGTAATTTTCAATAGCGCAAAATCTAACTATGTGAACATTACTTCCAGAGTCCCACAAGGCAGTCATCTTGATCCACTATTATTTCTAATTTTTATAAATGATCTTCCTAATTCTATTCAACATTACAAGATTCTAATGTATACAGATGATTGAAAGCTTTTTCTAACTTTATCAAATAAAGAAGACGTACTAAATCTACAAACCGATATATCCAGCTTTAATAATTGGTGCAACATTAATCTAATGGAACTGAATCTTAAAAAATGTCATTGCAAGTCTTTCTATAGATATTCCCCAATTTGCAATGATTACTATATTGGAGATACAAAATTCATCTCGGTTGATTCCTTCATTGATTTAGGTGTAAACATTGATAAAAAATTGAACTTCAATAATTAAACTCAACTTCAATAGTTAAACAAGAATGGAAGTGTGTCCGCTACACACTTCATCGGCATTCATGGTGTCTTAATCATTTCGGTTTCGTTGAAACCTAAATATGTCGCCTACCTTGAACTGGATGTAATTTTGAGAGACTCAGCAGCGCCAGGCGTTTGGGGCAAGTAAAAAAGAGGTTGAACCTAACGTCGTAAACGCTGTTAAAGATGTGGTTACATAGTGTCGTAAGCCGACATCCGACTCGAAGGAACACAAACAAGTTTGCAATTGTAAATTGCCTTGTTGTCTCTGTTTGGCGGTACCAAATCAGAGTAAGTGGACTATAATTAGACACCAGCAGAATGGAATACGTATTTTCTGTGCCGCTACATACTTCATCAGCATTCGCGGTGTCTTATCCACTTCGGTTTCGTTGAAACCTAAACAATAATCATATAATAATGACTGTGAATAAAGCATATGGTGTTTTAAGTTTTATGAAACGGTGATCGAAAGAATTCACTGATCCTTTACTTCATTAGTTAGGCCTATTCTGGAATACGGTTCAGTAATCTGGGATCCACAATATAATGTTTACAATGGAAATATTGATTCCGAATATCTCATTAGTAAAGTATTCGTTAATGTTCCAAATAGATAACTTAGATCATATGTTCCTCTTTATATCCACTTCCATAGAACCAATTTCGATGATTTTGATCCATTTCGCAGAATATGTTTCGAGACGAATAAATATTATGACCTAAATGATTCTGCTGATGCCAGTACTGAAATTAAGTATTTATTAATAAGTTATTTTAATTCCAATAATTTCGTTTATGATAGTTTTTATTATATATTGTTTTAATTATCTATATTTTAACTGTAATTTGTTCTCATCTATAATCTATAGCTGAATTAAATAAATAAAATGAAACAAACCATAGGTTAAGATTCTTACTTCTTCCAACACATTACAATAATAAATTATTTGTATCTTATTTACTTTTAAAGAAGTTATTTTCATAATAAAAAAATATTCTCAAACATGTTGATGTTTTTGTTTTATGACAAAAATTGTCCACTGCAAATAAATAAATTTTAGTGCAGAATTTGGATCACTCTTAAGAACAGACTTTAAACTAATATTTTAAATATTCCAGAGTAAAAAAAAACCGACTAAAAAATCCTTTTGACCAGACCTTAAAATATATTTCTCTATAGATTTTACAAAAACCTTAGACTCTAAACTAGACTTTGATAAATTCAAGCTAAATTTTAGACGAAATTTAACGAAATTAAACTAGATTTTCAACAAGACCATTCTATGGGTTAATATTTTGAGCTGACATTGACACAAATTTTAAACTAGGTTGACTTGTGAATAATCTTGATAATTTAAAATAAAACTTCACTGGATTCTTAACCCTTTAACGGTAGGAGCAATATTTTTTAAAACCAATTTAATGATTTTGATACAATTGTGTAAAATTTTTTTTAGAACTAAGGGTCTAAATATTTAGTTTATTTTGTCATCTATTAAACAAAAATACATATAATAAAAATAAGTTAAAATATAAATGAATTTTTAATTTTTATTTAAAAAAAAATATATAGAAACAACAAAGATGCCCTGAGGCAAGCCTTGTCTGTTTGAGGGTTAATTAGACTATAGATTAGACTAAATCTTTGAGTGGCCATTAGTTAAGACTTTAAGTTTTATTTTTAACTGCACATTAGACTTAGAATTAAACTTTAAAATATAATTAATACTTAAAAGATCTAACTTAAAATTATACTAAACTTTAGTCTTTACACAAGACTTTAGACCAAAGATTTCAGATTATGCTTTAGACAAGTCTTTACTTTACATTTTAGATTAAAAGTGAATTTGGTTTAAATTTTAGACCAGATTTTACACCATAATTTAGGCTAAGCTTTAAACTAGATTTTTGACTAGACTTTGGTTTAAAATTTAAATAATAGTTTAGATTAGACTTTGGATTAAACTTTAGAGTAGTAATAAGACCAGATTTATACTAGATTTTTGAAAATAATTTAGACAAAACTTACTACTGAACTTTAAATTAGACTTTGGACTAAATTATAGATATAAATTTAGACATATCTTTAGATAAGACTTTAAACTAGACTCTCGAATAGGCTTTAAACAAAAGTTTATACTAGATTTTATACTAAAAATTTGACAAAAATTAAGACAAGTTTTTAGACTACAAATAAGACTTGATTTCAAGCCACATTTTTGTCCAGATTTTATTTAGATTTTATAAGACTTTAGACTAAACTTTAAAAAATATTTTAGCTAAAATTTTTGCAAGATTTGGAACTGGTGTTTAATCTAAACTTTAGACCAGATTTTAAATTAAACTTTTGGGTATAATTTAAACTAGACTTTAATACAGACTTTAGACTGGAATTTATGCATAACTTTGGCACCATTTTATACCATTCTTTTGTCTAGACTTTCAATAAGATTTTAAGCTTGATTTGAAACACATCTTCCGACTAGAATTGAAACTTAACTTTAAAATTTACTTTAGAATAGATTTTAGACTAGAATATAGATTAGACTTTAGACAAGGTCATAGACTAGACAATATTTTAGTCAATATTAATCAATATTTAAAACTAAATTTAAATATTTCTGACTGTACTTTAATCTAGAATTAGAGCGAAATTTTAGATTTGATTTTATAATAGACTTTAGATAAAATTTTAAACTAAATTTAAAATTAGACTTAAGACAAAACTTCAGACTATATTAAGCTAGACTTTACACTTTATATATTTTATATATATTTTATATTAGATTTTTTACTATATTTTAAAGTAAACTTTAAACTAGTATTACGATAATTATATTATTAATGCTTAAATCAGATTTTAGACTAAATTTAATACCAAACTTTAAAATTGATTTCTCACTTTAATTTTAATTGCACTTTAGGTAAAACTAGCTTTTCGTCTAGAACTTTTAATAATTACAGCCTAGGTTTAAAACTAGACTATAGACTAGGCTTTCACCTAGAATTTTCTAGATTAAAGTCTAGATATTAAACTTTTTCTTAGACTATACTTTAAATTAGACATTGAAACAGAATATAGGCTTGACTTTTTACTAGACTTTAATCATGCCATAAAACTTTAGTCTAGATTTTATACTTTACTATACTTTAGCTTAAACACTTAAGTAAAATTTTAATAAGACACTTGATTTTTTTGATTATAAACATTACAAAGGACTTTAGACTAAATTTAACTTGACTTATACTTAACTTAAGATTTAATTCTATACTAGAATCAAAAAAAAATATATAACTATAAAAATAAGGACATAAGCTGGTAACAGATATTAAAATGTTCACAGAAGTTGTTACTTTATATCAAAGTTATTCATATTTTAAACGATTTTCCAATAAAACATTTATATGCAGGCTATGACCAGTGACAGACTGATTTTAAATACATTTATATGACTCTTACTTTTGCATGAATTTCTTTTGTCATTGAAATAATTTTCAGGATTAGAAATTGTGTATGAAAGCTACAATTTGTTATTATTAGCATTAACGATATGAATGTGGAATATCTCTTGAATGTAAGTCATACATATATGACAAGTATAATCACTTATAGAACGATCTTCATACAATTTGGTTGTATGATCTCTATCGATATGAATGTGAAATTCCATTCAATGTGGTGATACTATTAATTTTAATTATAGATATTTAAATGCAATCTTTCATAAAAACTTTGCAGTTTTTACAAAGATCATAAAATATCTCCAGGCAGACAAAATATGCTGTTGAATTTTTTTAGCTAATTAAAAATTTTTTTGTTGGGTCCTTTGCAAATTGTAATGCTTCTAGGGTTAAGAGGAGACTTGATTTAAAATAGTCTTGTAATTAATCAAGTTTTAAGACATTTTTAATAATGTCATGTACATGATTTTGTTATAAAATTTTTTTAGCTATTTATACATAGTACATATGTAGATAAATTAATAAAATATTCAAGCAAGAATATTCTTTTGAACACTGTAATTAAAACTGTAATTAATTTAATGTTGTTATAAATAAAATTTTTTTTACCGATAACAAAAAATAATAATAAACTAGTTTTTTGTATAAATATTTAGATATTAATCTAATGTAATCGTAAAACAAAGAAAACATTTAACTACGACATTATAAACTAAATTTTTTATGAAAAAATATAAGAAAAAGGTAATTTATAATTTAGTTTAGGAATAGTTTTATTTATAAGGAATTTTTGTTATACAATATTTTGTAGAAAATATTGTACATGTAATATGTAATGTATATAAAATAACTTTCCCAAATTTTTTTTTTTTAATATTTTTTGTTTTTTTCCAATTTAAAAATGTTTTTCTAAAAAAAATTCAAAATCTATTCAAATACATGAAGTATAAAATAAACAATATAGAAATAAAGATTAAATACAAAAATAAAACACTTGCGAGTTTAAACAATTCAATACTTTTTTATCTACTAAAAAAGGAGAGAAGGCAAATAATGTAATAATTCTACGTTTTGACAATTTACGCTATTTTTTACATTTCATTTACATTTTTTTAAATTAATTCGTTTTTTTTTTTTTTTTTTTTTAATTTTGTCATTTATTTATTTCATGTTGAGTATTTTTTTTTTTTTTTTTTTTGTCATATTGGCGATTTTTTACTTCAACATTTTTTTTTTTTTTTTGTTTTTGTTATTTTGTTTTTTTTCATAGTTGCGATTTTTTTTCAATTTGCCGTTTTTTATTATTTTGGTGATTTTTTTTTTTTTTTGATTTTTTTTACTCGGGCAATTTTGTCGATTTATTTTTCGTTTTTTTTTTTATTTTTTTATAGTGGCGATTTTTTTTTCAATTTGGCGATTTTTTATTATTATGGTGGTATTTTTCATTTTGGTGATTTTTTTTTTTTTTTACTTGGACAATTTTTATTTTATAGTTTTTTTCCGTTTTTTTTAAATTTTTTTCATCTTGGCGATTTAATTTTTTTAATTCTCCGTTTTATTTCTGTTTAAGCGATTTACTAAATTTTTTCGGTTAGACGATGTTTTTCATTTGTTTTTTTTTTTCAATTTTGTCATTTATTTTAATTTTCGTTTTTGGTGATTTTTTTCATGTTGAGTATTTTTTTTTTTTTTATCATATTGGCGATTTTTTACTTCAACGTATTTTTTTGTTATTTTGATTTTTTCATAGTGGCGATTTTTTTTCAATTTGCCGTTTTTTTATCATTTTGGTGGTTTTTTTATTTTTTACTCGGTCAATTTTAATTTTGCCGATTTATTTTTCGTTTTTTTTTAATTTTTTTTTTATTTTTTTCATAGTGGCGATTTTTTTTCAATTTGGCGTTTTTTTATTATTATGGTGGTATTTTTCATTTTGTTTTTTTTTTTATTTTTTCTTGGGCAATTTTTATTTTATAGATTTTTTTTCCGTTTTTTTTTTTTTTAATTTTTTTCATCTTGGCGATTTTATTTTTTTAATTCTCCGTTTTATTTCTGTTTAAGCGATTTACTCAATTTTTTCGGTTAGACGATGTTTTTCATTTGTGTGTGTGTGTGTTTTTTTTTTTTTTTTTTTGCATTCACGGCAATTTGGTATTATTGGTGGTTTTTTTATTTTTTACTCGGGCAATTTTAATTTTGTCGATTTATTTTTCGGTTTTTTTTAAATTTTTTTTATTTTTTTCATAGTGGCGATTTTTTTTCAATTTGGCGTTTTTTTATTATTATGGTGGTATTTTTCATTTTGTTTTTTTATTTTTTCTTGGGCAATTTTTATTTTATAGATTTTTTTCCGTTTTTTTTTTTTAATTTTTTTCATCTTGGCGATTTAATTTTTTTAATTCTCCGTTTTTTTCTGTTTAAGCGATTTACTCAATTTTTTCGGTTATACGATGCTTTTCATTTGTGTGTTTTATTGCATTCATGACAATTTTTTTCCTGTTAGGTGTTTTTTTTTTTTTTTTTAATTTCGGCGTTTTTTTATTTTCTTTCAGTTTGACATTTTTTTTTTTTGTAATGCACTCTTTTAAAACTCGGGTTTTTTTTGCGATTTTTTTCTTGTTAGCAATTTTTCCATTTCGTCGATTATTTTACTTTGCCGTTTGTTATTATTACTTTTTATTTATTTTTTTTTTTGTTTTATTTTTTTAAGCGATTTTCTTTATTTCGTTATTTTTTTAATTTTTCGTTGGACTATTTTTTATTTAGGGTTTATTTATTGGTTAATCAATTTGTTTTTATTTTGGTGTTTTTTTTTTTATTTCATTTAATCAATTTGTTTTTAATTTGGTGTTTTTTTTTATTTTATTTTAACTTTTTTTATTTTAGCGATTTTTCGCTATATTGATTATTTTTTTTTTTTTTTTTTTTTTGTTATTTTTGATTTCCTTTTTTCGTGTATTGGCTATCTTCAGCTTTGAGTAGATTTTTTCAATATACTTTTTTATTTAAGCGTTTTTTTTTTACTTTTTTATATTAGCGATTGCTTATTTTAATGATTTTTTTTTATTTTTTAATTTTCCCATTTTGGCAATGGCGATAAATTTTTTCGTTTTAGCGTTTTTTTATATTTAAATAATTTTGTTTAATCGATTTTTTTATTTTGACGTTTTTTATATTTCATTTTATAGATTTTTTATGTTTTTTTCGTTTAAATTTTTTTTTTTTATTTAGACGACTTATATATTAAGTCGTCTGAATTTAAAAAAAAAAAATCAAAAAGAAAAAAACATAAAAAACCGATAAAAATTTTTTGCGGTTTGGCGATTTTTTTATTATTTTCTTTTTGTGATTTTTTCGATATACTGTTTTTTATTAAGTTTTTTTTTTCATTATAACTTTTATTTATTTATTTAATTTTTTATTATTTTTTATTTTTTTTATTTTTTAGTTTCGATATATTTTAGACGATTTTTCCGGCCAGTAATTTTTAAAGAGTTTTTTTATATTTCATTTTAACTTTTTTTCATTTTAGCGATTTTTTATGTTTTTTTCTTAACGACTTTATTTATATATTAAATAAAAAATAAAAAAACATAAAAAATCGATAAAATGAAAAATCGCTAAAATGGGAAAAATTTTGCGTTTTGGCGATTTTTTCGATATACTGTGTTTTATTTAAGTTTTTTTTTTTTTTCAATAGAACCTTTTTTCATTTAATTTTTTTGTTGCTTTTTTTTATTTTTTAGTTTCGATATATTTTTGACGATTTTTCCGGTCAGTAATTTTCAACCGTTTTTTTTTTTTTACAATAATATAAATAAAATCAGGAAATAACTTTTATATTACTTTAAAAAAATAATTAAAAATCATAAAATGTTACTTTTTACTAAAAAAAAAAAAAAAAGAAATTAGTTGTATGATAAAAGTCTTAACAGTTACGCACTGATTTTAAATAAAATAATACTATAAAATGGGATTTTAATAAAATATAAATAGGATTTTAATAAAATAAAA
Organism: Protophormia terraenovae; assembly: GCA_951394005.1. Lineage (NCBI taxonomy): Eukaryota > Metazoa > Arthropoda > Insecta > Diptera > Calliphoridae > Protophormia > Protophormia terraenovae. The sequence goes on along the minus strand of OX596075.1, from coordinate 13,854,630 downwards.
TAAATAAAAAGGGATTTTACTAAATTTACTTTTACTAAAATATACTAAAATATATTTTTATTTATATCTATGAGAAAATACCTTTCTAACAGTATATTTTTTATTCAAATATGAGCATACAAGGAATTACAGAAAATGTTATTGTCTATTAATTATAGAGATTAATTATAAAACAAAATTTTGTAAAAACATTTTCTCTTTTAAAACATAAGTATAAACAATTTTAAAGGATCTAGAGGTAATAATTTTAAATCTACTGAGAAGAATTTTCTCTTAATTTAAGTATTTAAAATTAAGAACAGTTTCATACAATTATTTAAGCTACTTAAAAATTATATATATTTTGTCTAATTTAAGAATTTTTTAAATATTTTTAAACAGTTTTTATAATAAATATGTTTTCCCTTCTCCCTTCCCTTTCTCACCACAGAATTTAGTCTATTCACCACAAAAATTACGACGTGTTCGTATTATACTCAGTGTTGTAGGTGGTATTGTACTCTTAGCTCTCTTGGCTACAGCACTTTACTTTATCATAAGTAGCTCAGAGGAAACAATCAATGATGATAATAATAATGCACCCTCGAAAGCTATACATTTGGAAGATGTTTTAGAAGGTAAATTGGCAGCAAAACATTTTAATGGCAGTTGGACAACGGGCAATACTATAATTTATAAAGAGAATAATGTAAGTTTTAAACAAGTATAGACAAGTAATGAACATATTTTCAAAATGCTATTAAAAGAATTTTCAAAATTTACAGGCTATAATGGAATATAATGTATTGGAGAAAAAGAAAACTAGACTAATGTTGGATACTTCGGTAAGTATTACAAAAAGAGAAAAGGAAAACAAATTAAACTTTAACAATTTCTCTTTTTTTTCACTCTTAATATTTATCTTTCTTTTATTCTTTCTTTGTATTTAGCGTCAATATATTTTATATGAAAAATCAGCTGATGGCAAATATTTATTATTGGCTAAAAATTATAAAAAGAATTTCCGTCATAGTTTTATAGCCGATTATGATATTTATGATATAGAAACTGGTGTTATTAAGCCTTTGACCATACAAGGTTCAGCTAAGTCTTTAATAATGGTACAATGGGCTCCTGTGGATAATGCTTTAATTATTAATTATGATCGCAATTTATATTATAAACCTTCAGCATTTGCTAATGAAATTGCCTTAACCGATGATACAAATCCTGCAATTTTAAATGGTATACCCGATTGGGTTTATGAGGAGGAGGTATTCTCTTCAAATTCGGCTGTTTGGTTTAGTCCTGATGGCAAAAAATTAGCTTTTATAAAATTCGATGATAGTCCTACACATGTTATTAATTTCCCTGTATATGGTGAAGCTGGTGATTTACGTTTCCAATATCCTTTTAATCGTTTAGTAGCCTATCCTAAGGCGGGTTCTCCAAATCCACGAGTACAATTATTTACTTCGGATTTGGATAGGGCAGCCGAGGGTAATACGGATCATTTGACAAATATCCCAGTACCAAGTGCTCTAAATACCCAAGGGGATTATATTATAACGGTTGTGGATTGGTTGAATAATACGAATGTTTTGTCGGTGTGGATGAATCGTATACAGAATCAGGCTCATGTACAGATCTTTAATGGTTTGAGTAGACAAAGGGTAAGTATTTTTAAGAATAAAATATTTTTTGTTTTAAGCATAAAATAGTCCTTTCTGAAATAGAAAAAAACATTCACTATAGCATTTAAGCACATAAATATCATTTTTCAATCATTAGAAGGCAATGATTTAGAATAGAAAAAACCAGAGACCAAAAATAACTATTAAATTTTATTTCAAATTAAAAAAGTTGAGTACAAAATAAGAAATATTTTTTATGTTATTTGATAACAGTTATTGTAGAAAAATTTTTTTTCTATTGCTCTATAACGTTTATTTTTTAAAAATATTTTTTTACGTTGCTTGATAACAGTTATTATTCAAATATATTTTTTTCTATTGTTCATAACTTTTATTTTTGAAATATTTTTTTTACGTTGCCTTATAATAGTTATTTTTGAAAATAAAAATTTTCCGTTGCTAATAATTTTTATTTTTCAATATATATTTTTTACGTTGCTTGATAACATTTATTGTAGAAATATATTATTTTACGTTGCTTGAAACTTTTATTTTTTTATAAATCATTTTAGCACAGCTCTACGAAAGGTAAAAATTCCGCCGAATTCCAATTTTTTGCATTTCTTAGTAAAAATTTCAAATAAATATGTATGTATGTATAAAATATAAACCATATTCTAAATTAGTATGGGTACAGATAAAAGTGTGTTTAGAAACACAATTTTTTATTGATTCTCTGCAGCTTCAATAACTGATTTGCATAAATTAATTCGTTACTTTATTCATATATGTTTATTTGCAGTTAGACTTGTTAATTTCTGAATAACTGCAAAATTATTTAGAGATAAAATTTGAGTTTATTACCTAACTAGTAGATAATAGTTACAGATTTATTTCCCAAAAACTATGAATCTATCCCACAGTGTTCTGAAATGGTAACTGCTGAAGAGAAAAATGCGTTGAACTTTTGTATTTACTATTCAAAATAGTTTTATATTTTACTGTTTTATTAATATTAGTTATAGTGACAGTTATTTATTTTTACAAAAAGAGTTCTAGAAAGAGCTTCGTCTGTTAAATTGCACCTTTTGTCAGTTAAAAGAAGTCTCAAAGCTGAAAACGCTCTTTCGACTGATACTTGAGTTGCCGGAACTGCATGTACAATATATGCTAATTTTCTTAAAAATGGATATTGAAATTTCTTTTGTTCCCAAAACTCTAATAAATCCGCTTCAACGTCAAGGATGCCAGCCTTAAAATTGTCAATTTCGGCGTAAGCAGCTAGTACTTCAGCTGAAGCTATAACTTCAATTTCTTCCGATGCTGTTTCTTCTTCTAGCTCTTTTAATGATGATCTGAGCAATGATGTTATGCTACAATTCGACGTGTCATCATTTAGAACATCTAGTGTTGATTGCAATGATATATCTGGAGAAGTCGAATTACAATTGTTGCTAAGCTAAAAAATTATTTGTCATTAAAAAGAATTGTACTTGATGAACTTATAAATGATTAAAACGAACCTGTTTTAAGTGAATCATTTGATTTGCAAGATGCTTGAGGTGTTGTTTAGCTCTTGACTTTTTTTCCAATGTCAAAGTACGACGAAAACGTGGATCTAAAAACAGCGCTGATATTACAATGTCATTATCAATTATTTCGGTTTCCCTGCGTTCTATATAGATAAGTAACCTGCAAGCCATTGGAGATATTTCAGATTCTTTTTTTAAGACCACTTTTAACGTTAGCCAAGCTTTGTAAAAGTCTCCCAATAAAAGTTGCTCTTCCTGTAAACTCATCGTTAAAACGTATGCTGGTTTCAGTGTTTCCACAAGTTTTTCTATTTCATCCCATTCGTTTGGTGACAGGGGCTCCTTAAGGTTTTCAGCACACATTTCTTTGTATATTAGTAATTTCTCTAACATTATGTATGATGAATTCCACCTAGTAGGTACATCTATTTGAAGTCTTCCCAAATTAAGCATTTGTAACGTGTGGCTTTAAAAAAAATTAAGCGAAATTTTAGACAATTAAATTACTATAAAATTAAACAAAAAAATTACCGGAAACTAGGGGTCCTTAAGGTTTTAACTACTTGCCTTGCTCTGTCAATTATGTCAGTTTTTGTGCAAACAAAATCCTTAATTGCGAGTTGAACTGTGTGAGCTGCACATTTCACTGACGTTATATTTATTCCTTCCCATCCAAAAAGCGGCTACACATTGCAGTATGGGACATATTGCATAAAAAATGTTAAACAATAATTAAGGAAAATATCTTATATATAATCACATTTCCCATAGTGCAGTGAAAACATTTGATTTATTTTACTCACCATTTCATCATGTTGAAATTGTGTTTCTTCCTGCTCTTCCTCCAATGTTGCATCATTTAATAATTTAATAACTTTTACCATATTTCTTCCATTATCGGTAGTTATTGAATATATTTGTTTTGGCAGTATTTCGAAATCGTTTAAAACGTTTTGCAATATTTGCTTTAAATTCTCAGAAGTTTGAGGACCGTGCATTTCATTTATTGCAAGCGTAAAACACAAAATTTTTTTCTGATTTATAAGTTGTAAGTTTATGCCCAAAACGGATCTGTCATATCGAGTTGCTGAATCCATTTTTATCGAAACCATTCGATTTTTTGAAATTGATTTTATTTGCTGCTTTATTTCCAAGTATCTTATATTTATAAGTTCACTTACATTAGAAGAGGTGACAGAAGGCATTCCTACTCCTTGGAAAATTGGTATTGAAAAAGTTTTAAAAGCTGCAGTATCAAAAAAGGAAAACGGCAAGGAATGTTTTGTTGCGATCTCAACACATGCATTGGTTACATCCTTTTTTGATATTTCCACAGAAAACTTCACTTTTTTAGAATCATCGCTGGAATTGTCGTAGTCACTTTTATTTGCTTCTTCTTCATATCGTTCCAAATGAATTATTGTTACGTGTCTCTTTAAATTGGTGGTGTTATCTCCTTTAAATTTGCAGGAACAAATTTTGCACACATTTGTATTAATATTTTCATCGCGATAAAAAAATTCACGAATTATGTGGTTACGTTTTCTTCCCATTTTAATTAAAAACCGACAATTGTCAAGCATGATAAGTAAGTAAATTAAAAGTGTCAATTTTTTTTTTTTTTTTTGATATACTAATCATAAACTACTAATTATATAAAAAAATGATTCCGTTTGTATTACGACGTGAAATTTGACACAACTAAATCAGTTGATCAGGAAAAAGTTTTACGATAAATATCTATGCTTAGCACTAAAGCATAGACGACAACGATATTTTATGTAAATATATTAAAAATAAAAACAAAATTGAAAAGGAAAAGTGCACGTAATACGTCAACTCTAGAGCCCACCTTCTATATAAAGACATATTGGCCCATAATATCACTATCTTAAAATGATGTGTTTGGATATACATATGTATATATACTTACCATTATTATATTACTCTTACACAAATCGAAAATTATAATGTCTAATATTTGTACATAATTTCACAAATATTGTAATGTTTTATAAATTTCGGTAAGAAATTAATCTTACCCTCCATATACGACCAACTATAAATGATAATATTACATGTATAGATTTTACAGAAATATATATTACACCATAGAATAATATATGAACTGGTCTGTAATTGACCATAGGTCCTATGATATACCCGCCGGCCATCAATAGATCACTAATATATTATTTAAATCATGGATATACATATGTCCTTCACAACATAGTCAAATAGTAAATATTATATAAATTTAAAACATTTTCTTCATACTCTGTAATTGTCATAGTTTTGAAAAATCAGATTTATACGTCCTTTTACGCATCCATGTATCAAATATTTAAATTATATCGAAATTATAAATTTACCTCATTATTATCTGTTGTAAAGCAAGAAATTTTTTTAAAACAAAAATTATAAGCAACGTAAAAAAAATTATTTCAACAATAACTGTTATCAAGCAACGTAAAAAAATAAATTTTAAAAATAAACGTTATTGAGCAACAGAAAAAATATTTTTTAAAAATAACTATTATTCGGCAACGTAAAAAATAAAAATCAGAAATAAAAATTAAAAGCAACGTAAATTTTTTTTTAATAATTATAACTATTAAGGAAGACGAAAATTTAAATTTGTTAAAAATAACTGTTTCTTAAAGACGTAAATTTTTTTCTCATTTTTTAACAGTTATGACTTAACGTTTTTACATAAATCTTATAACAGTTATGTCTCTGGAAAAAACACAAAGTATGTATCTATGGAAATTAATTTCCTCAAGGCCCCAACTAACTCAGAAACAAATATGAGACATCACAAATTGTACGATTAAAACAATCGTACATCTCAGCTATAACTAGGAACACCCTTGTAGACGAGTTCAAATTTTAAGTTTGGATAATGTGGACCCTACCGTGGACAAGTCCACAGTTGAATTTTTTGGCTATGAACATTTCTAAAAACGATCGTGATTCGTTATATTTCAATCAATTTCAAAGAATTTTATATTGGAGGATTCTACTGGTTGCATATTTAATCCCTTTTAGTTTACAAGATACTAAGCTTCAAAGATTAACATTTTTATTTTTTAACATACCCGTAAAAAGTTTTTTATAACGGTACAACTTACACCAGAATTTTTCGGTTATTCGAATTATTTCTTGTCATTTTTATTTTATATATTTTATTTATATTTCAAGTTTTTCTATTTTAACGATTTTTTATTTTATCGATTTTTTTTTATATTTTCATTGTAATTTTATTTTATTTTTTCGTTTAAACCTTCTTTTTTATTTTAGCGTTTTGTAGATTTCTTTCCTTTTTGTTGATTTTTCTGATATTTCTTTTTTTATTTGAGTTTTTATTAATTTTAGCGATTTTTTATATTGATTTTTTTATTATTTCTTGTATGGCAATTTTTTATTTTGGCGTTATAGTTTTTCGTTTTAGAGTTTTCTTTGTATTTCATTTCGGTTAATAGATTACTTGTATTTAATTTTAATTTTTTTCATATTAGCGATTTTTTATACTTTTTCATTATTTTTTTTTTTTTTTTGGTTTAGACGTTTTTTTTTAATTTTAGCGTTTTTATTTTTTTTTTTCTTTTCATTTAGACGACTTTTTTTTAATTTAGAGTTTTGGTGATTTTTCGATATACTTTTTTTTTTTTTTAGACGTTTTTCTTTTAATTTTAGCGTTTTGGTGATTTTTCGATATACTTTTTTATTTAAGCGTTTTTTTTTTTTTTTGGTTCCAACTTTTTTCCTTTTAGCGATTTTTTATATTTTTTGGTTTGATTTTTTTTCGTTTCGACTTTTTTATTTTAGCGTTTTGAGAATTTTTTCGATATACTTTTTATTTAAGCGTTTTTTAATTTTAGTGATTTTTTTTTTTTTAGTTTTAGTTTCAAGTTTACAATTTTTTATTTTGGCGATATTTATTATTTTCCGTTATTAGATTTTTCCATTTTTGGCTTTTTTTAAATTTCATTTTAACTTTTTTTCATTTTAGCGAAATTTTATTTTTCATTTCAGCGATTTTTTGCTTTATCGTTTTTTTATATTTTTTCGTTTGGAATTTTTTTAATATAGAATTTATTATATTAAGGTTTTGCTGATAGATTTTTTTTCTATTTTAGCGTTTTTCATATTTTATTTTAACTTTTTTTCATTTTAGCAATTTTTTATATTTTTTTGTTTTGATTTTATTTTTTCGTTTCTACTTTTTTATTTTAGAGTTTTGCGAATTTTTTCGATATACTTTTTATTTAAGCGTTTTTTAATTTTAGCGATTTTTTTTTTTAGTTTTAGTTTCAAGTTTACAATTTTTTATTTTGGCGATATTTATTATTTTCCGTTATTAGATTTTTCCATTTTTGGCTTTTTTTAAATTTCATTTTAAATTTTTTTTTCATTTTAGCGAATTTTCGTTTTATCGACTTTTTTATATTTTTTCGGTTAGAATTTTTTTAATTTACACTTAATTGTATAAGCGTTTTGCTGATAGATTATTTTTCTATTTTATAGTTTTTTATATTTTATTTTAACTTTTTTTCATTTTAGCGATTTTTTATATTTTTTTGTTTTGATTTTTTTTTCGTTTCGACAACTTTTTTATTTAAGCGTTTTTTTATTATAGCGATTTTTTTAGTGATTTTTTTTTTAATTTTTTCAAGTTTAAATTTTTTTATTTTGGCGATATTTATTATTTTCCGTTATTAGATTTTTCCATTTTTGGCTTTTTTTAAATTTCATTTTAACTTTTTTTCATTTTAGCGAAATTTTATTTTTCATTTCAGCGATTTTTTGCTTTATCGTTTTTTTATATTTTTTCGTTTGGAATTTTTTTAATATAGAATTTATTATATTAAGGTTTTGCTGATAGATTTTTTTTCTATTTTAGCGTTTTTCATATTTTATTTTAACTTTTTTTCATTTTAGCAATTTTTTATATTTTTTTGTTTTGATTTTATTTTTTCGTTTCTACTTTTTTATTTTAGAGTTTTGCGAATTTTTTCGATATACTTTTTATTTAAGCGTTTTTTAATTTTAGCGATTTTTTTTTTTTTAGTTTTAGTTTCAAGTTTACAATTTTTTATTTTGGCGATATTTATTATTTTCCGTTATTAGATTTTTCCATTTTTGGCTTTTTTTAAATTTCATTTTAAATTTTTTTTCATTTTAGCGAATTTTCGTTTTATCGACTTTTTTATATTTTTTCGGTTAGAATTTTTTTAATTTACACTTAATTGTATAAGCGTTTTGCTGATAGATTATTTTTCTATTTTATAGTTTTTTATATTTTATTTTAACTTTTTTTCATTTTAGCGATTTTTTATATTTTTTTGTTTTGATTTTTTTTTCGTTTCGACAACTTTTTTATTTAAGCGTTTTTTTATTATAGCGATTTTTTTAGTGATTTTTTTTTAATTTTTTCAAGTTTAAATTTTTTTATTTTGGCGATATTTATTATTTTCCGTTATTAGATTTTTCCATTTTTGGCTTTTTTTAAATTTTAAAAAATTTTAACTTTTTTTCATTTTAACGAATTTTTGTTTTATCGATTTTTTATAATTTTTGCGTTTAGAATTTTTTTAATTTAGACTTTATTGTATAAGCGCTTGCTGATAGACTATTTTTCTATTTTATTGTTTTTTATATTTTATTTTAGTTTTTTTTCATTTTAGCGATTTTTTACATTTTTTCGTTTAGAATATTTTTTCGTCTAGCGTTTTAGTCATTTTTTTTTTTTTTTTTTTTAATAATTGCAATTTGGCATTTGTTTTGTTTTTGCGATATATCTTGTCGTTTTTTTTTTTTTTTTTGTTTAATTTTGGTCAATTGATGTATAATTTTTGGTGTTTTTTATATTTAATTTTAGCGATATTTTGTTTTATCGGTTTTTTATATTTTTTCGTTTAGACAACTTTGGTGATTTTCACCTTCTTGGTGATTTCTTCGATATACTTTCTTAACTTTTATTATCTTAGTGAATGTTTTTAATTTTTTCAATTTGGCAATTTTTTATTTTGAGGATAATTTTTTTCGTTTTGGGTTTTTTTATTTTTACTTAATTTCGGTTAATGGATTTTGACGTTTTTTTTTTTTTTTTGCTAATTTTAGCGATTTAAGTCTTTCTTATATCTCACCAATATGTTTTTAATATTTTGAAAATAGAAATTTTTTGCATCTCGTTTTTGGTTGGGAAAATACAGCAAAAACACATTTTTAGACATTTTTTAAAGTTTTCTAGGAAATGTGGAATTTCTGTTGACAAATCTAAAAAGTGAATAATGATTGAAATTATGCATTAAAAAATCTACTCAAGAGTAAAATTTCATTCAAAAATGTTAAATAACAAAAATTTTATTGCTGTGGATTTTATTAAAATGTTAAATAATTACGTCGAATGCCTAATTAACTCTTTAAGGTCGTTAGAAAAATACATTTTGAAAAGAAATAAATGTCATTGCAATTTATTCATGTCATATAAATTTTATCATTGTCTCTAGTTCTCTCTCTCTCACTCACTCTCTTCCTGCTTAAATTTTCATTACATCTTAACTCATATCCCCTGCTTGTGTAGTTTAGCAAGAGCCCTCCGTAGATTTTAAAGCTTTTTCCCTTGTAGTAATAACTCATTGCTAGCGACCAAGCTTTTTTTTCCAACGCCTGAACCCCCTACACTTAGTTTGCCTTCATAACCCCTAAAATCCTAACACATTCTTTAAAAAGCAAAGATCTTTAAACAAAATTAAGGTGAGATTAAAAAAGAAACTTCAAATAAGATCAAGAGCACTATTTTCTTACTAATCCTTAAACAAGATCAAATTAAATATTCTGCCAAATCTTTAACTAAGTGCACGAGCTGCTTTAAAAAATAAATATAATTAAATAACAAACGACTGAACAGTTCGCATTCGTCGGTCAATTCCATAACCAAATAAAAATAAAACTAAGTGTACAGGTTGTCTGTCCCCTAGGTGTAATGGTAACGTAGATTTCCTCTAGAAGCTGCAAATAAAATGTGACAAGTTTTTAAATGAAATTAATTTTGAATTATTTCTTTAATTTTAAATAAAAATTTCTTTTTAAATGTCTTACCCTTAGGCCTACAGTTTAGAATCTAAAACCGGTTGGGTAGATTTCTTTTCGGCACCCTTTAAAAATCGTGATGGTACCCGTATTGCCTTTATAATGCCTCAGGCTCAAGATAGTAGTGGTGAATATCGTCATTTATGTATTTTATCGACAGCATCATCTTCGGGTAAACCTGAACCTTTGACCAAAGGCAAATATGTGGTAACTTCAATATTACATTGGGACACAACTCATGATATTATTTTCTATACGGCCAATACTGAAAATAATCCAGAACATTTGCATGTGTATGCGATAAAAGCGGCCACAGGACAAACTGCCACATGTTTAACATGTAAACTACATAAATCGAATGGTAAGTAATAAGATCAGGGATCTTGAGATAAGGAAATAGAGAAAATAATTTTGATTTAAATTTGTGTTAAATTTTATTTATTTATTTATTTATTTATTTATTTATTTATTTATTTATTTATTTATTTATTTATTTATTTATTTATTTATTTATTTATTTATTTATTTATTTATTTATTTATTTATTTATTTATTTATTTATTTATTTATTTATTTATTTATTTATTTATTTATTTATTTATTTATTTATTTATTTATTTATTTATTTATTTATTTATTTATTTATTTATTTATTTATTTATTTATTTATTTATTTATTTATTTATTTATTTATTTATTTATTTATTTATTTATTTATTTATTTATTTATTTATTTATTTATTTATTTATTTATTTATTTATTTATTTATTTATTTATTTATTTATTTATTTATTTATTTATTTATTTATTTATTTATTTATTTATTTATTTATTTATTTATTTATTTATTTATTTATTTATTTATTTATTTATTTATTTATTTATTTATTTATTTATTTATTTATTTATTTATTTATTTTTCTTTTTAGGCAAAGAGCAAACTTATTATTCAGCCGATTTTAATACTAAAAATCAAGTAATCATAACTTCTTTGGGACCAAGTATACCACAATCGGCCATTTATGAGTGGTCTTATGAGAAAAGTAAGTTTTTTCTTTTATTTTAAATAAAATTTTATTATTATTTAATTTCTTTATTCTTCTATTTAATTTTTATTTTCCTCCCAGATCAAGTTACTTTAAATAAAATCATTACCTGGGAGAATAATGATGATTTAAGAACAACCTTAAAAGATGTTGCCCTACCTGAGGTTGAAATTCATACAATACCCATGTCAAACGGTTTCACGGCAAAAGTTTTAATGCAACTACCACCCAATATGGATCGTTCGGGTAAAACGAAATATCCCATGTTGGTTGATGTCTATGGTGGACCCGATTCTTACTCGGTAAGTACAAAACCAGCTTTTTTTCTCTCTCACATTTTCTCTCTCTCTATGAAATTAAGAACATAAACAAAATATTTAAATTGTCAAAATAATTTTTTCTTTGTATTTAATTTCTTAAAAGGTGGTCGACAAATGGATAGTTGATTGGGGCACATATCTCTCATCAAATCAATCTGTGATCTATGCTAAAATTGATGGTCGTGGTTCTGGCCTGAGAGGTGAAAAATTATTGCATTCCGTTTATTTGAAATTGGGTACTGTGGAAATTGCTGATCAAATTGATGTGACTAGGTAAAAACAATAAAAAAAATTAAATAATTTAAAAGAAAATTAAATGATCAAAATTATATTTCTTTTTAAATAAATTATTTTTAATAATTTTTATTTAAATTAAATAAATAAAAAATTAAAATTGTTTAATAATATTGTAGAAAATTACAAGAGGAATTTAGATTCATTGATGCCAATCACACCGGTATTTGGGGCTGGAGTTATGGCGGTTATGCTGCTGCCATGGCCTTAGCTAATGATCAAGAACATGTCTTCCGTTGTGCTGCTTCTATAGCACCAGTAACCGATTGGACCTATTATGGTGAGTAATTTTAAAAATCCTTTTTTTTTTATTTTTTCGAAATTCAAAAAATCATTTAACATTTTAATATTTTAATAATAATTTAAAAAATTTTTAATAATTTTTTTTTTTTTTTAATTTATTTCAATTTTCTCTTACAGATTCCATTTATACCGAACGTTATATGGGTCTACCCAATATCAATGAATTGGGCTATGAAGCTGGTCGTTTAAGTACTAGAGCTAAACAATTGAAGGGCAAAAAATTCCTTTTGGTCCATGGTACTTTAGATGATAATGTTCACTATCAACAGGCTATGATATTGGCCAAGAATTTGGAAAGACATGATATTCTATTCAAGCAAATTGTAAGTAAAACTTTTAAAAGAAATTTTATTTAATTTCGGTTTAAATTTAAAACAAAATTACAGTCTAAAATCAAAAGCTAATATTTAGTTTAAATTCTAGTCCAAAAATTAGACTAAAGTTTGTTTGGTACAAAGTTTAGTCCAAAGTTTAAAAAAATCCACACTAATTTCTAGTCTTAAGACTAATTTAAATTCTGGATTAAATAATAGTTAAAAGTCTAGTTTAGTATTCAAAATTACAGTCTAAAATCAAAGCTAATATTTAGTTTAAATTCTAGTCCAAAAATTAGACTAAAGTTTGGCACAAATTTTAGTCAAAAGTTTGGTACAAAGTTTATACTCAAATCCACACTAATGTCTAGTCTTAAGACTATTTTAAATTCTAGATTAAATAATAGTTAAAAGTCTAATTTAGTTTTTTATGTAGTTTAAAGTCTAGCATAAAGTCTACACATAAAATCTAAAGCTTTGAATTTAGTCTAAACTTTATACTAAGATTTAGACACTCTTAAGACCAGTTTAAAATTTACACTAAATTTAAATCAAAAGTTAAGTTGAATTTAAAATGTAGTCTAAAGTTTAGTCTAAAGTTTTGCCCAAAGTTTAGTATAAAGATTAAGAAAAAGTGTAATCTAAAATCTAGTCTAAAGTCCAGTATAAATACTAGTATAATATCTAGCCTAAAACCGAATATAAAGTCTAGTTTAAAATTTAGTCTAAAGCCTTGTATAAAGTCTAGTCTATAGTCTTGTCTTTTTTTATATTGGAGGTGGAAACATATAATAGGTTCCAAATAGATTTATAGGATTCCTACCGACTAAATCCACCTCCATCGTCAATACCACACTCTGCGGAACTGCCTTATGGTATTACTTCGCAGGTTGGGCAGCTTATTTTGCTGCTCTTATTTTCATTTTACTATCCTTTTAATTATGTTTCTCGAAGTTGTTCCAATCTCCAAAGTATTTCGTTTACTTGTGTTATGAACGCTTTAATGCGATTCCAGTTCTCTTCCGATGTTATCATGACGTACACTACATTTTCTGGCGTTAGACGTTGCCCTAACTGCCGCTCCAAATTTCTTAGCTCTTCTTCAAAGCGTTTGCAAGTCAACATGACGTGTTCTATGTTTTCTTGTTCTTCTGGGCATGACAAAGCGGTATATGTAACTCCTATATCCACCGTGTCCTGTTAGGTACTAAGTAAGATGATAATACACCTCCCTTGTTTACAGTTTATCCATCTCTCAATGTTTGGTATCAGCCTGTATATCCAACGACCTACTGCAAAAATTGGCCAATCTTCGCTGCCAATTTTTCATGAATAGTCTTCTTTCAGTCTGTCGAATAGATTTGCACTGGGTGTATAAGTTTCTACTTTTTTCCTCGTATATTCTCGAAAACTCTAGAGCTGTGATATCTAATGGGTGATTTAGAACAACATTCACTACAAACTTGGAGCCAGCTTCTACGGAAGGTGGACATCATCACTTTCCTTGAAGTGCATCTTAATGAAGTTTCCCAGATCGGTGTTCCATAGAGTAGGATAGAATTTGACACTCTTGACAGTAATAGCCTAAGGCTTCGCTTTGGTCCGCCTATATTTGGCATCATTCTAACCAATATGTTTACTACGTTAAATGCCTTTTACCACGAATAGTCTGTATGCCGTTTAAAGTTTAATGGCTTATCGATTATCACTCCAAGGTATTTTATAGCATCCACAGAGACAATCTCGCTGCTTCTACTCTTATTTTTAGTACCTCTATAGCCCTCTTGCTGCTGATCAACACCGCTTCTGTTTTGTGTTCCGCTAGTTTTAATTTTGCAGATTCTATCCACATCTTAATGGTTCTAATAGTCTCATTTGTATAGAGCTGTACATCTTCTAAGCTTCTGGCCTGCACCACGACTGCAATATCATCCGCAAAGCCAAAAATATTTGCCTTTTCAGGTACTTTAAGTCTAAACACGCCATTGTACATAACATTCCATAGTAACGGACCTAGGACCGATCCTTGGGGAACACCCTCTGTAATATTTACAGAAGTAGTGCCATTATCTGTCTGGTACCACAGGATTCTCTCTGAGAGTAGTCCTTCACTATTTTTATTAGGTACTCCGGATCATTTAGTTTTCTCAGTGATACTTTTATGTGATCCCATCCTGTTGAGTTAAACGCATTCTTGATATCCAGTGTGACTACTGCGCAGTACTTTCTTGCAGCGCCCTTCCCTTGGATTGCATTTTTCGCCGTATCTATAACAAGATTTATGGCATCAACTGTTGATTTTGCTTTTCGGAAGCCAAATTACATTTGTGAAATACTTGCTGTTTCTTCTATAGCTTTGTGAATCCTTTTATATATCACTCTCTCTAAACACTTGTCTACTGTATCCAGGAGACATATCGGTCTATACGACTGTGGTTCCCCTATGGTTTTCCCTGGTTTTGGGATCAGAATGAGCTTCTGCTCTTCCAAATAGTTGAAAATACCCCGTCTTTTAAGCAGTTCTTAAATAACTTTGCAAAAATGTGTGGTGTTATCTTTAGCGCCGTTTTTAATGCTCTTTTTGGGATACTATCAGGTCCAGGGGCTTTTTTATCTCCAATTAGTTTATATAAATTCAATATTACTTCCTCATTTATTGTTTCTGGCTCTGACTTGTTACAGCTAGAGAGATCACCGGTATATTGTTCTTCCTGTGTAAATAGGGTAGCAACTATTTTCTCAATCAGAATAGGGCACGTTACCTGAGCTAATTTTTTTTCCCTTTAGTCGAGACATCACTACTCTGTACGCGTTTCCCCATGGATTGGAATCAGTTTCAATACATAGTTTTTTAAAACAGTCCGTTTTGCTGTTATTTATGGTTTTTTGTAGACTATTTCTTGCATGGTGATATGCGTCTTTTTTTTGTTCGATTTCGGGTATTGATCTTCCTCTTTAAACATACCTTTCTGAGCGCAGCTATATCATCGTTCCATCAGTAGTTTTCTTTCCTTTTGTTACAACTTCTTCTTCTTGGCATTGATGCATCACAGGCCTTTTTTAAGCCGTCCACCAATTTTTCCGCCATCTTGTTTACAGGGCCATCTTCAAAATGTTGATTGAGGAACGATTCTGCAAAGTTTTCTGAATCTAGTTTATCACTAGCCCAGCCTTGGGAGGTAGCCCTTCTTCTTGTAGTCCTAGTTGTTATTTCTTTGTTCACTTCGAAAATAATTGCTTGGTGATCACTGTGTGTATAGAGTTCACTCACTTGCCACTGTACTTCCTTGGTCAAAGCAGTACTAATGAAAGTAAGGTCTACTATGGATCCGTATCCAGCTCTTCTAAAGGTTGGCACATTTCCTTTATTAAGCAGCACAACATCAAGTATGGAGAAAGCCTCTAGAAGCACTCTTCCACTCTTGTTTGTCCTTGGACAACCCCAGTCTACAGCTGCAGCTTTAAAGTCCCCTCCTATAATGGTTGGCTTGTGGTGGTTTGCTTCATATACTAATTTTTCGATTATTCTTTGGAAACCTGGCAGCTTAATATCAATTTTATATTTCTGGCAGCTACCAATTTTTGCTCTAGCAAAACCTTTATCTGGATGTTTTGTTGTTTCTTCAATTGCCTTATTTCTACAATCCCAGATAGCTGCTCTTTCTCATGAGTCTTTCTCCCATATGTTCTTCTCCAGATCCTTATTCTGTTCGCTTAATATGGCTACATCAATTTCCATTTTGCAGATAGTTTGTGTTAGGAAATCCTGGGCTACTGCACAATAATTTACATGAAGTTGTATAAATTTCATTTATATCTATTACTTAGTGGCTACTTGAATACTGGGCATCTATAGCTGCCAGTTATATGTTTTTGCTCATTACTACTATTTGCTTTACATATCATGCAATTTTGCTCCACTTCGCATTCTCTTGAGATATGACCTTTAGCTCCACATTTTCGGAAGAGATGTGATCTGTCTATTTCCGACTTACAGAGTTTCGCCACATGGCCGAATACCATACCCCTGTATTTCTGCCATTTCTAGGGCTCTACGTGCTGCTTCTACATGTAAGCTTAGCCTTGCTATTTGTGTACCTTCATATGACTTCTGTATTGACTATAGCCTCTCTTAAAGTTGGGATTTCTAACGCCTTTCCGAAAGCTATGGATATTTCCGGCTTTGTTGTGATGTCGTCCAAATCCTTACACTTTACTATTATTTCTTCCTTGTATATTTTTATTATCCGGTCTTTTAGAGAAGCTTCTATTTTTTCATTAAATTTTCCCGCGATATCGTTACTTGATGGTTTTAATTCCAGGGCAAGATCGCCTTTTTATGTTCTACGAACCTTATTTACTTCATTACCCAATCCAATTAGTTCCGCATTAATTCTTATCTTGCTCATATGATCACCGTAACTGGTTCTCTTTTTTCTCTTCTTTTCTGCCGTTTTCCACTGAGTTCCTGGCTTCGAAATGTTTTGCGTTATATGAGGCTCTTCTATAGCATTCTCTTCTTGTGGAACTTCTTTTTTTTTTTTTTTTGCCTCTTTGGTGTTTCCATACTAGACATTACATCTGTGGGATCTCTAATTATTTTTGCCTCGCTTTTTCCATCAACAGGTTTTGGAGACGTTTATGTGGTTTGACTGCTATATTATACCCTTCACCACAGGTGTAAAGGGTATATATAAGTTTGTCATTCCATTTGTAATTTCTACAATATTCATCTAAGAAAGTATATATATTCTGGATCCTTATTGATAGGGGAGTCGATATAAAGATGTCAGTCTGTCTGTTGAAATCAGTTTTTAGAAAGCCCCAGTTATTGGATAAATATGTTTTATACATCAAATTGTAGGAAATATTCCTTAGAAAATCGCTAATAAAAATTTGCAAAATCGGTTGATAAATAACTGAGATATCGGCAAAAAACCGAAGATACTCCCAAAAAATCGTATTTGTTGTCGGCTTTTCTAGGCTCCTATACAAGCTAGCGACTTCGATTTTGCACGAAAAATTCAAAATCTTTCTTCAAATTTTTTCCTGAATATATATCCCACACTTTTTGAGTTTTTGAAGTTCCTATATAAGCTACGAGTTTCGCTATTGAACAGGTTGTTCATAAATATTTTTGCAACAGCAGTAATATAATGATTTTTTTTTTTCATATTCAAGTGTTCGTAGTTTAGAAAAAAATGTTGATTTATAAATGTGAAAATATGAAAGCATACGTTAAGGCGAAAATTTTATTATTTGTCGGTAAGACTTTGCTTCGTATCAGTGATGTCAAATGGGGGGAATTTTCCTTTTTTGAGGGAATTTTTAACTAAAATTTTAGCCGAAGGGAAAAAGGGAGAAATTTTAAATTTTTATTAAATTTTATCTGGCATCACTGCTTTGTATATTAATTGTTGCTTGTAACATTATCTGTTATCCCAGCCAAGCTTACCGGGGTAACATTGCAGGCGCTGGATATCGTCTATAATCTAGTGTATAGTCTAGTCTATAGTCTAATATATTTTATTTAATACCTTTTTTAACAAAATTTCTTATTATTTTCTTCCTTTTCTATCCTTTTTTCAGAGTTATCCCGATGAGGATCATGCTTTGGCCGGTGTCAGACCCCATTTATATCATTCTCTTGACAGATTCTTTGGTGAATGTTTTGCTAAATCACGCATGGCCCATAGCAAATAGAAATAACATAAAAAAATTAAAACTAAATTTAAAAACAAATTAACTTAAATAAACATGCCATTTTTATTAACGATCAATTATAAGAGGAGTGATAAGCCGCCAAAAAATAATAAAATCCCCCAAAAATATGCAACAAAAAATCGTAAAACCCGCTTCAAAAATAGTAAACAAATTATATAGTTATAATAAATAAATAATAATTATATTGTACTTATACATACAATACGAACATTTAAATATTATTAATTTAAAGAAAAGAAAAAAACACACAATTAAAAAGCATTTACCTTGTTAAACATTTTATAAATTTTGAAAACAAAAACAAAAATTAACATACCGGCATTTGTAGTTTTTTATTAGAGAAAAACGTAAAATTTCTAAAAACAAGCTTAAAACAATAATTAATAATTAATTAAATTAAAGTAAAAAAAAAAAAAACTCCTCATAGTAGTTGGGTGCCTAAAAATAAAAATTTAGTTTTTAATAATATATAAATAAAAAAATAAATTTAAAACAAACAAAATTAATAAATCAAAAAGGAAAAAAATTAAACAATTTTATATATTATTATAAAAATTAAATTAATAATATTTTTGCATTAAAGTGAAAGTGTAGTAAAAATCAAAACATTAGAAAAATTTTTAAAAAAAAAAAATTAAATTATTAGAAAACAAATTGTAATATCTTCATTATACTTATTTATTAAAAAAAAACAAAAATATTATAAAAAGCATTATTCAAAAACAAAAGCAATTTAAAATATTTTTCTAGTAGTCTAACTAATAAAAACTTTTTTGTAAAAAAAATCTTTATAAATATTTTGCCAAAAAATAACAAAAAAAAATAAAACACTCAGCAATACTTCCATTAGAAAAAATAAGAGAAAAATCAAAATTTCACAAATCTGCAAAAATTAATTTAAAACAAACTTGTTACTTAAATTTCATTATTCAATTTAAAAAAAAAAATAAATTTTAAATTTACAAAATTATATAAAATTTGCAAAAGTTTTTCAACTTAGTGCCCCAATTTCTTAAATCTATAAGCTCTAATTTACCACTTTCTTTTAATAAAGAAATCTTTATATTTAACTTCTAATTTCTTTAAACAAATTCTATTAAATTCCCTTTAACTTTTCACAAATCAATTACCTTTCTCCCCCCTTTCAAAAAGTGCCAATAAAATACATCTCTTTGTATTTCAAAAATCAACGAAATTTTTGCTAAAAATTCCCCTCCTCCTTTAAAAGTTAATCGAAAGAAAACAACTTTTGCCAAAATCTTGTTAAATTTTTTTATTTTAAACAATTTTATTTATTTATTGCATCTAAAAATATATATATTTTTTATAATTTTTACTAACATTTTTTTGCTTGTGTATAGTTTTCTGTATAAAATAAAGTAGGCTTTTTTAAATTTTTTAAAATGTATAAATAATTAAAAATTTTGTAGAGCTCTTTTTTTAATTAAAAAAACAAACAACTATTTTGTCTATATTGTAAATTAGTTTTAATTTAATAAGAAACAAAAATTGTAATTGTTATTTTAATTTTAATTTTAAAAATAAAGAATTATATTAAAAAAAGAAAACCAGTTTTAATTAAAAACAAAATAGAATAAAACTCTTAATGTTAAAATATTTTCCTTCCAAAAAACTTCAATGCGATGTTTTTACCACGGGAAATTATCAATATGGCGTTATTTTCTACAGAAAATTTAAAGTGCGATGTTTTTTTCTAATGAAAATTTTAAATTCGATGTTATTTTCTAGGGAAAGTATTCAATGCGATGTTATTTTATGAAGAAAAAATTTAATGCAACGTTATTTTCTATATAAAATTTTCAATGTGATGTTTATTCAGTAGGAAATTTTCAATGCGATGTTATTTTTCATATAAATTGTTCAATGCGATGTTGTTTTCTATAGAAAATTTTCAATGCGATGTTGTTTTCTACAGAAATTTTACAATACGATGATATTTTCTATAGAAAATTATCAATGCGATGTTATTTTCTATAGAAAATTATCAATGCGATGTTATTTTCTATAGAAATTGTACAATTCAATGTTGTTTTCCATAAAAAATTTTCGATGCGATGTTATTTTCTATACAAAATATTCATACGATGATACTTCCAATGAAAATACGATTGGGAAATATTATTATCTGTTTAAAATGTTCAGTACGATGTTATTTTCTAAACAATATTTTCAATGCGATGTTATTTTCTAAACAAAATTTTTAATGGGATGTTATTTTCAGTTAAAAATATTTAATACGATGTTGTTTTCAATTAATATTTTTCAATTCAATGTTACTTTCTATTAAAAATATTAGTGCGATGAATCTTCTAATGAAAAAATGTCAATGAGATCTTTTTATTTATATAAAATTTTCAATGCGATGTTATTTTCTAAACAAAATTTTCAATGCGATGTTATTTTCCTAAGCAAATGTTCAATGCGATGTTACTTTAAAGAGAAAAATTAAATTCTTTGTTACTTTATTTAAAAAAAAAAAACTTAATTTTATGTAGAAAATTTTCAATGCCTTAAGATTTTCTATAGAAAATTGTCAATGCATTAAGATTTTCTATATAAAATGTCAATGTATAAGGATTTTCTATAGAAAATGTTCAATGCATTAAGATTTTCTATAAAAAATTTTCAATGTATTAAGATTTTCTATAGAACATGTTCAATGTGCTATATTTTCTGTAGAAAATGTTCAATGCATCAATATTTTCTAAAGAAAATACACAATGCGATATTATTTTCTAAAGAAAATTTACAATGCGATATTATTTTTTAAAGAAAATTTACAATGCGATTTATTTTTTAAAGAAAATTAAAATGTGATGTTATTTTCTAACAGAAATTGACATTCTGTGACATTTTTTAAATAAATTTATAATGCGATGATATTTTATGCAGAAAATTTACAATGCAACTTTATTTTCTACAAAAAAATTACAATGCGATATTATTTAAAAATAAAAAAATACAATGCGATTTTATTTTCAGCAGAAAATTTACAATGCGATGTTATTTTGTAAAGAAAATGAACAATGCGATGTTATTTCTTAAAGAAATTTACAATGCGATGTTATTTTTTAAAGAAAATTTACAATGCAATGTTATTTTCTAAAAAAATTTACAATGCAGTTTTATATTCTGAAAAAATTACAATGCGATATTATTTTCTAAGGAAAATTTACAATGCAATGTTATTTTCTAAAAAAAATTCTCAATGCGAAATTATTTTCTAAAGAAAATTTACAATGCGATGTTATTTTGTTAAGAAAATTCACAATGTGATGTTATTTTGTTAAGAAAATTTACAATGCGATTATATTTTCAGAAGAAAATTAACAATGCGTTATTGTTTTTTAATAAAAATTTACAATGCGATGTTATTTTTGAAGAAAATTAACAATGCGATGATGTTTTCTAAAGAAAATTGGCAATGCGATGTTGTTTTCTAAAGAAATTATACAATGCAATGTTATTTTCTGCAAAAAATTTACAATTTCATGTTATTTTCTAAGCAAAATTGACAATGCTATATTATTTTCTAAAGAAAATTTACAATGTCATGTGATTTTCTAAGGATAGTTTACAATGCGATTTTATTTTCAGCAGAAAATTTACAATACGATGTTATTTTGTAAAGAAAATTAACAATGCATTGATATTTCTTAAAGAAATTTATAATGCCATGTTATATTTTTAAGAAAATTGTCAATGCTATGTTTTTGTCCAAAGAAAATTGACAATGCGATGTCATTTTGTAAGCATAATTTACAATGCGATGTTATTTTCTGAAGCTAAATTAAAATGCGATGTTATTTTTCCCAAAAATGTTTATTGTAACGTTGTTTTCCATGAAAATTTTTTAATGCAATATCATTTATATAGAAAAAAAATTTAATGCAATGTTATTTTCAGAAGAAAATTTTCAATGAGTTATTATTTTTAACAATCAGTTTTTGAAACGTTAATAATTTCAAAAGAAAAAATTAAAAATATTCATTGCGATGTGATTTAATATAGACAACTGTCAATGCGATATTAATTTCTTCAGATAATAATCAATGCGTGGTTATTTTCTATAAGCAAATGCCAATGCGATGTTTTTTGATATTGAAAAATGTTTATGCCATGTTATTTTATTTAAATAATTGTCAATGCGATGTTATTTGCAATGAAAAAGTATCAATTTAAAGCTAATATTCATAGAAAAATAATTAAAATACAAATGCGATGTTATTTTTTTATTTTTTTTATTTGTTTAAAAAAGATACCAAAAATTGGTACCATTTTGAATGAACCATTTCTTCAAAAAAGTACTACATTTTAAAAGGGCAATCGTTTTTAAAAGCCAAAAAAATTTTAAGAAAAGGTAGCAATTTTCATAAATACTACAACATTTTTTAACTAAAATACTAATTTTCAAACAAATCGTAATTATTTTAAGAGTACCTTCTTTAACAAAAAAAGTACTGATTTTCATAACCAAACAAACCTTATATAAGATAAATATTTGAGCCAAATTTTATACCCCTAGATTGTCCCGTTCGAGCCATATACTGCTTTCAACAGACAGGCAGACGGACGGACATAGCTAGATCGACTAAGAATCTAACCAGGACCCAGAAAATATATACTTTATGGGGTCATAAAAGATTCCTTCGACATGTTACACACGGAATGACAAAATCAATATATCCCCATCTTTTTGATGGAGGGTATAAAGAGAGAAACAAATTTTTCAAAACAGACATATTTTCCCCCAAGAAAAATATAAGTATTTACAAAAAATTTACTAAAATTTTATAAAGAGACTAACATTTTTGATAAAATGTATTAAATTGTTATAAGATTATTTAAATTTTTTAGAAGTGCTATTTTTCAAAAAAAGTACCATTTTCTTCTTAAAAAAAAGGTTTTAATTTGTTTTCTTTTTTTTTAACAAACTATTTTCCCCTTTTTAATTTTTAATATTTAGCTGCTACTTTAAGCCTTTTGGTCCATTTAAACATTAATTTTCATTTTTATTTTTTATTCTTGCATTAATAATTACCAGCTCATTATAAGTTTAAGGTCATCATTATTGTCTAATAACTCGTTTGGTTGGTTGATTTTAATTTGAAATCAAATGTAGCATCTAAAATGATTATTATTTATTATTATTTTCTTTATCATTTGCTTCTCATTTCTATTTGGCCCCAATGACCTTCACTTTAAAGATTATTTTTTTATGATTTTTATTATTATTTGTTTTAATCTTGTTTTCCTTTTTTTTTTTTAATTAAGACTTTAATGCTTTCTTGTGAGCAACAATATCAATATGGTCGATTGAAAAGTTTTATTATAGCTTTATTTTTAACGCATTATTTCCGTTTATATGTTATATACTTTTTCTGGTTTCTTGTTCAAGTTTATAAGGATTCTTTCATATGAATTCATTTTTCTATAAGAATTCATTTTTCGTACCCTCGCTCTTTTAACAGTCAATACTGTTGAGTGCTTGTATTGGTGAAAGAAAATTTTTGAATGGAAGAGAAAAAAAATTATTATACCAGTATTCTTGTATTGAAAATAAATATTTATTTGTAGCGAAAAAAATACACATACATATACAAGAATAAACACTTAACTGTAGTGGTGGTAGTTGGTAGGGTACTTAGAAAATTTTTCTCAATACTCAATTTTCAATATCCATTTCAACAATAATACCATTGCCATCATGCAGTTTTAAGCATTCATTCACAAATGTTTTGTATGCATGTATGCACTCACACAATCAAAATGTTATAAAATAAATAACCTTCCAAAAAAAAAGAAGAAACTTTATTTAAGATTTAAGTTTTTTTTTTTTTTTTTCAATAAAATCATAAAGTTTGATTTTATTTTTAAGAGAAAAGTTGTTTTTTAATGAAAACTAGTGATCACAGATTAAGGTTATTTTCGCAAAAAACTTAATATTAAGCTTCTTATGGTCAATTTAAAATTTCTTCTCAAAAAAACGATTTTTGGTATGCAAAACTAGTGATCACATATTAAGGTCCTTTTCTCAATTTAGTGATCACAGATTAAAGTCCTTTTCTGAAATATCATAAAAAAGCTCCTGTTTTAGTTTTATTTTTAACTTTATTTCTAAAAAGAAAACTTTTTTCTATTAAATATTTATTCCTTTTGATTAAAGAGCAACACAAATTCTATGCAAACAACAACTTCTTTTACTAAATAAATTTTATTGTCGGCATAATGCCAAGTTTTTTTCTTTTTGAATGTTGATATTGCTGTAAAATTTTTCTATAATTTTGTTTGTTGACAACAACCCAGTCATTCAGTCAGTTATTTATAAAAAGAAGATAGAAGACATGTTAGCAAAAAAAATATTTGTTTGTCAATAAGTTTTCTATTACTATTTTGCATTTTATCTACATTTAATTTTTGGTTTTATTTCTCTTTTTTCTTGTATGCTAAGGATGTAAGAAGGAGGAAAAAAAAACAAATTATTTAGTTTTGTACTAAACAAATGTTTATTACCCAGTTGAAGCCTAAAGCAAAATTACATTCAAATAAAACTAGTGGAAAATAAAAAAGAAACAAATTTGTATAAAGCTCTCGGTTTAAAAGAAAAAATATTAAAAATATAAAATAAAAATAAATAATAAAATAAAAGATTTTAAAATATTAAAGATTTTGAAGAAAAAAAAAAAGCTTTTAATATTTTTTTTTTTTTTTTTTTTTTTTTTGTTAAGAAAAAGCTTTTAAAAAAATAAATTTATTAAAATTTATTCAAAAAGCTTTAAGCTTTATTTAATAAGCATACAAATTTTTAAAAAATTTCAAAAGCTTTTTAATAAAAATTATTAAAAAAAGGAAAATTAAATAATTTTTATTAAAAAGCTTTTTATTTATTTTTTCTTGTGTGGACAAGGAAAAAAACAAATTATTTAGTTTTGTACTAAACAAATCTTTATTATCCAGTTGAAGCCTAAAGCAAAATTACATTCAAATAAAACTTGTGAAAAAGAAACATGAAACAAATTGGTATAAAGCTTTTGTGGGTATTTTGAGAAGAATTAAATATTTTGGATAAAAAAAAAAAAAATATTAAAAATATAAAATAAATGCAAAATAAATTCAAATAAAACTTGTAAAAAACAAAAAAGAAACAAATTTGTATAAAGCTCTTGGTTTAAAAGAAAAAATATTAAAAATATAAAATAAAAATAAATAATAAAATAAAAGATTTTAAAATATTAAAGCTTTTGAAGAAAAAAAAGCTTTGAAGCTTTTAAGAAAAAGCTTTAAAAAAACTGTTTATAACATTTTATTCAAAAAGCTTTAAGCTTTATTATAAGCATACAAAATTTCAAAAGCTTTTTAATAAAAATTATTTAAAAAAAAAGGAAATTTAAATAATTTTTTTTAAAAATCTTTTTATTTATTTTTTTCTTGTATCTTAAGGATGTGAATGAGAAGAAAATAAGCAAATTATTTAGTTTTGTACTAAACAAATCTTTATTACCCAGTTGAAGCCTAAAACAAAATTGCATTCAAATGAAATTTGTGAAGAAGAAATCAAAAAAACATATTTGTATAAAGCTTTTTGGGGGTATTTTGAGAAGAATAAAATAGTTTGGGTTTAAAGAAAAAATATTAAAAATATAAAATAATTATAAAATAAATTTAAATAATAAAATAAAGGATTTTAAATAAAATATTAAAGCTTTTGAAGACAAAAAGCTTTTAATTTTTTTTTAAGGAAATGCTTTCAAAAAAACTATTTATTTTACTAAATATTATTCAAAAATCTTTTAGCTTTATAATAAGCACACAAATTTTACAAAATTTCAGAAGCTTTTTAATAAATATTTTGGTTTTAAAGAAAAAATAGAAAAAATATAAATTAAATGTAAATATAAAAGTAAAATATTTATACAAATATTAAAGCTTTTGATGTAAAATAAAGTTTTTATTACTTTAAAAAGAAAAAGCTTTTACAAAAAATTTATTTGTTTACTAAGATTTTTTTTAAAAAGCTTTAAGCTTTATTATTAGCATAACAATTTTACAAAATTTCAAAAGCTTTTTAATAAAAATGATTGAAAAAAAAGTTTTTTTTTTAAAAAAAAAAAGCTTTAAGCGTTATTATAAACATAACAATTTTACAAAATTTCAAAAGCTTTTTAATAAAAATTATTGAAAAAAAAGGAAATTTATATAATTTTTATTAAAAAGCTTTTTATTTATTTTTTCTTGTATGGTATGGATGTGAAAAGCAAAACTTCAGTCAAATAAAACTTGTAAAGAAAGAAAAAACAAACAAATTGGTATACAACTTTTGTGGGTATTTTGAGAAGAAATGAATATTTTAGTTTTAAAGAAAAAAATATTAAAAATATAAAATAAATGTAAATAAAAAAATAAAATATTTGAAAAAATATTAAAGCTTTTATTAAAAAAAGATTTCATACATTTTCATTAACTTTACTTTTTCTAAAATTTTTTATTTTATTAAATTTACTTTTTATTTATTTTATATTTTTAATAATTTTAAAGCTTAAAAAAATAACAAAAAAAATAAAAAATTTTTAAAGCTCTTTCTTTTTAAAGTAATAAAAGCTATAATTTACATCATAATTAAAAGCTTAAAGCTTTAAAAAAATAATAATAAAAAGCTTTTTCTTTTTTAAGTAATAAAGGCTTTATTTTACATCAAAAGACTTTATTACTTTATAAAGAAAAGGCTTTTTATTTTTTAAAAAGCTTTAAGCTTTAAAATTATTAAAAATATAAAATAAATTTAAATTATAAAATAAAAAGATTTACAAATAGTAAAGCTTTTGCAGTAAATGAAAATTTTAGAAATTAAAAAAAAAAAAAAAAAGTTATTTATTTTATTAAATTTTATTCAAAAAGCTTTAAGCTTTGTTTTAATAAGCTCACAAATTTTAAAAAATTTCAAAAACTTTTGAAATTTAAACAATGTGTTTTATGGATAAAGCTTAAAGCTCTTAATTTAATATTAAATTGTATGCATTAATATTATATACAATTATGTATTAAATTTTATTAAAAAATGTTTAAGCTTTATTTAAAAAGCACAAAAATTTTACAAAATATCAAAATCTTTTTAATAAAAATTATTTAAAAAAGTAAAATTAAATAATTTTTATTAAATGTGTTTTATTAATAAAGCTTAAAGCTCTTAATTTAATATTAAATTTTATGTATTAATATCATTCGTATACAATTATGTATTGAAGAAACCTCTTAATAATATATGTTACCTTAAAGTTTATTAAACTTTTAACTGTAAACTGAACTTCTTTTATATTCATTTTATTTATAAACAATTTCATTTGTTTTACTTTTTTTCGCTTTTTATCTTTAGTAAATGTTCACTGTTTCAATTTTTTGCTACATCTCGGTATTATTATTTATTCTATTGAAGAACTTTTACTTAATTTTAAATAAAGTATCATCAAAGTCATTCTCATCACCGTCATCTTGTGCTTTGTCAACAAACAGCCAGCATTATATTTATTCAGGCAGACTCAAAGACAGACAGACAGCCAGGAAGACAGACAGACAAATAGACTAACAATCGTATATAGACAAATTTTTAAAGTTACACAGAGATGCCGATTCGTTTGTTTAAACTTACACATTCATATATAGAAAGCTTTTTAAATTATTTGACTTTTCATCCTGTACCTTTTATATATTTTTTGTATGTTATTCCTTCCTGATATGTCTTGCAGATTTATTACAAAAAAATATATATGAATAAAAGAGTAAATAAAAATGAATTTAAACGATAATAAAAAAATATTTATAAGAATATTTAAATTGACTATTAAACACTTAATATTGAGTATTTTGGGAAAAGCTCTATAATGTGTGATCACTAATTTTTCATACCAAAAATCTTATAAAATTTCTCATACGTCTTTTAGTCCTCTATTAAACTTCAAACAAATAACTAAACATTTTATATTGTTTTTATTATTGTTATTGTTTAATGTTATAAAAGACTTTTTACACAAAAACATACTTTATTACATATAGTAGTTGTTATTTTTGTTGTCATCTTATGTATATTTAACTATTTGTTTACATTTGTTTGTCACGGCTGCTATGAAACAAATAAAAGCTTTAAGCAACTTTTTGCCTTTAACAACACGAAAACAAAACAAAAGAAAATCCAAAGAAAAAAGGCTCAAGAAAAGTTAAAGAACATGTAGAAACTAATGTCATGGCTGTAAACATTTGCAGGCATTTTTAAGGAATATGTGTAAGTTGTAGCCATGAATGCATATGTAAAGGAGAGAGACCTAGAAAATACAGATGGAATTTTTTAATCGATATGATTTTGAAAACTTAAAGAGGATTAAAGCGAAGCTGATTTAAGAAAATAGTATGAAATCATAAGAA
Organism: Protophormia terraenovae; assembly: GCA_951394005.1. Taxonomy (NCBI): domain Eukaryota; kingdom Metazoa; phylum Arthropoda; class Insecta; order Diptera; family Calliphoridae; genus Protophormia; species Protophormia terraenovae. Next base: position 13,825,954 of record OX596075.1, on the reverse strand, counting down.
ACTTAAAACTGTTTGTAGTTAAAAGTTATAATTGAAAAAGGGACGTTAAACTGTGATCACTTGAAGCTAAATTTTTAATCTAAAGAGAGTTCTCATCCCAGTTCTAGTTCAGTTCTAGTTCAGTTCTAGTTCAGTTCTAGTTCAGTTCTAGTTCAGTTCTAGTTCAGTTCTAGTTCAGTTCTAGTTCAGTTCTAGTTCAGTTCTAGTTCAGTTCTAGTTCAGTTCTAGTTCAGTTCTAGTTCAGTTCTAGTTCAGTTCTAGTTCAGTTCTAGTTCAGTTCTAGTTCAGTTCTAGTTCAGTTCTAGTTCAGTTCTAGTTCAGTTCTAGTTCAGTTCTAGTTCAGTTCTAGTTCAGTTCTAGTTCAGTTCTAGTTCAGTTCTAGTTCAGTTCTAGTTCAGTTCTAGTTCAGTTCTAGTTCAGTTCTAGTTCAGTTCTAGTTCAGTTCTAGTTCAGTTCTAGTTCAGTTCTAGTTCAGTTCTAGTTCAGTTCTAGTTCAGTTCTAGTTCAGTTCTAGTTCAGTTCTAGTTCAGTTCTAGTTCAGTTCTAGTTCAGTTCTAGTTCAGTTCTAGTTCAGTTCTAGTTCAGTTCTTCTTCGGTTCTAGTTCAGTTCTTTAATACAAAATTTCTTTACTTTAAAATTAATTTCAAATTTAATTTAAAAATCTCTCTTTACTATCCAATATGTAACAGCCACAACTCCCTTTCCATCATTTTTATAACCCTAACAGAAGGATTATTACAAAATATTTATTCATTTGGCTACTTTTTTAACGACTCTAACGCAATTATTATCTCTACTTCCTTTAGCTCCTCTTGCTCTTAGCTAACAGACCAGACACCCCTTAAACCTAGACACTAGAAAATAAATTAAAGAAAAATTTTATACTAGAAAAATAGAACTAAAACAAACAGAACCCCTTTTATTCATTTTTTTAAAAACGAAAAAAAATTATGACAAATAAAAAAACAACAAAAATTAAATTAAAAAATGACACTTTTATTTACTCTTGCCAGCAAATATTTTTTTTTTTTTTTTTTTGTTTTACTAATGTTTGTTGTAACTACATGGTTTGTTCGCTCTTTGGCTCTTCATTTATTCACTTGTATTTTTAAAAATAAAAATCCTGGAACAACAACAACAGCAATAGTAGCAACATCAGCAACAAAGTCACAAAAAAATACGTATAAAAGTGCAACATCCTGAGGCGCCATAAGACCGTGTCATGAAAATGTGTTACACTTTCATGAACTTTTCAGTTTAAAAACAACAACAACAAAAAGTTGTTTATTTAACAAATAAACTTTTAAAAATAGAATACGATTTTGAAAGAGCAAAAATCAAATATAAAATAGGGAACATAAAAGAATTATGATAAATGTGAAGTTTTTAAAAAAGTGGAAAAGGAATATAAAAATAGAGTCCTTAATAGAGTCAGATTTTCAACTATATTAAACCTCAGTTAAGAGACTATAAATTTATAAATCGGGCCTTTATTATTTAATATTATGATAGAAGTTCCAAAACTCTTTTAATTTTTCTCTTAATTAGTCCCTTACATTACATCCCTTTTTTACTTTTTTAGTCCTTTTGTATTAAACAAAACATCTTTGGAATAAATCATTGTCAACGGAAATAAATATGAACAATATGGTTGCAACATTTTTTACTATTGCAACACCGAGTCACTCAGACTATATACTTATTTATGTGTAAGTATTTGTTTTGCCATCAACTTCATAATATTGCTGCTGCAACTATTTGTTTGCTGTCAACAACTTTACACCAGTTATGACTCGTATGTGATGCCAACTTAATAATGAAATGAATCTGAGAAACTTTTTTCTTTTTTTCTTTGCGAACTGACAAAACAAACAGAAATTTAATGGAAGTTTCATGTACTTATGGTGTATAATTATGGATGGCCAACATTTTAATTGGAGAAGTTTCTATAAAGAAATTTCAGCTTTAATCAGAAGTCATTTTTATAGTAAAATTTCAGATGAATAGTCTATAAAATAAAGTACAAATTGGGCTATGACATTCAAAAGAATAGACAATTAAGTAGTCTATATAGAATAGACCATAAAATAGTCTATAGAATAAAATATAAAATAGTCTTTTGAATAGACTATAAAATAGTCTATAGTCTAGACAATAAAATAGCCTAGAGAAATTTTTTTCATTAAACAAAAGTAATTTTTACAGCAAAATTTTGGATAAATAGCCCATAAAAATAGTCTATTGTCAGTGCATAGTCAAGACTATAAAATAGTCAATAGAATAAACTATAAAATAGTCTATAGTTTATACTATAAAATAGTGTATAGTCTAGACTATAAAATAGTATATAGTGTAGACTATAAAATAGTCTATAGTCTGGAGTATAAAATAGTTTACAGTCTAGACTATAGAATAGATGGTAAACTAGTCTATAGTCTAGATAATAAAATAGTCCTTAGTCTAGACTATAAAATAGTCCATAGTCTAGACTATAAAATAGTCTATAGTATAATCTATGAAATAGTCTATAGTCTTGACTATTATATAGTCTATACTTTAAAATAGCCTATAGGCTATAAAATAGTATATAGAAGTTTCTATAAAGAAATTTTTACCATTAAATAGAAGTAATTTTTATAGCAAAATTTTGGATAAATAATCTATTGTCTAGACTATAAAACAGTGTATAGTCAAGACTATAAAATAGTCTATAGAATAGTCTATAGTTTATACTATAAAATAGTGTATAGTCTAGGCTATAAAATAGTATATAATGTAGACTATAAAATTGTCTATAGTCTAGACTATAAAATAATATATAGTGTAGACTATAAAATAGTCTATAGTCTAGAGTATAAAATAGTCTATAGTCTAGACTATAAAATAGTCTATAGAAAAAACTATAAAGATAGTCTATAAAATAGACTATAAAATAGTCTATAGAATACACCATAAAATAGTCTATAGAATAGAATATAAAATAGTCTATAGAACAGAATATAAAATAGAATAGACTATAAAATAGTCCATAGAATAGACTATAAAAAAGTCTATAACATTCAAGATTATAAAATATATATTCTAGACTTTAAAATAGTCTATGGTCTAGACTATAAAATAGTCTATAATTCAGACTGTTAAATAGTTCACAATATAGACTACTAAATAGTATATAGCCTAGACTATGAAGTAGTCTAGAATCTAGACTATAAAATAGTCCAACTATAAAATAATCTATTGTTCAGACTATTAAATAGTGTACAGTATAGACTATAAAATAGTCTATAGTATAAACTATAAAATAGTCTAAAGTCAAGACTATAAAATAGTCGAAACTATAAAATAGTATACAGTCTGAACTATTAAAAAAGTCTATAGTCTAGACTAAAAAAAGTCTATAGTCGGTACTAAAATTTTCTCTATTTCAAAGGAAATTAAAAAGCTATGAATTCATATACTTTAAAAAATATTTTTATCACAACAGTTGCTTAATCAAACATTTTGTTTAAAACTCTTTAATTTTTATTAAATCTCAGCAGCCATAAAACTCTATTAAAATTCACATAAACATTAGCTAGTCCTCTTTTTTATTGTAGGTGACATTTGCTTTAAATAGTCAATTTGTAGTCTTATGACTCCACCTAAAAAATCACATAATTTTGTTTTACAAAAAGGACCTCATAAAAATTTATTACAATTTTTGTAGACTTTTTTTCTACACCAAAGAGCAAAAAATTTACAACATCATTAAATTACATTTCCTTCCGGTTACTTTACTTATAGTAACCCATCCATTTATAGACAACCACAACCACCACATTTTTAATCATATTCCACACAAAACTATTAAAAACTAAATTTATTCCTTCTTCTTATTTTCCTCTTGCATGGACGTCGTCGATTAGTCTATAAAATGACCATAAAATTTATAATATTATATTTAATATTTTTAAAAGAAAATCAATACTATTTCACTTAATAGTAGTTTAAAATAAAACCAAGAATTGAAATGATGAAATCTTTGAAATTTATGAGTTTTTCTAAAGATACATTTAAGTTATTTACACTAAAAGTCATTCTTGTCATTTATTTTAACATATTTTTTCTATTTTTTTGAAAGATTTATCATGCTCACAGAATTTGAAATTTTAATCGCAGTTTGTTTACTGTTAGATTTCTATTCCCTTGAAAAGTCTAGGGAATATATGGGAATTTTTCTTTTGGTTTAGTTTTGTTTGGTTTGCTTTTGCCTTTAATTTGAAAAGCTGTTGTCTAGATGATTGCGTTGGGTTTTTTTCGTGCTCTCCAATTGCAGTTTCGTTTCATTTACAATTGAAAATTTATGATTTTTGCAGACGTTTTTAAAAGGGGAAGGATACCAAGGAAAGAAAATAAAAAAGACTTTATCACTATCAAATAGTTTATAGTTTAAACTACAACATAGTCTATATTCTAGACTTTAGTCAAGACTATAAAATAGTCCATTATGTAGACTTTAAAATAATCTTTAAATCAGATTATTTTATAGACAATAATGTAAACTCTAAAATAATTTAGTGTCTAGACTATAAAACAATCTATATTGTCTATACTATAAAATAGTCTATAGTCTTTACTATAAAATAGTCTATAAAATAGTCTAAATTCTAGACTTTAAAATAGTTTATAGTCTAGACTATAAAATAGTCTATAGCCTTAACTATAAAATAGTCTAAATTCTAGACTATAAGATAGTTTTAAATTCTAGACTATAAAATAGTCTAAATTCTAGACTATAAAATAGTCTATAGTCTAGACTATAAAATAGTCTATAGTCTAGACTATAAAATTGTCCATAGTCTTGACTATAAAATTGTCCATAGTCTAGACTTTAAAATAGTCTTTAGCTCTGATTATTTTATAGCCTATAATCTAAACTCTAAACTAATTTAGAGTGCCTAGACTATAAAACAATCTATATTGTCTTTACTATAAAATAGTCTATAGTCTTTACTATAAAATAGTCTATTGTCTTTACTATAAAATAGTCTATAGTCTAGACTATAAAATAGTCTATAGTCTAGACTATAAAATAGTCTATAGTCTAGACTATAAAATTGTCCATAGTCTTGACTATAAAATTGTCCATAGTCTAGACTTTAAAATAGTCTTTAGCTCTGATTATTTTATAGCCTATAATCTAAACTCTAAAATAATTTAGAGTGTCTAGACTATAAAACAATCTATATTGTCTTTACTATAAAATAGTCAATAGTCTTTACTATAAAATAGTCTATTGTCTATACTATAAAATAGTCTATAGTCTTTACTATAAAATAGTCTATAGTCTATACTATAAAATAATCTATAGTCTAGACTATAAAATAGTCTATAGTCTTGACTATAAAATTGTTCATAGTGTAGACTTTAAAATAGTCTTTAGCTCTGATTATTTTATAGCCTATATTCTAAGCTCTAAAATAATTTAGAGTGTCTAGACTATAAAACAATCTATATTGTCTTTACTATAAAATAGTCTATAGCCTTTAATATAAAATAGTCTATAGCCTTTACTATAAAATAGTCTATTGTCTATACTATAAAATAGTTTATAGTCTAGACTATAAAATAGTCTATAATGTAGAGTATAAAGTAGTCTATACTATATATATACTATACTATAAATTAGTCTATACTAGACTATAAAATAGTCTATACTAGACTATAAAATAATCTATACTAGACTATAAAATAGTCTATACTATTCTATAAAGTAGTCTATACTAGACTATAAAATAGTCTATACTTGACTGTAAAATAGTCTATGCTGGACTATAAAATAGTCTATACTATACTATAAAATAGTCTATACTAGACTATAAATTAGACTATAAAATTGTCTATACTAGACTATAAAATTGTCTATATTAGACTATAAAATAGTCTATACTAGACTATAAAATATTCTAAACTAGACTATAAAATTGTCTATAGGCTAGTCTATAAAATAGTGTATAAACCATAAAATAGTCAATAGTCTAGACTATAAAATAGTCTATAGTGTAGACTTTAAAATATTCTAGACTATAAAATAATTTAAACTATAAAATAGTCTAGACTTAAAAATAGTCTGTAGTCTAGACCATAAAATAGTCTGTAGTCTAGACTATTAAATAGACTGTAGTCTAGTCTATAAAATAGTCCAAAGTCTAGCCTTTAAAATAGTCTAAAGTCAGGCCTTTAAATTATTCTATAATTTAGTCAATAAAATAGTCAATAGTTTAGTTTATAAAATAGTCTATAATTCAAACTATAGTTTCAACTTTGGTCGTTATATAAATATGTGGATTTATTGGAGATATTTTGAAATACTTTCCCTTTATTGTCAGTGAAATATGATTCCTTAGAGTATCAAGGTTTTAAAGCATCATGAATTTTTCACAAAATTGTTCTCCACATTTCTTTTAATTCCTTGTTTTTTTTTTTTTTTGGTTTCCTTTATACTTTTGCAAAATAAATCTTTAAATTATTTTCCCAAAAAAATAAAATATAAAAGTTACCTTTAGTATTTAAATTTTATATAAAAGGACACTATGTACTATGTACAACACTACAAAAAATAGCACCGTTTATATTCATTGTTATTTTTATGCTCTAAATTTCTCTACAAATAATTTTGCCTTTCAACGCGTTGTTAGTTGGTTGGTTTTTTAGCAGTCACTTTTATTTTTTATTGTTCCATTTTTATGTTTTTTTATGCTGGAACAAGTATGTTTTTATAACAACAATATTGCAGCTTACAAAACTAACTATTCGTTAGTTACCTTAAACATTTACATATTTTTATACTCCAGTTAGTTTACATGTACTTAGTAGTAGTAGTAGTATGTAGTTGTTATAAGTTCTAAGTACATGAGTAGCAGAGGTATGTAATACTTATTGTAGTTGCATAATATTTTTTTGTTGTACAATTTACATAAAGTTGTGATTTTGATTCTAGGTTTTTTTTTCTTACTTTGTATGTAAGTAGTTGTAAAGGTACTTTTATTATGTGGTTGGGCTGGCAATAGGCTTTTCATTCCTTTAGGATTCATGTTTTTTTTTTTTTTAAGAAATTTGCTTGTGTCATCATAAAATATGTATATTTGTTGTCTGTGGTATCTACTTGTAGTATTTTGCTCTTTTTTTTCGTTTTATTTGAATAATGCATTTTAAAAATTTTGCCATATGTAAAAATTATTTTTAGTCAGGTTTATTATTGTAGCAAAGCTACCTTTTTTTATCTTTTATATTTAACAAAATGTGTGTTAAAATATTAATTTTCACATTTTGCCGTATAAAGTAAGTAATCTGGTGAATAAAGATAAAAGTGGGAATATCTATAAGCTGCTTTTATAGTTTGCTTGTATTTTTTTAAGGTTTTGATTTTATTTTTATGATTTTAGTGTTTTAATTTAAAATATTTTTCTAAATGTTTTAGATTTTAAAAGAAATAATAATAGTACATAATGCTTTTTTATATCCCTTAGTGTTTCAGCAATATGTTGCTGGCAACATTATATTAGTTTAAAAATAAATTGGTTTTAAATTAAGTATTTTAAATTAAATCAATTAAGAAAGTTTTTAAAAAATTTGTTAATGGCAACATGTTGCTGCAACATGTTTGTATGTATAAGAAAAATTAAATATTTTTGATTATATTTAATAGCATCAATATTATAGCTGATAAACCGCAAGAAAACCCTACAAAATTTAAAGATTTAGCTACAAAATAAAATTCAAATAATAAAAGATGAATCGTAAGTAAAAACTAATTAAATAAATTTTGGCAACATTATATTAGTTTAAAAATTAGTTGTTTTTAAATAGTTTAAAGTATAATAAATTTTAGCTAAAAGTAATCAATTAAAACTATTATATATGTTAATGACAACATGGCAACATGGAAAAAAATTAATTCCTTTTTATTTCAATAATTTGTAATAAAATAACAGCTGAATAATCGTAAGCCACAAATATTTAATTCGTTTTTCTTTCAGCAACATGTTGCTAACAAAATTTTATGGGTTAAAAAATATTAATTAATTTTATTTTAAATTTAAAATTAATTACTTTTATTATTATTTTTATTATTATTATTATTAAAAAATAAATTAATTCCTACCATTTTAATTAAAAAATAAAACTGATAATGATACTGATTTTGGTGAAATCTTTCTTCAGCAATATGTTGCTAATCAACTTAAATTAAAATGAAATTAAAAAAAGATTCGGCTGTGCCGAATTTATAATTTTAGAGTCTAAGATGAATATTGTAGAAATTACTAACGTTATGACAAACTAATATATACCCTTTACACCTGTGGTGAAGGGCATTAAAAGAAAAAAATTAAACGACTTTTGTTGAAAAAAAAAAGCATAGAAATGTTGGCAGTAACAACAATAGCTAAAAAAATTGTTATTAATTTTGCCAACATATTGCTAAGATTTATTTAATAAAATGTTGCTTGTAAAAGTCTATAAATATTTTTTTTCGAAATCAGATGAAAAGACATTGAAATTTTCTTTAACAAAAATTTAAACAGAAAATTTAAGTATTTTATAAGTATTTTAATAAAAAATCTAAATTAAATTTTAAAAATCAAAATTTTACTAAAATTCTCAACAACTTAAAAAAGAAAAAAAAAATTCATTAAAAATTCGAAGTTTAAAAAAATAAAAATCGAAAAATAATTTTCTTTTATTTTTCAAAATAATTTCTTTACCAAAAAATCCAAATTAGACAAAAAAAAACAAAATTTTAACTAAAATTTTTAATTTAGCACAAATAACACTGGTCGACAAAAAAAAATCCTCCCCCAAAGACGAATAGTTAGTTGAATTTGATGCATTTTGATGTGCTAAACACGAATCTGCTTTCAGTTTTTTTCCATTAGGTCTGGATTTTTTTATGGGCGTGTCTAATATTTCGCCCATAGTAAGGCCATTACTCTAGTATATTTTCTCATAACTACCAAAAGATGCGGAGTAAAAATATCTTCAAATCACCCAAACTACTTTTTTTTATGTGCTCAATAGTTTCGGAGTTATTTTGAAATAAATGTCCAAAAAAAAACTTTTTTATGCAAAATTTTAGATTTTTTTGTTACTAAAATATCTTTTGATAAACGAAAATATCAAAAATGTTTCAGTTTATCATCTTTATCTTAAAGCTGGTAAATACTGCGAATAAAATAAGGCATGTATCTTCAAAATTGATACACAAATCTTGATTTTATTAACAGTTAAGAAAAATACCAAAATTTTTTTGATTTTTTCTTGAAAGAAAAATATGTGGACTAGGACGAGTTAAAGAAGAATCTGCTTACACTTTTTTTCTATAACGTACTGATTTTCTTTTATAGGCATGACTAATATCATAACCTTATTCAGCGGTCACACAATAAAATTCGAGAATAGTTTGTCCAATTTAGACTATAACTCAAGAACCGTTCACACGATTTTGATAAATGATACACCAAAAGATGCATACAAAAATTGTCTTTAAGGTATATCAACAATATTTTTTATTCGCTCACGAATTTTAGAGTCATGAATCAAAATTTTCACCATTTTTTCAAAAAATATTTTCCGAATAACTACGGAAATATTAACTGAACAAAAAATTATGTAAATTCAGCTCAAAGACAATTTAAGTCGCTATTTATTGGAGTTCAATTTATCAATAATAGGACAAACCGTTCTCGAGTTATTCTTATTTAGCACGTTAAATTCCATCTAACAAACCTATTTTTTATTTAAGACGAAAAAAAAAATTGTTTCCCACTAGTGTATCTCCACTTAACTGTAGGTATGCATGGGTATCCTAACTTAACTGCGAATGTAATCATGATTTGTGCATCAATTTTGATGATATGTGGCTTTATTTACACGTAGTTTTACCTTTGAGCTTTGAGATAAAGATGATAAACTGAAACATTTTTGATGTTTTCACTTTTAAAATGAAGTTTTAGTAAAAAAAAGAAATCTGGAATTTAGCATGAATTTTTTTTTTTTTTTTTTTTTTTTTGAGGACACTTTTTTCGAAATAACTCCAAAACTATTGAGAGTATATTAGTAGAACAACTTAAAGCCAATTTTATACCACATATTTTGGTATATTATTATTTAAATCGTGCATACCGTTCTCGAGTTATAGTGAAATATACTCGAGTAAGCGGCTTATTTAGGGCGCAATATTAGACACGCCCCACATTGGGGTAAAAGGGGTCGAAAATTTTAATGACCACGTTTTATTTTTTTATTGATTATTAGTTTAAAAATTTTAGAATTTTAAGATTTTTTTTTTGCAGAACGGTAATGTCTGTCCGTCCGTCTAAACATTCGAGTTAAATGGGTCGAAAATTATGCATAATTCAGAGAAGGGTGGTATCAACACTTTAATGATCACGTTTAATTTTCCTATTTTTTAGTAAGTAAAAAAATGCAATTTTAGAATTATAAGATGTTTTTTGGCAGCATGGCAATGTCCGTCCGTCTATACATTTGGGTTAAATGGGTCGAAAATGTCACTTAATTCAGGGAAAGGTAATATCAAAATTTGATGACCACGTTTTATTTTTTCTATTTATTAATAAGTAAAAAAAATCATTTTTAGAATTATAAGATGTTTTTTGCCAGCATGGCAATGTGCGTCCGTCTATATATTTGGATTAAATGGGTCGAAAATGATGCTTAATTCAAGAAAAGGTGTTATCCAAATTTTGATGACCACGTTCTATTTCTTCTATTTATCAGTTAGTAAAAAAATGCATTTTTAGAATTCTAAAATATTTTTGGCAGCATGGCAATGTCCGTCCGTCTATACATTTGGGTTAAATGGTTCGAAAATGCCAATTAATTCAGGGAAAGATGATATCAAAATTTGAATACTTTCATTTGGTTTTTATATGAATCGAGAAGTGGAAAAAAAATATTTTTCGAATTTTAAGATTTTTTTGAAAGAATTCTTATGTCCGTCCATCTGTCCGTCTGTTTGTTAATTTTTGCAAATTTTCCAATTCAAAATCGTTTAACTTTTGACACAATAAAGATAACGACTCAAAATTTTCTTTGTTCGATAGATATAAAATATAATAAAATCAGTTGAAAATATTTGACTATATATAATGAAAAATCTTAACCAAGATCTTGTAAAATTTAGATTTTTGAAATTTCAAATGCATATAACTAGAAAAATATATAAGATATGTAGCATGTTTTCTAAAGTATTTATCAAGGACTTTAAGGTGATATAATAATCTTTGAAATCTGGTAAGAAACAAAAATTCGCTAGTGGTTAAACTTTTTCCATGACACTAGTACCCTATTTTGAACCCCCATAGTTCCGTTCCTGATGCGTGTATTGTATACTGCTTCTACCCGATTAGAAGTTACAGATTTATTTCGATTCTTCCCCACTAATGCTTGATAAAGCAAAGAAAATGTCTGCACTTAAGCTGTTTTTTATATGAAATCTACTGGAGTTTCTTTTTTAATTATTTTCTCAAATCGGGCTATATATCCTGTAACATTTTAAGTTGCATTCCACGAAAATTTAAAATTTTCAAAAAAATAAAATTATTTAGACAAAATATCATTTACAAAGACTTGAAGAGGAGTACACCTAAATACCTGAAGTTTATGGTTCCATTCTGAATTTTTACCTTAAAGGACTTTTTATTTAAAATAAATACACTGAAAGTTGAAGAAAATTTAATTTTTTACACTTTTTCAAAAATGTAAAAAAATATTTTACTTTGACAGCTCCTTATAAGAAAACAACATAACCTGGCACTGATACTGATACATAATTTTGACTATTTTTATTTGGTATCCAACTTTATTAAAAAAAATTAATTTCCAAATTCAATTAATCGCCACTTTTGACACATTTTACCCCAACGTGCGCAGTTAAAAAAAAAACAAGCGCGAATGTTATATTCGGCTCGGCCGAATCTATATACCCACCATAAACTTTTTCAAATTTTACGTTATATGGAAGGTGGGCGCACCACGCCCATTTCTCGTTTCCGAGTTTACATTGGTCCTTGAACTATTTGAACACAATTTCGTTGAAGTTTCACCTTATATGGGAGGTGGACGGTAAAGTGGGCGGACCACGCCCACTTTTGGTTTTCAAGTTTATATCGACCCTCAAACTATTTATACAAAATTTCGTTGTCGTACATGCTTTTGTTTAAGAGATATCAACAGAAAAGTTTGAAACGGACACCCTGTGTATCTAGTTATAAGTCCATAACTTTTTTATTTATTAACCGATTTTGTCCATTTTCAATACCAAACAAACCTTATATAAGATAAATATTTGTGCCAAATTTAGTCCCCCTACGTTGCTTTCAACAGACCGACAGACGGACGGACATAGCTAGATCGACTCAGAATCTAACCTGGACCCAAAAAATATATACTTTGTGGGGTGTTAAATGATTCCTTCGACATGTTACACACGGAATGACAAAATCAATACACCCCCCTCCCTTCCATCTTTTTGATGGTGGCTATAAAAAAAATATTTTATCAATAATTTTTTCATTCACTTTAACCTTAATAATATGAAAATGAGGATTTTCTATTAAATTATAAAAAATAAGGAATACGCTTCCAACTTTTTAAATGATTTCCTTACCTTTAACATTTCAAAAGGAACTTTTATAACAATATCCTTTTAATTTAAAAACATTTACATTTATATTTCTTAATAATTTGTTTTTTCTTCTTTTTATTATTAATCATTCTTTCTTTTTTCTTTTTCTTTTTCTCATATTAACAAAATATGCAAATAATGCAAAAATTTTGTTTTATATAATAAAACCATATTTTATTTTTATTTTTTTATTCATTAAATCTAAGTTTTTAGTTCTTTCTATTGTTGTCATGACATACCAAAGGGATGTAGATGTTGGTGTGTGTGAGTGTTGATAATAAAATACAGTAAATCTGTAAAATATATTTTATATATTCACAATATATTTAAATATGTTTAAAACATTTTCTTTTAATTCGTTTAAAATTTTACAGTTTTATATTTGTTTTTTTTTTTATAAAAAATAAAATTAAAAAAAAAAAAATATTTAGAAAAATAAATTATTTAAATTAAAAAAAATTAAATTGAACTTCAAAATTTATTGAAATTTAAATTAAAAATTTATTGAAATTTTAATTAAAATTTAATTAAAATAATTTGGATTTTATAGAAATTTATAAACTATTTAAAATCCTTTAAATGAAGCTTATGCAAACAAAAGCAGCAATTTTTTAAAGGATTTGTTGTAAATCAAATTTGAACTTCAAATTATTTTCATTATATTCAAAATAAAAGTAAAACAATAATTATTTATAAAAAATAATAATAATAAAAAAATGTGTTATTTCTTTAAATTGTATTTTATTTTTTAACTTAAAAAGAAAAGCGAAAATTTATTTAAAAAATTTTATTTATTAAAAAAATATTTAAATTACTTTAAATTTTGCAAATTTAAACAAAAAAGGTGTTTTAAAAACAATAAATTTTATATTTATACATTTAAAAAAATCAAGATAATTCTCTGGTTTAAATACTTATTAAGTACTTATTCGTTTTATATTAAAATAAAATATTTATTTATACATATTAAATAAAATATTTAATTTTTCTTAAGATCATTATAAAATTTTTGAGTTTTTCTTTTTTTTAATTCATTTTTCTTGTCAATAAATGATGGTCGAAATGTTATATGTTTACGTTTTACAATTTTTTATTATTAATAAATTAGTTTATATTTTGTCTTTATTATATATTTAAAATGTTTATTAATTAATTAGCCTGTTTATGAAATCCTCAACGGAATTGAATTGGAAACTAAATTTCAATCCAATCCAATTCCAATTCAATCAACTTGTTAAATTTGTTAAAAGAATGAAATTTCAGCTCTAAATTACATTTTTATGTTCTTAAATAAATACTGAACGACTTTAAGCGTTGTTTTGAAATTCTCTTTATAAACTGGGGGCGAACATATTTAAATTTTCAAATCCAATTATTGGATTTCATAAACAAAAATCGAATACCCAATTTATTTGTTTTGTTGAGAAAATTTGCTAAATTGATTCCGTGTTGGATTCTATAATCAGGCAGATTAATAATTTTTATTAATTATTTTTATTCATTATTTACAATTTCTTTTATTTATAAATTGTATTTTTTATTTTAATTTACTTAATTTGTGTTAAATATTTATAATTTCTTTTAATTATTTTATTAAATTCTTAATTATGATAAATTTTTATTTATTTAATTCTTTAAATTATTTGTATTTTAATTTAATCCTTTAAATTATTATTATTTTTTTTTTTTTATTTTTATTATTATTATTTATATTTATTTTTTTTTTTTAATTATTTTTATTTATTATATATATATTTATATATTTTCTTAATTTTTATTTTAATTTTGTATAATTTGTATTGCTAAATTTCTTTCATTTTATTTTATTTACTTAATATATTTTCAATAAAATTCGTTTTAATTTATTTTTAAATTTAATATTTTACAATTTTTATATTACAGGATTTTTCATTTTAAATATTTTTTGAATAATTTCCTGTTAGAATTTTTTTTTAGTTTTTTATTTTTATTTTTCAATCAGTATAATAAAATATATTTTTAATTTTATTTACCTTAATTTTTGTTAAATAACAAAAATTATTTAAATTTTATTTTTACAAAATAAATTTAAATATTTACAAAATAATTCAACGTTTAAAAAATATATGCTGTACAGCTTTTTCTATTCCTTTATTAAGGTATTCATTAAGAGACAAATAACCAACAAAACTTTGAAAAAATTTAAATTGTTTAGTGATTAGGTTGTAAATATGGAAAATCTAGAGAACTAATTCGAATAACAAACAATAAACACCATTTCTAGACAATATAGATTATGATGTTTTTAAAAATATCCTTAGTTTTATCGAGTCAAAATTAGTTCACGAGATATAAACTAAAACATTTTGCACTGTATATCAAAAAAATATTTTCTCATATTTTTAAAAGATCATATTAAAATTCTGAGAAATCAAATATAGAAAATTCGAGCCATATTTAGTTCATGAGATATAACCTAAAACAAATTTTCTTCTTTTAAAAAATCTCAGTAGTCGAAAAACAAATTTCATATTTAATTTTAACGAAAATAAATGTATAATAGCAATTAAAGAATCTTGGTTCGAAACATTATAAAGTGTGATGTTTTCAAAAATGTCCTTAATTTTATCGAGTCATTTTTAGTTTATGAGATATAACCTAAAACAAATTTCACTTTATTCAAAAAAAAAATGTTTCTCCTATTTTTTAAATCAAATTTCATATTAAAATTCTGAGAAATAAAATACATAATAAAAACCGGTTTCAGATTATAGAGATTGTTGTGATTTTAATAATATCCTTGGTTTTTAAAGTCAACAAATAATTCACGAGATAACCTAAAACAAATTTGACTTTTTTCTAAAAAAAATATTTTCTCCTAATTTTAAAACCTAATATCATATTGAAATGCAAAGAAATCAAATATAGAAATAAATAATTGAATTCAGTTTAAAATTAGTGTGATGGTGATTTAGTTCAGGAAATATAACCTAAAAAAAAATTTACATTTTTCTAAAAAAATATTTTCTTAATTTTAGAATCAAATTTAATTTTGAAATTATAAGGAAACAAATATAATAATTAAATAATTAAAGGCCAGTTTCAGAGTCATCTTGAGTTTACGTAAAATAACCTAAAAAATTCTAATTTCTTCCCAAAATAAAAATAATAATATCTTCTATTTTTAAAATCATATTTCATATTGAATTTGTCAGAAATCAATTATAGAAAATAAATAATTGAGGCCAGTTTCCAATTATAGAGTTTGTGATAATTTAAATAATTTAATTTAAGTTTAAATCATGAGATATAACCTAAAAGAAATTTCATTATTTTCGAAAAAAAAAAAAATTAATTAAATTTTCGTTTTTTATTGGACACTAAAATATATTTTATTCTTGTTTTCGATATAGCTTCGTTAAGAAGATGTTGTGTTTAATCTAAATAATTTTTGCTATATTTTTGCTGAATATATATTTGAAAGTATCATTAATACTTTCAAATAAAATTGTTTAATCAGGATAAGCAATGGGTACCTCATATTATATGCCAGAAATGTGTAGTGTGTCTATGATTATGATCCAATAATGTTCGTAACATCCATGATTTAGGGAGAAACTCGAAACCACCATGACGACTGCTACTTTTACGTTGTGAAAATAAAGAGAACCTTGGAAATCAAATTTAATGGTCATATCCTAACTTATTTTCTGCTCTTCGACCTCAACTAAAATCACGAGAGGTATTACCCACCACATCTAAATCTTTTGATGATGCAAATCTCTGTGAACCCTATTCTGATCCAGACTACAAATTTAGCCTTTGAGAACCTCAACGATTTAATCAGACAGAACTAAATGACTAAGTAACGGATTAGGCAACTCGTAAAAGAGCCTAATTTTATCAAATCAGTGACTGATGTCGAATCCAAAGCTTGGAATTCATTTGTTTTGATTATGAGTAATTTCCTATGCAAAAAGAAATCTGACAACCATGTCCAGCTTGTAGAATCGAACGTGCAAGAGCCAGGTTGCTTCTGGAGCATAAAAATCCATTTCCTGCCCTTGCATTTAGACAAAATCTTGTTGATTTTAGTGAGGAGCAGGGTGAAAGATTTCATCAGGATCAGATTATCAGGGTGGGTGGGGCTCACATATGATGGCAACTACTGCTGGAGTTCTTCATTCAAATGAACTCTTATAAAAGATCATTTGATAGTGTTCGAAATAATAAAACTTTATATTTCAAAAAATAATAAAACTTTATATTTCAAAAAGTAAAGCTGGTAGCAATCTACTGGTATTATTTTCATAGTCAGGACTATAGAAATACCCAATAACAGCAAAACAAAATTAGAGGAAACAAAAATTATGTTGAACAGTATAATTCTTTTAACTTTCTTTAATTTCAAAATTATATTGTTTTCTTTAAAAAATTCATTTCAAAAAAATTACTTCTGAAAATTACTTTTGAAAATAAAGAAATTGTAAGTAACACTTTCTCTAGGTCATCTAAAAATTGCTTTAAAAATATATTTAATTTTTAAGAAATTCCTTTAAAAAAAATTAGATTACTTTCTCTAAGACCTTTAAAAAATGGCTTAAAAATATATTTCGTTTTGAATATAAAAATTTGTAAAACTTTCTCTAGACCAATTACAAATTGGCTTTAAAAATATATAAAATATTGCACTGTTAGAGCTTGAATAGCTAAAAATTCTCTTCGATTGGAAATATTGAAAACATATTTTGGATATTCCATTTTTTAATGCCCATTTGACACATAATTCTTTTATATTTTTCATTAAATATAAATAATTTTAATTATTTTTCAAATATAATATATAAAACAAAAAAGTTTTAAACTTAATTTTTTAACTTACTTTCTATTTTAATTACTAATTTATTTAGTAATTTATTTTCTAATTTCTTTTCTTTTTACACTTACAAACTAATGCAAAATCTCTGTTATAAAATACAATTAAAATTTTTTCTTGTTTAACTGAAATAAAGAAATCAATCAATTATTTACAAAAAATCATTTTTCAAAAAAGATTTTCTTCTTCTCTATTGCAAATAGACCTCTTCTACTTCTCCCTCATCATCTTCCAAACATTCGGTTTGTTGATGCGCTTGCAATTGCACCGTATGCAATTGTTGTATATGATGAGTTTCTACTACTTCTTCAACATCTTCAGCATCATCTACCGCCATAGCGGCCTCTACTACTTGATCAACATTACTGGTACTATATTCCAATAATTCATCATCGTCCATATCAGCCGAAGTGGCTTGAGTTTGTGTTTGTATGGACATAAGATGAGGTTGTTGTTGATGATGAGTTTGATGATATTGAATTTCTTGTTGTTGATCTCCTTGATTACCAGCATGATGTATTATAACCTGATGATGTTGTTGTTGATGGTGGTGCTGTTGTTGATGTTGTTGCTGTTGCTGCTGATGATGTTGTTCTGTATGTTCCTCAATTTCTTCAACTTCTTGTAGCTCATGATGTTCCAAATCAGCCGCTGAATGTGAAGTTGTTGTAAATACCAAAGGAGGCGGTGATTGTGAATGATGATGTATAGATGAGCTAGTGGTAGTTGCTTGTATAGTATTTGAGTGGGTAGTTGTATGGTGATGTTGTTGTTGCTGCTGCTGTTGCTGATGTTGCCTTATAATATGACCTGCGTTATGTGATGATTTATTTGATCGTTTCAGTGTGACTGTTACTTCAGAGCCTAGTCCTGCCAATGAAACTGGTGTAGCTGTGGTAGTAGTAGTACTCGAAGAATTTGCCATAGAAGTATTATTACCACTACTACTATGATGTATACCTCCTCTTGTTTGTATAACCCTACGTGTGGTGCTGTGTGCAGTTGATGATGTATTGGGTTGTTGTATTATAGTGGCATTTGTGGTTTGCACTTGATTACTATTACCCGAAGAATTAGGTGAAATATAATTTATCAATAGCACCCTTTCACCGGCTGCATTGTGCGTTGTATGACCTCTTAACATTCTTCTGGTGGCTCGTGTTAAAGGTTGAGCTGATCTTATTTGTACATTACCACCATGACTGCCACTAACCATTTGTGCTAAATCAGCTGTGCTGACACTTAATACCTCATTACCACTTATAACTGTAGTATTATTTTGGTTATTGCTATTACTATTATTCGTTTGATTATTTCCACTGCTACTACTACTACTAATGGTTTCATTAGCTGTTGATGTTGTTGTTACTGATGCTGCTGCTGATGTTGTTGCCGCTACGACCTCGACTCCTCCGCCATTGTCCACTGTACTACCCTCGGAGCCGCAGATCATATCGTTGGATCATCATTACGTATTATTACTGCCTTTTAAAATGAAAACCTTCTTTACCAAAATGTTCTTATTGTTGCCCTATTTTCAATTGATTAAATGGAATTGATTGATTGCATGTTTGAAGCCATGATTTTGAATGATTTTTTTAATGGGTTATTTTGATATTTTTTATGATTTTAAGGTTAGTCATTTGTTGTTTGGGCCAGCGTTTTTTGTTGTATTTATAAAAAAAAAAACGTTTGCAGGTTAATTTCATAAAACATTCATTTTGATTTTTTTTTAATATTTTTACATAGAAAAAGAAAGAAGAAGAATAAAAAAAGAACAACATTTATTGATTAGTGTTATTTTATGATTTTTTTTTTTTATTATTATTATTAATAAAACAATAATGAATGATATACATAAAACAAAGGTTAATGATGATTGCTTTTTTTTAATATAACAAACAAGGATTAAAGATTGTCACAAAAATGTTATTATTAAGAAAATAATTCCCACAACCTTCTTAATAAACTTATATTAAAATTATGTTAATAGAAAATTCTATTCCACTGCTTATTAATTAAGAAATTAATCAAATCTTTATCTCAAGTTTTAATTGAAACCAAATTCATTAAATTCTATTTTAGTTTTTATTATTTCGTGTCAAAATGTTGGTTCTTCAATTGGATTTTGATTAAAGCTTTCTAGCACAATTTTTGTGACAATCTTTTCCTTTTTCCATAAATATATTACATTTTATGTAGGGATATTCTTTTTCATAATTATGATGAGTTTAAGATGCGATTTTATTTAGTCAATGTTCAGAACAAGTTTAAACTTTTTATTCTAAGAAATTAATTTTTATAAATATAATTTTGATGAATTTTAATTATAAAAAAGATTAGCAATGTTAAATAATACAAATGATATTAATATAATGAAATCAAAACAAATGACAACTAATTAAAGTGTTATTAAAAGCGTATAATATATTATAAATCTATTTATAAAATAAAAAGCAACATGCGATTTATAATACCAGAAAGCTAAAAAAAAATAGCATGAGATATAAGCAGATCAACATTTAACAGTTTAAAATTCATAAGGAAAAGTATTTTTATTTAGAGAAAAATCGATCACATACATTTAAAAATGATACCATATGTACTCAAATTCAATAACTTATTAGGATGATGATGACACCATTTCGGTATCAAATTATTAACCTTCATTATGTTTTTATGTTTTCTATTAAATTTGTTAACGAACGATATCAAAAAGCCGATACCTTAAAATCCAATATAGACTTTTGGAAGATATTTGTAATTTATTATATTAGTAAGAATACTGCAAACATATTCCATCTTTGTCTATTTATAAAATAAATTTATTTCCATCATATTCACAAATGTATGTGTGTCTAATACCACTGTGTTATTTCTTTTTTTTTGCAGGTTTTGCTATGGCCCCTTTTAATAGGTCAAATTGGTTTGTTTGTTTGATCTTTAAGTTACCCCTTCAACAGAATTATACCATTGAAGAGGAATTATTTGGCCTCGGAATTATCCATAACGCCATCACTAATTACGGCAAACGCCTGAGGAGCCTCCTCCGAAAAAACTGCCTTCGACCCACACCTTCGCGCAGGAAGCCGGAGTTCTCGAATTCAACTCCTATTCGTATTTAAAATTGAGTTTTGTTTGGTACTCCACCACGATAAGCCATAGAAATTTCAAGAATTCAAAATAATTGCATATGGTTAATGCAAAGCCTCGAAGAACCGTAACGCGGTACAGTTATACGACGCGTACAACATCAGCCAAATGCGAGAGTGAGACGCAAAACTCTCGAAGGCAAAAAAACAAAGTACAGCCTGATCGCCCTTAAGCGATAATGACGATGACGCGGTAGATGTTTATCCACCCAGAGCTGTTTTGCGACTGTCAAATTGGTTTGATGGCCAGACAAAGTTGCATATAGGAATATTTCAATCAGATGTTTCCCTCCAAAAACTACGAATTTTGTACGAGCATTTGTCATTGAGATATTTTTGTTGTCCGCCCTTCTGTCCGACTGTTTATTAATTTTTGCAAATTTTCGAATTCAACAACGTTTTTATACCTTACACCACCATATTTGGTAGAGAAAATATGCCTTTGTGCTGATGTTAGTAACGTAACCCCCACCTTAAAGTATACCGTTCGACTCAGAATCACTTCTTGCACAGAGATTTTGTATTGGAAATTTTTTATGTTAGAG
Source organism: Protophormia terraenovae (assembly GCA_951394005.1). Lineage (NCBI taxonomy): Eukaryota > Metazoa > Arthropoda > Insecta > Diptera > Calliphoridae > Protophormia > Protophormia terraenovae. Next base: position 13,804,716 of record OX596075.1, on the reverse strand, counting down.
GTACCCTACTTTAAACACCTAAAGTTAAGCACCTAAGATGTATGTAGGCTCCTCATTGCAATCTTAAAATTTTACCCTCTTCTGCTACGTCGATGTGAAATTTTGTGTAAGACCAACCAGTCGATTGGAAGTAACAAATTTATTTCCAAAAAATTTCTTTTTAGCCCCACCGTGCAATGTAGCAATCGTTCGTATATGATATCACGTCAACTCCTTGTGGAGACTCAAGAACAAAACACCATCCTAAGAGTATCCTTGTTTCTCTACGAGATTTTGAGCGTTTGTCTTGAAAAGGGTTATTAATTGTCAAATTGGTAAAATAATAAGATAACATTTTATTATCAAATTGAAAAATATTGTTTTTATTAGGATTTTTAAAGTTGTCTTTAGTTTTGAGAATAATTTAATAATAACAATTTATATCAAGTTGAGTATGTACAACTTTTTGAAAATTTTTCCTCAAATTGTGAAATTTGAATTTAAACTTAGAATTCAAAATTCTACCTATTAAATTAAATTCTACCATTTTAAATAATTTCGAGAAACATGTCTGATAGCAAATGTTATGTATAATACGCACTAAGCAATGTAGCTGATATTATCCCTTCATTTTTATTAAAGCTATCAATAGTAATCATATAAATGCTATTTGCTTCGAAAATAAAAAAAAAAATATCTTAAATATATTAATTCTAAACTAAAACCATAAAATAAATATAATTTACAAATTTATTTGGGAAGGAACATAGGGGGAATAAAGAAACAATACTAGAAAAACAAAACCACCATTTAAAAGACATGCAATTTACAACATGCTATTTTAAACACTAAACCACAAAAAGAAATCTGAAAAAAATTCTTAAAATTATATAAAACAAAATGCATTTTAAATATAATAACAAAGCAAAGACTTAGAAAAAATTTACCAAAAGAAATTATAATAAATATAACAGTGTATGGTACCAAAAAATAATTAAAAGAAAAATGGTTAGTAAATTTTTATTTTTGGTTTTTTATTTAAATAAATTTGTGTTTTTTTATTCAATAGGTTTCTTTGTATTTTTATTAAAAATAATATAAAACTAAATTACCAATATAAATTTGAAAGAAAAATTTTAAGATAATTTTCTTTTTAAACTAAATATAAAGATAAGATAAAATTAGCCAAAAATTTTATCATTATTAAAAAATATATAAATTATATTAAATATATAGACAACAATTAAAAAAAAAAAACTATTCTAATAATAAAAATTAACTAAAATATATTCAAAGGGTTTCTTTTGTGTTTATACATTTAAAAATTAAAGAAAGAAAAAGTAAATTAAATTTACAATAATTGCAGCAAATAGTTTTTTTTTTCTCTAAAGAAAAAAAACTTAAAAGAATTTGTCTAATATATTAAAATAAAGTAGATTTAAAATAAAACTTAAATAAAAATTTGTTTAAAAGAGTGTTTAGAAATTAAAGATTTAAAGAAAATTAAATTTTAATAATGAAAGAAATTTGTTTTTAAACAATAATTTTGGTAATAAAAATTTGTGTTTTTTTTTATAAAAAAATGTTTAAGGTTAGAGTTAAGGTTTTTAAAAACTTAAAATAGGGCGTACTTATATTAAGTTTATGTAAAAAATAAAAGGCACTTAATTTAAAGTTGTGTGTTTTATTCAAAGTTTTTGTTTAGATTTGTAGAAGACAAATTTTGAATTTGCCGAGATTTAAAGAGTTTCTTTAAGGAGGGAAATTAAATTTTACAAATGTTTGAATCTTTATAAAAGGAACTGCAATAAAATAGAACTATATATTCTGCACAAAGTTTTAAAAAAATGTTTAAATTTTGATCAACAATTTATTTCTGAATAAAATATAGCTGTTTTTATAAGGTCTCCTTACTTACTTTTATGTTTAAAATTTTAAGGACAATTTGTAGGGGTTTGTATGCTTAGGTTCAACACATTTCACAGGATTCTAACTAAAATTGTGACACTTGGGTCTAAATTTTCACAGTATTTCCTCAATCTGCCCCCAGAAACATTATTAGATTTAGAACACAACTAGATAAGGTTTGAAACTGAACTAGAACGGAACTAGAACTGAACTAGAATTGAACTAGAACTGAACTAGAACTGAACTAGAACTGAACTAGAACTAAACTAGAACTGAACTAGAACTGAACTAGAACTGAACTAGAACTGAACTAGAACTAAACTAGAGCTGAACTAGAACTGAACTAGAACTGAACTAGAACTGAACTAGAACTGAACTAGAACTGAACTAGAACTGAACTAGAACTGAACTAGAACTGAACTAGAACTGAACTAGAACTGAACTAGAACTGAACTAGAACTGAACTAGAACTGAACTAGAACTGAACTAGAACTGAACTAGAACTGAACTAGAACTGAACTAGAACTGAACTAGAACTGAACTAGAACTGAACTAGAACTGAACTAGAACTGAACTAGAACTGAACTAGAACTGAACTAGAACTGAACTAGAACTGAACTAGAACTGAACTAGAACTGAACTAGAACTGAACTAGAACTGAACTAGAACTGAACTAGAATTGAACTAGAACTGAACTAGAACTGAGCTAGAATTGAACTAGAACTGAACTAGAATCGAACTAGAAATGAAGTAGAGCTCAACTAGAACTGATGTAGAACTGAACTAAAATCGGACTAGATCAGAACTATAACTGATTAAGAACTGATGAGGAATTAATTCAGATCTGATTTAAACTTTGTAGAGACCTTATTTTGAGGCCAACGGAGACCTATGTTCGAAGCCTAGATTCAACACCTCAAAGATCTACTTTCGTAGTCAAACTAAGACTTCGTACACATCAAGCCTTCAATTGAAAGCACAATTAAACTGCATTGGATTTACAGCTCACGGCAAAATTACTGTTTCTAGATCTACGTCTGAAGCATAAATTAAAATCTATAGAAATCTACGTTTGAAGTCCCAATTAAATATTTTGGAGACTAAAGTTTGAAGTCAACAATACGTTGTACAAATCTCCGTTTGAAGCTTAATATATGGAGACATTCTTTTGAAGCCATAAATTTCTTTAATTTAAGACAAATTTAAATTCTTTATAAATCTAGAATTTAGGTTAAAATTAGACTTTCTAGGTAAATATGATTTAAAGCTAAATTTGAAAATACAATTACTCTGATTGGAGATCTAATTAAACGCCAATTGCGGCTAAAATATGGCTCTGTGAAAGCCACTGTTTAATGAGTTTTATTATTCAAGCCAAATGTTTGAGATTAAAAAATCCTTCAATGAAAAATCAAATTAGGTTCTATAGAGACCTTGTTTTAAAGTCAAAATTAGACTCTATAAAGACCAGCTTTTAAAGTTAAAATTGGACTCTCTGGAAACCATAATTTTAAGCTAAATTGACCTACAACTAAAAACCCTCCACAGAAATGTATAATTTGAGGCAAAATTTTAAGATAAAAAAAGTTCTACAAAACAAAAATTAGTATTATTAAAGATCTAAGATTCAAGGCGAAATTCTAGTTTTTAGAAACCTAATTTTGAATAAAAATTCTTTCCTTCAAACATTTGTAAAATTTAGCAATTTTCAAATCCAATTCTGTAAATACTTTGCTGATTGTATTCAAAGTATTTAAAATATATATATATATATTAAGAAATAAAACTTAAAAGGAAAAGTACAAATAACCGCCTTAAAGCTATAGTACAACCAAGAACTATAATAATAGCAAGTAAATATAAATTTTTAATATAAACTAACAATAAAATAAAATATTAAGATAATTACACCATAAGAAATTAATAAAGATTTGAAGTTAATTGTTTTTTTTTTTTTTAGCAAAAACATTTAAAGAATAATTATCAACAGACTTTAACACAAAAGAAGGATTAAATCTCTTCTACTTATAACAATTTGAACAGAATATCCTTGAAATTTATAAATAATAAATTGTAAAAGGATTTTTATTTTCAAGTAGTCCATAAAACATTAAATAAAGCACTGGCTAAGTGTAAGATTAATAAAAATGAAATTTCTATTCAAAGTTATGATAACTAGGTTTTGAAAGCATTGGTAAAGTGTCCTTTATACCAAAATTTGGTTATGGATTACAATAAGGAAATTTTCTTCCTTAATATTTAATAAAATGTTAAATAAAATATTAAATTAAATGTCTCAATAATTATTCTTCAAATTTTCATTAAAATAAATTATTTTGGGGGGAAAACACAAGGGACTAATAAAAAAATGAAAAGCATTAAAATTCAAGATTATGGCATAATAACTAAAGATTTTAAAACAAAGCTTTAAAGCTACTAAAAACTAAAACTAAATTAATTAAGAAGATTGTTTGATAATAACTAAATATTTAAAACCGAACTCAATTTTTTGCTCAATATTTTAATTTTTTTAAAACTTTTTCAATCAAATAATCTTCTTCTTATATAACCAACACACACAATTATGTTATTTAAAGGAAAACGAAACATATTTTTTGCTAAATTTTCAAAATATTTTAAATAAAAATTAAAGTTAAAAAAAAGGTATTCTTTTACTAAAACACGGTTAGTTTAAAATTTAATTTTAACAGGATTTAAAAAAAAAGATTAAAATTAGAAATAAATTAAAACAAAATTTTATATGTTTAAAACAAACTAAAAACAAGCTTCTGTTTAAATAAAAAATAAATCCAAATGTTAAGCAAGGAATTTAAAAATGAAAATTCCAAATTTTGTTTCTATAGGTAAAAATTAAATTTAACTAGGATATAGAGGAGGAGGAAAAGGGTCTTTTCTCATCATAATTTTTGTTTTTAATTTTCATCTTCATCATCATCATCACAATGTTGAATGTGTTTGATATTCAGTCATATTCACCTGATTGATATTGCCCAATATTTGATGACCCTGCAACGTTTGTACTTGAGCAATTGATAGGGATGTGGTACCATCAGTATTTTCAGTTTGTGTTACAATTTGTTGTGGCTGTTGTTGTTGTTGCTGCTGCTGTGGTGTTTGTTGCTGTTGGGTATTAGCTGTTGTTGTAGCTGTTGATATATTACCCGATTGATCTATTATATGATGTTGTTGTATTTGTTGTGTCTGTTGAACTTGCACCTGTTGTACTTGTTGTTGTTGTTGCTGCTGCTGTTGTTGTTGATGTTGCTGCTGTTGTTGTTGTTGCTGTTGTCCATTATTTGTCGTTGTGACGGTCATGGTTGGTTGTTGCTGTTGTTGTTGTGCATCAGGATCCTTCTTAACTTGTACAGTCTGTAGAGTGTGTAACGATTGTACAGATTGTACTTGTGGCACACTACTAACGGTTGTTGTGGTTACGGTCGATGTTCCAGAAGCGTTGCTCGTGCCGGGCGGTACAGCCATGGCGGTTTTCTTACCGGGCGCTAGAATGGGAAGGAATTATGGGGGTTAAAAAAATTAAGAAAATAATCTGTGATTTTTCTCACAAGTAGTAGTATTCAATTTAACCCTTAATCATTCGAACAGGATTTAGAAAAGTGGTTTAAAAAAAACTCTTCGCAATTCTTTATTTGAAGCATAAATAAGACTCTATGGAGACATAAAAGGTATTAACCTCAGAAATTTGCATCTTCGCAAGACCCTTGCAAAGTAGAAAATTTGCAACAACAACCACATAGAATAAATTTTGCACAACAATTTCTGAGGTAAATACCTTTATTAATTTGAAGTTAAAAAATACTCCTAATTGAAAACAATATTGAACGCTATTGATCTTTATATTAACTAAAATTATCACTCTATCGAGATATCAGTTTTATGATAAAATATTTCCAATTGAGGAGAAAGTTATACTTTATAAAGTCCAGTTAATTATTTCACTTTTTCTTTAATAATAAGTCTATATTCTTAATACAATAAAACATGTTTAGCATAATATTTTGCAGCCGACTATTAATTAGTTTATATCTAATTCGAAAGACCAAATGTTGTCCGATTTGATGGATACGTTCTATATACATATTTCCAATTATTTTCCAGATATCTAATCAAATAAGATGACAAATCAAAAGATCGTAACATAGTGATGTTGCAAGGACGACAATTTCAATTCAATAGAAAATTATACATATTTATGGATCCTTATAAGACTTATAATGACAAATAAAATATAAAATTTCATACAAATAAATGTTATTTATAATCGAAATTCGCTCACTATTGAGAAACTTATTAAGGCTGTGATTATAAGGCCTGCTTTATGTAAGTGTACTGAACTGTGTGTGTCTCTTTTTGTTATTTTGACTAAGGACTGCGCACGAAAAATTATTTTTTTTTCTAGAGCCCAATATCTTTCAAATACACGGTGTCCTGGACAATTTGATGGATTAGCCTCTTTCGGTACAAACACTAATAATTTCTTTACTACCACTTCATTATTTTGTTGCTGCAATGAGAAGAAGGGAGAACAGGCAAGGAAGAAGCGGATACATTGTATTTTCTTTTTCAAGGGCCTCATTCACGTATATTTCTGTGTTAACCATTTTTTATAAATGAAGGTTTTCTTTCCCGCATATGCATATGGCTTCCCAAATCAAAAAATGTCTTTGGAATTTTGGTTTCTTTGATAGACGACACTTTTCTGCCACATTCCCTCTAGCATCTGCAATATAGAATTCCTGGCCTTGAAGTTGAAAAAAGTCACCCGGTTCGAACGTTTACACTAATCATAATTATGAAAAAAAATTCTTCTGAAATACTTTCACGTTATTTTTTACTTCCAAATTCTTGCTTGCGTTTTTATTAGGATTTTTTTTTTTGTACTTAGTACGTCTTTAGGCTCGATTTCCTTTCAACTTTTCTCATAAAGATTCAATGCAAATAACTTTTTATGACACTTTTCTTCCTGAGATGAGGGAATTTTCTCTCAAAATCCTTTCTATTTTGTCTGAGTCCTACAGCCTGAAGATACTATTTTTCTTCCATTACCAGGTTTCCATTATTGATCATGACTTCTTTGTATAATATTATCACCCAAGAAACTGTATTTTGTGACACAACAGCCTTCCTAGCAACTGTTTTATATGACCGATGTAAGATTTCATGAAAAATTTTAACTAGTTTCGCTATTACCATGAAACTTAGAATATGTCTAGTGAGCATAATGACAAATGTAAACCAGATTAACACAATCATTTATTTTTGACCACATCAAAAGTTATAAGCCTAAAAGCATGCATGAGTTTTTTCGTGTGCAGTCCTTATCTAATATAATTTGGAATTTTAAATTCGATTTCAATAAATTGGTGACGTTTATGTCCATACTAGTCAAAACTAGCAAGCGTTAAGAAAGCGGTGAAGGTTCTTTTCTCCATGTGTATATGAAAATTCTTCAGACATCCCTCCGCGCAGACTCCGAATATAACGCCATAAAGTTTGTAAACCTCTAGAGGGATCTGTTGCTTCTTAATCCGTTTACTCAGTTTAGAACATGGGTCGAATAGACTACGATAATTAGGTTGTTCGATGTTTAAGAAGTAGACACCCCAGTCTAACTCTGCAAAACTTATGATCTATTGTACCAAAGCTTTACAAACTCAAATAATTCGCTAGCAATCTTCAACTTGTTTGGTATTGTGGTCGGCAAGATGATAACAAATTAAGTGTTAGTGTAACAGGTCTAATTTAAGTCCAGTGCAAATGTAGTTTAGTTTTAGTCCAGTTAAGTTATATTTCTAGTTCTAGGTCAGTTCTAGTTCAGTTCTAGTCCAGTTCTAGTTCAGTTCTAGTTCAGTTCTAGTTAAGTTCTAGTTCAGTTCTAGTTCAGTTCTAGTTCAGTTCTAGTTCAGTTCCAGTTCAGTTCTAGTTCAGTTCTAGTTCAGTTCTAGTTCAGTTCTAGTTCAGTTCTAGTTCAGTTCTAGTTCAGTTCTAGTTCAGTTCTAGTTCAGTTCTAGTTCAGTTCTAGTTCAGTTCTAGTTCAGTTCTAGTTCAGTTCTAGTTCAGTTCAAATTCATTCCAATTCTGTTCTAGTTCCGCTCTAGTTCAATTCTAAATTAATTCTACTTAGATCAGCTCCACTTCTGTTTTAAATCAGTTTCAGATGAATTCCAGGTCAGATCTAGTTCATTTCTATTTCAGTTGTGGTACAATTCTAGTTCAGTTCTAATCCAGTTACAGTCCAGTTCTAATTCATTCCAGTTAAGTTATAGTTCAATTCTAAATTAATTCTAGTTCCAGTTTAGTTCTAATGGAGTTCTATTAGAGTTCCAGTTCAAGTCTAGTTCAATTCCAGTTTAGTTTTAAATCAGTTTCAAATGTATTTCAGGCCAGTTTTATTTCAGCTTTAGTTCATTTCTAGTTTAGTTCCAGTATAGTTCTAGCTCAGTTCTAATCCAGTTCTAGTTCAATTCTAGTTCAGTTCCAGTTCAGTTTTAAATCAGTTTCAGATCAGTTCCAACACAGTTCTAGTTCACTTGTAATTCAGTTCTAGTTCAATTCTAGTTCGACAAAGTATAAATCTTGATTTCCAAATCTTAATTGTGGATTATTTATCAGCAATAGCTCAATTTGGTTAATATTTTTTTCGGTCATGTTGTATTTAAACCCCCAAAAAAATGACGAAATAAGTAGATAAGAACTCAGCAAACGAAGAAAACAATTTTCAATTTCTTCTCAAAACGAAAACTTTTGCACTTCGAATTACGAATCTGCATTAAAAAATCTTACAAGCAACAGAATTTCAATTATTCTATTCTGTCATAATATGAAAATGATTTAAAACTACAAATTCATCGAAATATTAACAACAACAGCGCAAATTTAGCAAAAATAACACAAAAATTTAAATGAAAATGAGAAAATGAAATTTTGGAAAAAAGGGAAAAATGTATTAAAGGTAAACAAGTGTTATTATATTAAATATTTAAAGAACAAAAAAAAAAAAACACACGTAAAAACATTCTTTTTTAAAAATTAAAAATTAATAATTAAATATTTTACAAAAAAAAAAACAAAGTGAAATTTATTTAAAAAATAAAACCAAACAATTGCAGATGAATTTGTAGTTAAAAATTCATTTAAAATAAAGTTCAAAAAATTAATAAATAAATATTTAATTAACTGAAAAAACAACTAACTACAGAAAAAATGTTAAATTTATTATTAATAAAAAAATAATTTTTAGTTAAAAAAAAATAATAAAAACGTATTCTTTTTTTTTTATAAATAAAAAACTCAAAAAACAACAACCAAATTATAACAAACTCATAACAACAAAAGTTTGGCTTTTTTTTTTTCAAATATGTCCACTTTATTTGTTTTTTAAAAAATAATAATAAAATTTAAGTATATTTATAAAAAAACAGAGATTTTTTTGTAGAAAAATAGAAAATTTTAAAGATTTTTTATAAACACAATAAGAGATTTTTTTTTTTTTATAAATTAAAAAGAGAAATTTAGCAGTAAGAAAGAGAGCGAAGAAATTCTGAATTTTAAATACTGTTATTAAATTTTTTTTTAATACAAAAACAAAATATTATTAAAGTGAATGTTGTTTGTGTTTTTTTTTTTTTTTTTCTATCTTTTCTTAAGGTTTCTTCTTATACTCTTTTTTTGTAGCTTTAAATATTTAACATAAAACTATGTTTTACAAAAAAAAAAAAAAAAATATTACAAATTAAATAAAATTATGTTTAAAGAGGAAAAAATTATTATAGTTAATTTAAGATTAATATTAAAATTATGAGTTATATGTACAAAAATTAGTAGAATTTGTTTTGTTTCTTAAAGCAGGGATTTTACTTGTTACACGTAAAATTAGTTAAAAAATTAAAACTGAATCATGGTTAAGAAAGAGGAATGCATTTTTAAAACAATGATGATTAAAAATGATTAAAAATGTTTACAACTAAAACAAATAAAAAGAAAAAGCAAGTCTTTTAGTTTGAGAGGCAGACAGAGAGACGCTGAGAGGAAGAGAATTTCTTTATGGGCTAAATGTTTTTTTTTATTATGCTAAATATGTTATTGTTGCTGCTGCTGTTGTTGTTGTTGCTGCTGTTGTTGTTGCTGTTGATAAACTTCCTCACTAACTATATGTATAACATTTTGCATTTGATTTTGTGTTACTGTCACTTGTTGTCCATTACTGGCGGTACCCACTATACAACCACCAGCTCCGGGTTCTTGTTTCATGGGTATTTGTGTTATTGTACCACCTACATTAAGTGCTGCTCCACTTACTATTATAGGTGTAGCTACCGTGCTGGTGGTTGTTAGAGGTGCCGATGTTGCTGTGACTACAACACCACCCTGTTGTGTAGTATCCAACAGGGTGCTGGTATCACTGTTAAGTGTCGATGAGGCTAGTAGGGTGGTACCATTATCGGAATCGTTTGCACTTGAGTTGGCGACATTAGCGGAAGACTTACTTTTCTTTTCCTTTTTAACGCCGGGTTTGGCAAAATGTCTAAGTTCCAAGTGACGACGTAAGTTACGAGATTGACGAATGACAGCATAACAGATGGGACAGGTGGCCGGTTGTTCAGATTGTGAGCGAGAGCGGGGTTCTGAAATGGAATTAAAAAAGGAATTAAATAAATTTAAAGAAAATAAAATGAAATCAATTCTGTCTATGCCATACTACAGTACAATCTATAGTCCACACTATAGTCTAGTACTAAAAAGAAACTTGTAATAAAATATTTCAATTAAAAATGTTTGTACTAAAAATTTTAGTACCAAAAATTTTAGTACTTAAAAATTTTAGTACCAAAAATTTTAGTACTTAAAAATTTTAGAACAAAAAAGTTAGTACTAAAAAATTTAGTACTAAAAATTTTATACCAAAAAATTGATACTAAAAATTTTAGTACTAAAAAATTTGTATTAAAAATTTAGTACTAAAAAAATTTAGTACCAAAAAAATCTTGTACTAAAAAATTTTGTACTAAAAAATTTTTGCACTAAAAATAGTACTAATTTTTTTTTAACAATAACCGCTAAAAATTTTAGTACTAAAAAAATTTAGAACTAAAAAATTTTGTGCTAAATAAATGTACCAAGAAATTTTGTAGTTAAAAATTTTGTACTAAAAAAATTTATACTTTTGTACCAAAAAATTTTATACTAAACAACAATGTACTAAAAAATTTAGCACTAAAAAACTTAGTAATAAAATTTGTTTTCTTAAACAATTGGTACTAAAAAATGTACTAAAAATTTAAGTACTTGAAAATTTGATACTAATAAATTTAGAACCAAAAATTTTACTTCTTGAATATTTAGTACTAAAGCATTTAGTACTAAGAAAGATTAATAAAAATTTTAGTTTAAAAAGCAGTACTAAAAAATTTCGTACTAAAAAAATTATTACTAAAATATTTAGTATTAAAAAATTTAGTACTAAAAATGTGTATACCGCAAAAATTTAGTACTATTTTTTTTTTTTAATTTTGTACTAAAAAATTTATTAAAATATTTAGTACTAAAAAAAAACAGTACATATTATAAAAAATTATTACCAATAAATTTATTACTTCAAAATCTGGTACTAAAAATTAAGTTCCAAAAAAGTTTATACAAAAAAAAAAAAAAAAAAAAATACAAAATTTTTGTGCAAAAAAAATTTTAGTACAAAAAAAAATTGTTAATTTAAAAAAAATTGTTAATTTAAAAAAAATTGTTAATTTAAAAAAAATTGTTAATTTAAAAAAAATCATTACTAACAAATTTAGTATTTTAAAATTAGGTACTAAAAATTTAGTACCAAAAAAAGTTTTATACAAAAAAAAATTGTGCTAAAAAAATTAAGTTCTAAAAAATACTAATTTAATTTAATACTAAAATTTTGCACTAAGAAAATTTTGTCGTAAAAAAAAATTAGTACTAAAAATATTATAACTAAAGATTTGGTATTACAAAAATAGTACTAAAATTTTTTTACTAAAAAATTTGGTACTAAAAAATTTTTACTAAAAAATTTAGTACTAAAAATTTTTTACTAAAAACTAGTACGAAATATTTTTTACTAATAAATTTAGTACTAAAAAATTAAGTACTAAAAAGTGCAAAATTCAGTAAAAAAAAAGTGTTAAAAAAAATTATGACTAATAAATTTATATAAAGAATTTATTACTAAAAGATTTAATAAAAAATTAGTGCACACTATGTTCTAGTCAATAGTCTAGTCTATAATCTAGTTTATAGACTACAGTTTAAACTATAGTCTAAACTATACTCTAGTCTAAAGTCTAAACTATTGTCTAGTCTATAGTCTAATATATAGTCTAAACTAAAGTCTAGTCTTTATACTATAGTCTAGTCTGCAGTCTAAACTATAGTCTATGGTATAGTTTATAGTCTAGTCTACAGTCCAAACTATAGTCTAGTCTACAGTCCAAACTATAGTCTAGTCTACAGTCCAAACTATAGTCTTATCTACAGTCCAAACTATAGTCTAGTCTACAGTCTAAACTATAGTCTAGTCTACAGTCTAAACTATAGTCTAATCTACAGTCTAAACTATAGTCTAATCTACAGTCTTAACTATAGTCTTATCTACAGTCTAAACTGTAGCCTAGTTAACAGTATAAGCTAAAGTTTAGTTTATAGTATGTTTATAGTCTAGTCTATAGTCTAAACTATTATATAGTCCATAGTCTAAATTATAGTCTAGTCTATAGTCTAAACTATAATCTAGTCTATAGTCTAAACAATTGTCTAGTTCATAGTCTAGTCTATAGTCTAGCTTATAGTGTAGCTTATAGTATAGTTTATACTAGTCTATAGTCCAAACTATAAACTACTCTATAGTCTAAACTATAGTCTAGTCTGAAGTCTAAACTATAACCTAGTCTATAGTCTAAAATATTATCTTGTCTATAGTCTAGTTCATAGCCAAGTCTATATAGTCTAGCTTATAGTCTAGTCTATTGTCCAAACTATAAACTACTCTATAGTCTAAACTATATTCTACTCTAAGGTTGTAGCCTAAACGAGCTGTAATAATTCCCACTTACTTTCACCACTGGTATTCTTAGTACGTTTTCCTGGTTTGCTGGGCGTTACCATAGTTACTTCACCACTCGTGTTTGGATCCATAGTAACAATAGTCTCAACTTTAGTTACTTCACTCTTAATAATAGGGGTCGAAGTGATTATTTGTGGTTCATTGCCATTTTCAATTTGTTGCTGTTGTTGTTGTTGCTGCTGCTGTTGAACCTGTTGCTGTTGTTGAGCCTGTTGTTGCTGTTGTTGGACCTGTTGTTGTTGCTGTTGTTGGGTAGTTTGAACAGTGGTGGCCGTATGCGAAGAAGTGGGTGTGCTAATAATCGTTTCCATACCTTCAACTTTGCTGATTTTAGGGGCCGTTGCTATAAAGAACAAAATTAGGTTTTATGATTTAGTACCAAAAAATTAGTGAAATAGAATAGAATAAAATACTTACGTGACATTTTCTTTACTCTCGGTTTACGTTTACGTGCCGGTAAATATTGTTGTATAACATCCTTGGTAGCATCAGTGGTCAAAATCGTTTGTTGTTGTCCGGTAGCCGTATTCGTTTGCGTGGTAGTCTGTAAGATTTGTCCAGCCTGGTGTATATCATCGACAACTTGAGCATGTACGGTTTGTTGGGGAGCGGTAGCAATGGTAGCGATCAGTTGGTCTTGTTCCTAAATTAGGAAAAGAAATTATTAATATTCATTTTGTATATTGGATTTCTATTCAAATTTTAAAAACTTACATGGTGATGTTGGGGTATCATATGCTGCAATTGTATCGAGTGGGTGGTGTAGTCATCTTTTGTCACTGTTTGTGGCGCCAATCCTTGTATGTTCAAACATTGAGCCGCCTGCAACAGTGAGGGTAATTGAGCATGATCCACACTCACCTCACCACGATAGACAAACTCTAGCAGAGCCTCCAAGTCATTGGCATTAACACCGGCCAACATAACTACTGGATGTTTGCAAGGGGTGTTCTGGAAGCAAAAAGAGAAGGAAAGAAAAATAATAATTAAAATGTTTATTGAAATTTTTTTTTTAAATTACAGAGACTTTGTTTCAAAAATTTGCTACTATATACATTATTTTAGTAAAAAATTTGTTGGTACTAAATTTTTAATATTAAAATGTAAGTAATAACATTTTTGTACTAAATGTTGTTAGTTCAAATAATTTTAGTACTAATTTGTTTTGTACAAATATATTTAGTACATTTTATGTTTCTAAAATGTAAGTTCTTCAGTAAAAATGTTCTGTTCTAAAATGTTTAATACAAAATTGTCCTAGTAAAATTTTTTACTAAACACTACTACTTTTTTAGTCAATTTTTGGAACTAAATTTTTTATACTAAATTACTGTAAGAAATTTTTTAGAACTAAAAATTATAATACTTTGTGTAAAGAAATTTGTAGTACTTTTTCAGTAATACATTTTTTCTAAACTTTTTTAAATACAATATTTTTAGTACATATTAAATTTTTAGAACTAAATTTTGTAGTGTACTTTTGTACAAAATTTTTTAATACTAAATATTTCAGAACTAAATTTTTTAATACTAAATAGAATTTAATTTTTTAGTACAAAATTTTTTATTACTAAATTTTTAGTACAAAATTTGTATGTACTTTCTCACAAAAATTTATTAAAAGCTTGAAAAATACATTTATTTTTAATTTTAAAATGAATTATAGCATTTTCGTAGTGTTCGAAAATTTGAACACAATTTAAAAAATTTATTTTCTAGCCAAGTTACAAAATTCTTAAAGAATTAATTTATTTTTAATTGTAATATGATTTATATCAAATTGCGTTATGTACGAAATTTTGAACATTATTTCGAAGATGTATTTTTTCGCAATAATTAGTTAAAACTAAAAAAAATATTTTAAATTTTATCATGAGTTCTAACAATTTCCGGGCATGTTCGAAAATACGAACATAATTTTGAAAAATAATTTTCTTGCTAAAAAATTGAAATAATCGACTTAGTATAATTTGTAAGAAGAAATTTTTGACTTTAGGTCTTATTCAAAATTTCACTAAAATTTTTTTAATTTATTAAAAATTTATTTTTATTGGAAATTTATCTAAAATATTCTTTTCATGGGAATTTTTTATAAATTTAATTTTTATAGCAATTTTCTTTTTATAAGAAATTCGTGTAAAACAATTTTATTTTTATAGGAAATTTTTCAAAAACTTAATTTTTATAGGAAAATTTTTTTAAAGTTTAATTTTTATAGGAAAAATGTTCAACATTTTCTTTTTATACGAAATTTTTCTAAATTTTCCTTTTATAGGAAATTTTTTCTTTTTATAAAAAAAAAAAAATATTCAAAATTGTAAGAAATTTTTCAAAACTAGAGAAAGAGGATTTTTTTTTTTAAATGTCTGTTTACTTACTATCATCTCAATTTTTTTGCATATTTAGCACGTGTTACCACTGATATGAGTTTTATTTTTTAGAGACTTTAATAAATTTTACTAAATACTACCGGCTTTTAAAAACTCACACAATTTTCTCATCTCTTTAAAAAATTTATGTTCTTTTTTTTTAAATAAAAATAAAATAAAACCTTTCTTCCCCCTTTGTGCTAAAAGAGCATTAAATAATCAAACAGAGATTTACTCTATAAAAAAATCTATAACACACTCACTTATTCACTCACGGACTCACTCACGCGCTGACTTTTCAGAGAATTACAACAACCAAAAAACAACCTCAAAGATATAAACAAAACATGTTTACAAACGCATTATATTACAAGGGAATAAATGAAAACTATTATAAAGGGAGGCCAATTCATTAGATGCTCAGAGTTTTAAAAAATTTTTGTTTATAATTAAAATAAAATTCAAGATAAATAGAAATAAAAATAAAACCTTAAATTCGTTTGTTACCTTGAATTAATTAAATAAAAGTAATATAAAAAAAGTATAAAAGTAATAAAAAAGAATGAAAGTGTAAAACAAGATGCTCTTTTGGTATTATTAACAAGAGATTTAGAAATGTAGGTTTTTTTGTTAGTAGAATTTACTTAATGAATTTACTACAAAAAAAATCATTATACTCCCGCACTCATCAGCGCAGCTCAACTTTTGTTTGAGGCCATCCCCACATACTTTTATGACTACGAAGAGTTTAGAGATGTTTTTTAAGCACATATAACAACAGCAACACAAAAAAGAGGTAATTGAGGAAGAGTATAAAAAAATCATAAAGAAATATGACGACAAACAACTACTACAACAACAACTATAATACTATTGAGAGTTTAATGAACTTGGGAAAGTAAACAAAAACAATCAAACACACACACTTGGGTTTAAATAATACAAATAGGAAATAATCAAAACAAATAAATAATAATGATTTGTTTTCATTACGGTAATTGTAGAAGAAAAAGAAGAGTTATAGTTAAGAGTAATTAAGAGGGGACAAAAATTTTAAAAGGAAAATAGTAAATTTTAAAGTTTTTTGTATAAAAAATTCATCAATTTTATTCAAAATAAACGAAGAAAATGTCTTTGGTTTCGTAACTTTTTATTAAGCCAAATATTACAAAAACTTTTATTTTCAATCGAATATAAACTAAACAAAATTGCAAAACTATTTTTTTGTATAAAAATTAAGTTTCTTTAAGTTTTTTAAAACGACAAAAAACTTAAAAATTTGTATTGATTTTAATGTATAAGTTCTAACATTAACAAATTTAAAAAACCTTTCCTAAGACTTTTTTGTTCAAAAAATATAGTTTCGTTAAGTTTTTTAAATAGTAGAAAATAAAAAATTGCTTTTGATTTGAATATTACCAGATCTAAGCTAGAGGAATATACCAATGAATCATTTGTTATATTTTTCCTTTAAAAAATAAAGTTTCGTTAAGTTTTTAAAATAGACAAACAATACAAATTTCTTTAGATTTTTGTAGTACTAAATAAATATGACAAAAATTTATATTAAAAAATTTTGATTTCAATAATAAAGTATAGTTAAGTTTTTTAAATGAATAAAAATTAAAAATGTCTTTTGATTTCTATAACATAAGTTATATGATAAAAAAAACATATATAAGAAAAATTTGTTTCTAAATTTTTTAGTTCAAAAAATAAAATTTCATTAAGTTTTTTAAATATGTAGTCGAAAATAAAAAAATTGTTTTTGATTTGAGAAGTACCTGATCTGAGCTACAGGAAAATGCATAAAAATCATTTATCAGATTTTTCATTTAAAAAATAAAGTTTCCTTAAGTTTAAAAAAATCAGAAGAAAAAAATGTCCTTTGAATTTTAATAGTAAAATTTATAACACAAATAAATATGACAAAAATTCTTTTTTAAGACTACGTTCATAAAATAAAGTCGTTAAATTTTCAAAATAGTTGAAAATAAAAAACTTATTTTGATTTGAATAGTACAAAATATAGGCTATACAAATAATGCAAAAAATTCTTTGTAAAATGTTTCGCTCAAAAAAAAAAAATAAGTTTCGTTAAGTTTTTAAATAGCCACAAATGAAAAATGTATGTTTGATTTGAGCAAAATTTAAACTAAGCTAAACAAATAGGTCAAAAATTAAGTTCTCAGATTTTTTGTTTAAAAAATAAAGTTTCGTTAAGTTTTATAAATTATCCGAAATAAAATTTTTTTTATTTATTTAATTTATAGCTTGTCAAAGCTTTACAATTACAAAATTTTTAACAAATATTCTTTAGTTTAGAAAATAAAGTTTCGTTAAGTTTTTTAAATTGGCCAAATTTAAAAATTTCTTTTGATTTATAAGGGAAATATTAGGAAACAATTAAATTAAATCTAGTGTATCTTTTATTGTTTAAAAAATAAAGTTTCGTTAAGTTCTTTAATTTATCTAAATTTGTAAATTTTTTTACATTTTAGTAAAAGCTTTTAAATGCTATAAGAATATGTAAGATTTTTTATTCAGTGTCGTTTGGTTGAGTTTTTTAAATTGTCCAAAATAAAAAAATCTACGTTAGTTAAAAATGTTAAATGCTATGAGAACATAAAAAATATCCATTTATTGACATCTAGTTTGGAAATAAAATTTTCGTTAATTTTTTTTATGGCCAAAAATTAAAAATTTCTTTTTATTTCTAATAAAATAAATCTTATCTAAACAAATATTAAACAAAATCTTGAATGTGTTATTTCGTTTTAAAAAATAAACATTTGTTGTTTTTTAAATTGTCTAAAATTCTAAATTTTTTTATATTTTAGTTAAAGTTTTTCAACTCTATAACAATATAGAAAAATATTCATTCATTGACATTTAGTTTAGAAAATAAAGTTTCGTTAAATTTTTTAAATAAGCCAATATTAAAAATTTCTTTTGAAAATCTTATCTACACAAATATGCTACCTAAATTTATTAATTGAATTTAATTTCGTCACTAATTGAAAATTTTACAGTTTAATTTTATTTTCATTTCAAAAAGCAACAATTTTGCCATTTCTGCATTATAACCAAAACAAACCAATTTAATTTTCTTTGTATTTTATTAGAAATCAAACTCAGCAACAAAAGCGAAATGAAATTACCTTACATTACAACAACATCCATAAAAAAATGAGATGAAAGAGGTCAAATAAACAACCAAGTCTCTGTATTTTCATTATTTTAATTTTCTTTTTTTTTCTGGTACTCAACAGTGAGTAATTTATAGTTAAAAATAAAAACTTTCACAAAGCAATAACATTTATAGATGTTGCTTATAAACATGTGTTTATTTACATCTTTTTTGCCATGCACTTACTTATGCACTCATATAATTTACCTCATGGCAAAAGGAACTTGAATAGAGTATAAAAGCAGGAGCAAGAGTTTAATATTTTAACAAAGAGCGTAGATGAGAAGAGGGATTATAATATTTGGAGCAAGAGTTTAATTTTATAACAAAGAGCGTGGTATTAAAAAGGAGGGATAAAATTTAATTTCAGGAGTTTTATTTATTAATTTTTAAGATGTTTATGAGAAATAATTCTAGTAAGATTTTTAAATTCATAAAAAGAGTAGAGTGAAGGAGGGGGTGATGAGAGAAGTGTGTATAGTGCTTAGGAGAGGTGTTTTATAAAGTGAGTAGCAGAGGAATTTAATTTACAATAAGAAGAGGATGATGTTGTGATGTGATAAAAGAACAAACAAAATAAAAATATATTTTTTTTTTTTTAATTACTATAAATTAGTTTATTCTCTGTTTACCAAAGTGGAATTTAATTTTTTGTAATCTTAAAAGATTCTCTGTTTACATTTTTTAGGTTAAAGGTGAGAAAAGTCACAACTGGATAAATTGAGTTAAATGTAAACAAATTAATTAGAAGAATTTAAATTAAAAAAGAAAACAAATGGATATACCTATATGTATATAAAAATATATAAATAATTAAAAAATATTATAAACTTTAGAAAATTAAATAATTTAAGAAAATTTTTAGAAATAAAACATTTCGTTTTAATAAATTAGAAAAATAAGTAAATAATTTAAAAATTATTAAAAAAAAATATAAACATTAAATTAATATTTTTATAAAAAATGTTTTTTTATATTTTTTTATTTTGTATCTTTGAAGTTATATATTATCTACTTTTTATATTCTTTAAACACCCACCCACCCATCATGAAAAATTATTCTTCAAATGTCCGAATGAAATAATTATTTTTTAAAAATATGATTTAATTTTTTAATTTTTTTTTTTTTTTTTTTTTTTTTTTTTCAATTATAAATAAGTTTATTAAATAATTAATGTAATTATATTTTTTAAATTAGAAAAAAACACAAAATAGAAAATTTTTTAAAATTGTCTAGTGTAAACTGTCTTAAATATAAGCAATTTTTTTAAACATAGAAATCAAATTAAAAAAAATATAGAAAAATAAATTCGGATAAAAAAAGGGTCAGCAGCAAATTTGTCAAAATTTAAAAAAAAAAAAATAAAATAAAAAAAATTAAAATTATTTTTTTTTATATTGACAAAATAAAATTATTTAAATTAAATCTTTTGCAATCTTTAATTTTTAATTTTAATTATATTTTTATCAACTTTTATTTTTCAAAATAATTAAAAAATAATATATTTTCTTTAAATTAAAATATAATACTGCAACTAATTATGGACAGGTCCAGCTAATGTAAGTATAGGTATGCAACTCTGCTGCAATATAACTTACATATGGCAACTCTATTTTTATCGTTATTTCTATTTTGTGGCGTCATTTAATAATTAGTGATAGCTGATGATCGTGCACATAATTAGGGACATTAAAATATTTTTAATAGTAAATAATTCTACTGTGTTCCATTAACAAAACGTGTGACGTCAGTACTCGTAATATAATATTCAAATGCACCAGGATTGAAAATCGTTTCTTCATATTGCAGCAGCCTAAAACAGTGATTAATAATGCGGTACAATATTTCAAAATAAATTTGAAAAAGATGCGAATTACAACAGCTCGTGAAGATAAACTTATTGTGCATGAATCGAAAAAAAAATCCTCATAACTCTGCTAACGAGATTCGAGTGGCTGTATTTGTAGAAAAAAACCATATGTAGACACTGTTAAGCGTCATTTAGATTATTTGGTAGAATTTCTCGAAAGAAGCTATTATTGTCTGAAAAAGTGGAATTTGCTAAGAATTGCTAAAATCCAGTGCGTCATTGGACCGCAGTGGAATGTGGTCGAGTATTATATAAGATATATAGAGTCTCTCCAAATGAGAAAAAGTACGTACGCCTTTCGAAATTGAAAGAATATGGTTCAAAGTATATCAGGATTGCTCTGAAACAAGGTGGGGGTAGCATTATGTTTTGCAGTGCTATGTCGGCACGCGAAGGTACTATGGACAAGTTCCAATATACTGAAATTCCAAATGACAGCAAGATAATGATCCAAAATATGTCAAACAATGATTTATAAACAATTCTGTTAAAGTATTAGACTGGCCATCATACAGCCCTGATCTAAATCCAATTGAGAATCTCCAGCAAACCTTAAAAAGCTAAGTTAGCCTACTCAAAGTTACTAAATTTCGATGACTTATATGAAAAAACTAAGAAAGATTGGAAAGGCATCCCAAAGGGAGGTATCAAGCAGTTATTGATAACAATGGTTTTACATGAATTTTAAACTAAATAAACAATACAATCTTATTATGATTCTAAATTAGTTTTAAGAAATATTTTTGAGAACTTGTGCATAAGAACTAATTCTGTATGATTTCTATGAAGCGTCAAAGTTGAATTTGTTTAAACTTTTTTTATATGGACCGCAAGATTGTGTGAGAAAACATAATCAGCTGATTGCCGCTCGTCTTCGAGTACATTGGCCTTCAACTAGATGTAGAACTAATACTATTTTTCCTGGGTTATTTTTTTTTTTTACTTAGAAAATATAAATACAATTACTGTTAAATTGCGATATAAGTTTTAAGTTTTCAAATAACTCAGCAAACTTAATGGAAAAATTTCAAACTATAGCTTACATCATTTTATTTAAAAAAAATTGATTTTAACAATAGCTATTACAAAAAATAATTTATAAACAAAATAAAAATATATAAAGTATCCAAATCCGTTTAAATATTAAATGAACTTGAGCAAAAAAATACACAATTAAATTTTTACACAATTATTTAAAAAATATTGTGGGCTGTTTTTTTCATACATTTCTTTTTTCTATTAATACAAATAAAACACTTAAAAACAACAACATAAAATAATGTGGGAGTATTAAATTTCCCCTTTATTATACACAGCTAACAAACAGAAAGAGATAGAAAGAGAGCTTTTTTTTAACAAAGAAAAACCTAGAGTATAAAATTTATTTAATAGATCTCACTCTCTCCCACATAGAAATATTAAACAAATATTAAGCTCTTTTAAATAGAGTGAGATAGAGAGAGTTGTGTTTTTAAAAAAGCAAAAGCTGAGTTGGCAACAATTGTATATATGAGAAATAATGCTCTGAGTGTATGAGTAAGTGTGTTTGTTTGTTAACAAAACAAGTTTGTGTATGTATAATAAAAAATCAATAGAGCATGAGCAATATTAAGCAGACAATTTTAATAAAGGAAGAAGGGGAATGCAATATAAAAATACGTGGGTTTTATAATAGTTGCTGGGCAGGAGGGGGAAAAGCTCTCTCTCTACTTCTTTTACTAGGCTTTTAAAAAAGGGGGAATCGATATGCAGGTTTTTGATGAAAAAAAATAAGCTCTTCTGTGTTTTTTATTTACCAGAAAAAACCAGTAAATAATATATTTTTTATTTGTATATAAAAGCATGAAAATAATATATAAAAAAATGTATATTTTATATAAATGATGATGATTAGAGGAAACATTTTTTAGCTTAAATTTTATAGGTATACAGAAATTTTTTCTGTGTTGAAGATTAATTTTAAAATGATGGAAAAAAATTAACTAAAATTGATTTAATTGATAGAAAATCCTTTAATTTTATTAAATTAGAGATTTTAATTAGCTCTTTTGGTAAATTGTCTTATTACTCTTCTCAATTTATTATGTTAGGTCAGTTATTAATACTTTAACACCCCAACCCCCTTTAGAGCAAAAATTATATTAAATGAACCATTATTTTTTGTTTTTGTGTTCTGGTTCCCTCCTTTCTTTGCCATTTAAACCCTCTTTTATTTAAGCCCCATGGAAAACACAAAAGAGTGTGTAAAATAAAATCTACTTATTGAGATGAGTTTGGTTTTTAGTTTTATGTATAAAAAATAATAATAATGCTCTATTATTTTTGAAAGGAGACATTTCCTCATTTGCCTCAATTGTCAATTGAAATCTTTTAAAGAAATCTCCAAAATTCTGTCTTAATAGAGTAAAGTATCTGTATGTGTATGAGGAAATTTCCTCCCTGTAGAAAAAAAAAAAACAAATTATCAGCTAAAATAAATGAATGAACAAATAGACAGACAGCCGTGGCATAAAATATCTTTAAAAAAAATTAATAACAATAATAAAGATTAAATAAATTAGAGTAGAGTATTATTGATTGTGTTATGGAGATTTACAGAGTAGAAACAAAAAAATAATTTTATACTCATTATAACAGTACATATTTTTGGGTAGATAAGTATTTGTTTGAGAGTTTATTTTTTGTTATTTTAGTTACAGCTCTTTATTAAACAAACAACATCAAAGAAAGAAATAAAAAAAGAAGAAAAAAATGGACATGCATTTTGAAAATAAATTCATTACTTTGTTTACTGTTAGTTTTTTTATATATTTTTAATAAAAAAGTGAGAGTTGTTGAGAATTTTAACTACTCGTTTTGTTAAACATATGATGATGATGGTCTGTCTCAACAGCATTTATTTTAGTCACAGAGACCTATATTGGTCTCAAAAAAAATACTTTTATCATCTCTGTTTACAAACAAATCATTTTTTTTAAGTTAATATGCTAAAGAAAAAACGTGTCGACTTATACCGGTTAAAAATATATTAAATAAAAAAAAAAAACAAACATTAAAATATGACAAACATGACGTTGTTTGTTGTCTGCTATGACGTAAACAAGTTTTGCAATGAATTTTTAACATTAAAAAAATTTGAGTGTAATAAAAAACACAAAGTCTTGAAAACCATTAAAAGTACCTGATAAAAAAGATAATAATTATTGTTGAAAGTAATAAAAAAAAAATTAACAAAAGCTTTAAAAAATACCAGACCGGAAATTGTAAACTTGAAGTAAAAAAAAAAAAATAAAAAAATGTTTGAAGCCATGAAAATTGCTAAAAATCGTGTAAAATTTCAAAATATAAAATTTTTACAATAAAATAAATTTTCGAAAATGTGTTCGAATTTTTGAACATAGAAAAAATTTAAGAAATTTTGTGTTATAATTAAAATTAATTAAAATAATCAAGTTTTTAAGATTTTTGGCACAAAATAAATTTTCGAAATTATGAATATAGAAAAACTAATCGAATTCAGTGTATAAATAGAATTATAACAACTTTTAACTAAAATAATTGAATTTTTAGATTTTTGCAATAAAACTTTCGAAATTATGTTCGAATTTTCCAATATAGAAAAAATTTATCAAATTTAGTTTGTTTTTGTCAGAAAAATTTATTTTCGAAATAATGTTAATATTTTCGATAATAAAAAAAATGGATCGAATTTATTGTTAAAATTAAAATATAACAATTTTTAAATAAAATAGTAGATTTTTTTAAGATTTCTAGAAAAAATTAATTTCGAAATTAAGTTCGAATTTTCGAACATGAAAAATATTGATCAAATTGATTGTTAAAATTAAAATATAACAATTTATAACTAAAATAAATATTTTTAAAGGATTTTATTAGAAAATTAATTTTCGAAATTAAAATCGAATTTCCGAATATGATTACACAAATTTATTCTAAATTTAAAAATAAATTTATTCCTCAACGTTTTGATAATTTTTATAAGAAATAAAATTTTGTAATTTTTATTCGAATTCTCGAACATGAAAAAATTTATCAAAATCATATTAAATTTTAAAATAAATAGATTTTTAACTAAAGTATTCAATTTATTTTCAGAGGTTTTAAAAATTTTAGTAAGAAAATTTACTTTCGAATTTATACTAAAATTTAAAACAAATCGCTTTCACAATATTTGAATGAGTATTTGATTAAAATAAATTTTCGACTATGTTAAAAATTACTCGAATTTATGTTTAAATTAAAAATTAAATTATTTTAAACTAAAATATTTAATTTATTGGGATTTTAGAGAATTTTAGCAGTAAAAATAGTTTTCAATATTATATTCGAATTTTCGAATATTGCAAAAATTACTCAAAATCTTGTCTAAATTGTAAAAAAATATTAGATTTTTTAAGTTTCTGAAAAAAAAAAAAAAAAATTGTTTTCGAAATGAAATTCAAATTTTTCGGAATTATAATCGAATTTTCGAACATGACAGAAATGTTTAAGATCTTGTCAAAATAAAAAGATTCATCAGGATTTTTATAAGATTTGCAAGAAAATAAGTTTTCGAAATTAAGTTCGCATTTTCGAACATCTAAATTCATAAAATGTATGTTTAAAATTAAAAAAGGAAAATTTATATTCGTACAAGCACCAAATCATTTAATTCATTCATGGTTTAAATTTGAAATAAAATGATTTCTCAAGATTATAATAAGACTTACTAAAAATTTATATTCGAAATCATGTTCGAATTTTCCAACCTGATAAAAATTTTGTAAAATCGTGTCAATATTAAAATCAAAATGATTTGTTAAAATTTTAATAAATTTTTGCAGAAAAATTGGTTTTCAATATGTTCGAATTTTCGAACATGACAAAAATTCTTTAAAATCAAGACAAAATTAAAAATAAATTGATTCTTTACAATATTTTAAGAAAATAAATTTTGAAATATTGTTAAATCGAAAAAAAAGTTGTTTTTTAGAATTTTTGCTTTTAAAAAATTTTGGAAATTACATTCGAATTTTCAAACATGTTAAAATTATTCAAAATCGTCTCAGAATTAAAAATAAGTTGAGTTTTAAAAAGATTTTTTAAAGTTTTACGAGAAAAAAAGTTTTCGAACTTAAGTTCGAATTTTTGAACATAATAAAAATGTATTAAAATTCATGGTTAAATTCAAAAATAACAAAAAATTTTTTAATTCATAATTTTTTGCTATAAAATATTTTTCGAAATTATGTTCGAATTTTCAAATATGTTAGAATTTTTGAAATTCGTAAAAATATTAAAAATAATTCGATTTCTAAAAAGATTTTTAAGTTTTTTTTTTAATAAGTTTTCGAATTTTCGAACATGAAATAAATGTATCAAAATTCAAGATTAAATCGAAAAAAAAGTAACTTAAGATTTTCAAATAATAATTTTCAAAATTATGTTCGAATTTTCGAAATTATGACCAAATTTTCGAAACAAAAAAAAAATTCTCAAGAATTCATGATTAAATTGAAAAATAAAAAATTTTTAAAATATTTTTCGAAATTCGAATTTTCGAACATGATAAAATCATTTAAAAATAATAATTTATGTAAAAATAATATATAATTATTTTCGAAATTATCAAATTTTTCAATTCCAATTTTCGAAACTAGAAAAAATGTATCAAAAATTCATGATTAGATGGAAAAATAAACATTATTTTTAATTTTTAAGTCTTCGCCATAACATACGTTTTTGAAGTTAAGTTCGAATTTTTGAAAATGGACTAAAGTTAACAGATAGTGTTTTAAGTAAGAAATAAATTGATTTCTTATATAAAATTTTCGCGGAAAATGTATTTTAGTATATTTAATTAGAATTTTCGATTATAATAGAAATCCTTCAATGTTATTTTAAATTAAAAAACTTCCAAATTGTAATTTTTAAATTATGTTGAAGATTTAAAAATCATTGAACATTATGTAAAATATTGTTTTGGAAATTAATAAAAATAATTAGTTTTGATCGCAGTTTAAAAATTGTTTTCGAACACTAAAAAAAATCCTAAGAATTTTTAAAAATTATGTTCCATTCTTCAAAATCATATTTGAATTTTTGAAATTAGTTTTTGACTTAAGACTTCAAAATAAAATCAATAAGTTATATTGTCTATATAGATAATATTGAATTTTTGAAATTCTTTTACTTTTCAAACAAATTCTTCTAGTCATCCAGTTTTTAGCAAAATGATTCATATAATTTTTGAAGTAAACACATTAATGTCAAAAAAAAAAAAAACAGGCGATTTATTATTAATCTGCCTGTCTTAAGCAAGACGACTATAATTTTCTCACAAAGTTACAGAACCCTGGTACTGGATTCGAAATTGTGCTAAACTTATATTATTAATTATTAAAATTTTGTCTAGATTTTAAAATTTTAAATGTTCGAATTTTCGAAATTATAATAAGTTTTGTTTTTATTTATACGACAATAAAATATTGAAATCCTTATTATAAATTTCATTTTAATTAAAATTCTTTCACACTTACCTTTAGCAAATCCAATAGAAATGGTGAGGCAGCACACAGCACGATCTTATGGGCGGGAAAACTTCGACCACCGGCTGCCAAAGTACAATCCACCAGATCGCCATGACAGCGCAACAGCTGTATGGCCGATACCAATGAGGTGCCATAGTCACCCCAGGTAAGGGAATATAAAGAATTCATGGGCAAGGCCATCATTGAGTCCACCGATTCACCAACAGCACAAACGTCCTCAATGGGCTGTTGCTGTTGTTGAATTGGGTGGTAATAGTGGGTAATGGTGGCGAACTTAAATTAACACACCGGATATAAAGTTTATATTTAGTTTTTGTTTTATAACGATTTTTTGCAGTTTTTAAAAGGTGTTTAAACTTTTGTTGCTTTTTTTATACAATATTATTTTTTTTATAAAACGATTTGCTTAATAAATTATTTAATTTTAAACAGCGTCCGTGGCTGTTTTTTAAGGTTTTTTCAACACTTTATTTTATTAATGTTTTTTTTAACACGCTCTGGTGTGTACTCTGAGTATTTGTATATACACACTCATACACAATAAAGGGAGTTTTTTTTAACTATTGCATACACTATTTTTTGATTAAGAAACTGTAAATAAGAAAAAAATTATAAACACACAAACATTAGGAAAATAAGGTATTTATTTTTTAAATAGGGGTAATAATGAATAACACTCTGGCTTTCTCTCTCTTACTCATTTAAATGTAAAGGAGAATGTTTTTCTTTTTTTTTTCTTTGGGAAACACCGTTATTATGTGAGTATTTATATTTAAATAAAATCAAAAGAGGAGAAATAAATGAGAGAAAGAGAAAGGAGAGTTTATTTATTATAAAATGATTATTTCTTGGGGGGAGTGGGGGGAGGTTAATATTTGGGTTTTGTTTAGTAAATGTTTCATTAAAAATTTTTTTCTTTCTAGAAATATTGCGCAGTGTTTTAAAGGAAAATTTAAAATAATTTTTTAAAACATTAAATTTAAAGGAAGGGCTTTATTAATAAAATAAATTGTGAAATAAAACTCATTTTTTTTTATTGTCGAACACATTTTATAAATGCCACGTCCTTTATTTTGTTAGAGGAAATTTTTAATTATTTTATTTAAACAAATTATAAATTTATATTATTCTTTCCCGCTTTTTATTAATAATCCCCAAATAGTAGTCTATTCTTATTATTTTTTTTATTCTCATGAGTACTCAAAAAATCACTTCACTAAAAAAATCTTGTTGAAATACAAATTTTTCTTTTTTGTACCTTTCTGTTTCACAAAAAAGAAGAAACACAAAATAAATCTCACCGGAGATTTAACTTTTTAAAGCGCGCTCACAACTACTCGCCAACGTTGAAAATTTTCTACTAAAAATTGAGTTTTTAATAAATTCCCTGAAAAGTCATACGATTTTGTACTCGTCGTTTATGTTCGCTCGCTCGTCTCACCATCGTCATCAACTCTATTTTTTTTCTATAAATGTGTGCGTGTGTGTAAATTTCTTGCTATATACCCATTTACTTTTACTATTGTTGTTGTTATTTAGTATTGTATTTTTAATGGGAGCAAGATGGCTGACGCTCTTCACTATTCCACCAACAGCAAAAACAACAACATTGTATAAACACATACTACATATGTACATACGAAATTGTATAAAAGAGGTACAGTCAGAGTCAGTCATTCATATTGTGCTCGTGTTTTTTCTTGTTTTTTTTTTTCTTATTCTTTTTTCATAATACTCTACTAATTGTTGTTGTTTGCTTTATAGTTAATATTAAACATTGGCATTGCCAGTTTTGAATTTTTATTTAAAGAGAAATTTAATGTCAACTCTAATAAAAATTCTTCCTCTATCTTTTCATATTTTGTTGTTTATTTTATCTATAACCACGTTGAATTTCAAAAACAAATTCTTCTTTCATGAGCATTTACCCAAAGAGTGAAATTTTATTTATTGGGTTAAATGTGACTGACTCTGGCTCTAAATTCGTTTTAGAAAATCTGCTTAATATCTTATTGTTGGTGCTTATTAAAATAGAGCTACTAACGAAAAAATTTAGATCTCTTCTTGTTATTACTTTCTGTTTATAAAGGGAGAGCGAGTAGTAGAATATTCATTTTTTCAGGTTCACATTTGTTTTGATAGAAAAATCGGGGGAAAAAATCCAATTGCAATTGGAGAAATTTTTGTCATCATAAGCCGGTGTATTGAAAATGAAAAGTTTATCTCAATTTTGTTTTAAAAATCTCTGTTTACATTTTTTTTTTCCATTAAGCGTTTTTTGAGCATGAAGACATTTTTTTTAAACAACAATAATAATTTGCATTACGTCTAGGTTAACCGCAATTTGTGGAAAAAAAATTATGAGAATTTTTTTTCTTTCAGTTTTATAAAAAAAATATTTAATTAAAATAATTTCAATTCTAATAAAAAAATAGTTATTTTTAAATTTTAAAAAAAAAAAATCTAAAATTATAACTTTATTTCGAACTTTTATTAAAATTTTTATATAAACATTACTATCTCAAATTCAATTACCATGAATTTTAATAAATCATTTTCTATTTTAACCCAAAACTTCTTTTTAATTCAATATTGTCAATATCTAACAGAAAATCATTCGACACAGCTGCAAAATATTATAAAAAACTTTTCAGAAAGATAAAGGTTTTTAGGTATGATTAACATCGAAATATCAGTACTGATTTTTAGTCCGAAAAATAACAAAGAAATTAAAAACTTTTTAATTGTTAAAATTTCAAAACTTGTCTAAAGAGTCTTTACACCTAGTCCAGACGTAGACATTTTTGTGTCCGTAATTATCAAATTCCATTTCTTGCTCCAAAATGTTACTTGTGGACCAATAGGACATCTATTTTTCGCAATAAATGTTAAAGCACAGAGCTGAGCAATAATGTTTAACATAAGCTGTCAAATTTGTTGTTCTTTTTTTTAATTTTTTCTTTGTGCAAAAATAATTAATTTTGTTTTAAATAGACAAACAAAAAAAAAGGAGAAAAAAAATTAAAATTAATCATTAGGGTCTACACAAGAGTTTTTTTTATCATGACAAATATCAAATTCATGTGAAAAATTTATCACGTGTAGACAGACCAATTTTATTTATATTATTGCAGCGTCACACCAGCGTTGTAGTTTTAACCCGATTGGATCAAAATTGGTAGATTTATTTTAATCTTTGAAGGCTTGGTAGTTTGGTTTGTTTCTTCCAAATATTCTGAGTTTTTAGCAGAATGCTTATAACCGTAAATTTTATCAGAAGAAATATAATAATAAGAATAATAATGAAACCTCAGCAAAAAAAAAAAAAAACTAACAAGTGCTTCCAAAAAATTAACATTTTCACTACTTCAAAAGTAGAACTAAAGGCATATTACCCAGCTAAAACTTCAATGCAAAGCCAACATCGACATCCCGTCTGCAATGTCTAAAAGTTGTTTTATGACAACAATTAACTTTTCTCTGCATTACATGTAACTAGTTGTGTAACTATTGAGCAGATAAATATGAATTTTATATTAGAGCAATAAATTATTTAAGGCCCTATTTGAAAGCAAATATGATAACTAGTTGCCTTTAATGACATCATCGTGTTTAAATAATGAGTTAAGTTGCTAAAGTGTAAGTAGTGTAGCGCACAACACTTTAATTCATTATTAGATTAGAAAAAAATACTATTGATTCCTGAAAAAGAGATATAAATATTTTTTAAACTTTAAGTACTTTATTCCATTCCATTCATGGAGTAGAAACATTAAAATAAAAGCAGTTTCCCGAAAGTGTTCTAAGCTGAAATTATTAAATTTCCCTTTTAAAAGGGATATTTTCAAAGAGGAGAACAATTTAGTTTATGAAAAGTATATATTTATTTTTTATTTTTTTTTTTTTTTCAGGGAGTTATTTGAACAAAATCTTTATTTTTTTATTATTGAACGTTTTGCTTGCATTAATTTTTAAATATAATTATTTGCAAAATAAATTTATGTTGGTACATTTTGATACGTCGGGTGTATACTAGAGAAATTTTTAAAAAGACAAATGTCAAATTTTTATCTCGATCAATTATAGGGGAAAACGTTTGTCATTATAAAACATGAAAAAAGTACCAACAGCAATCAAAATGTCCTTTACCAAGCAACGGTAATTTTGTTTTAACGTTACAATAATGCTAAGAAATTCAGTCTATATTAGACAAATTTTTATCATGTAAATAATTTGATTTTTGTCTTGATAACAATTTGTCAGGGTAATACTTGACGTTATGATATAATTGTTAGAGCTCAAAAGAAGATAAATTTATTTTGCTATCAAATGTCATTTTAATTGTCATCATTTGTTGTTTTTTATGTTTATTTTTTTTTTTAAGAGAAAGCGCAATTCTTCATAGATTCCCAATTAAATATTTGGTGCAAAAATAAAACAAAACATTGAAATCGAAAAAATAAGAAAAGATTACCATTAAATTTTGACAAAATTCCTCAACGGAAAAAAGTGATTTATTATAATAAAATTCTATCTACATACATGTTGCCATATATAAATATAGGTCCACCGACGTTTTATTACTTGTTATGATAGAAAATCTCTCGTGTAGACCCTACGTAAAGGCCTAACTAGTTAACTTTGCGACGGTACGTAGAATGAAGAAAAGTAGCGTGAAACATTTCGGACAGTCATTGCGTAAACAACCCTGTTCTTTAGTTATTTTATCAACAAAATAAACTACAGAGTTGTTAAAAACTTACGCAGCTACGTAAAAATCTATTTTCTGCGATACGCTACCAAAAATTTTTGTGTCAATAGCTACATACACTCATCTGCATAAAGCAGGTTGAAACTTCTGATTGCGATACGATGATTTTTTGTTGACTGGTTGGGTCTTAAGAAAAGTCCCTTTCTCTCACCTTTAGAGTGTATTTTAACAGCCGGAATCTCATTTTAACAGTTTAAGATTTCCCAAGAAAATTTTTTTCTTAAGAAAAATCCTTCACTTAGAAAAGAAATTTGCTCTCTAACACTAGAAAGAATCTTTTTCTGCAGCTATTACAATAGATTTTTTTCAAAGAGTTTGACAGTATCCCTTTTTTTCCCATTACGATATATACTGGCGAACATTCCTTCCCTCCAAATGAAGACTTAAAAAAGCTCCAAAAACTTTTTAAAATAAATCTCATTAAATCAGGAATTATTACTAAAGATTTCCTTCTCTGCAGCTTATTATTCTAATACAGGAGATTTTTTGTAAACCTTATAACATCCGCCCTCTTTTTCCAATTACAATATATCCTAGAGAACATTCCCTCTCACCTAATGAATACTTCTCAAGAGAAACTCTCTTGCTAGCTCCAAAATGTATAGAAAGGAAGTCTGTCATTAAATTAAGAAGTACTAAATATTTTTTTAAAGACAACTCTCACGAGCTTATGATTATCTTAAGAAAACTAACTCATTGGTTTAAGAGTTTTCTACCTATTTAAATTCCTCAAGAAAAATATCCGTTTCACAAAGAAATTCTTTCTTCAACTGATCAAAGTCTTGATGAGAATGAACATTATGAATTAATTTTAGTTGCGTCAGTTTTAAAGGATATTCTTTTAATAGGAAAATAGTGAAAGTTTCTTTTAGTATATGTGAAGCTACCTAGAGTTCTTTAGGAAACTTGAAACTAGGGAGAATTTATTAAACTTGAAGCTAGCTATAGTTTTCTTTGGTAAAATTTATGTTAGCTAGTTTTCTTTCGTAAACTTTATTCTAGCGAAAATTCCTTTAGAAAACTTGAGTCTAACGAAAGTTTCTTTTAGTATACGTGAAACCAAAGGTTCGAAAGGCTTAATTCTTTAATTTTCTTAAATTAAATTTATTATTCTAGTTATTCTTTGAAAGCATTCAAATTAATTTAATTCATTCATCAATTATACAATTCAAGCAAATTTTCTTCAATTCAAATCTATTACAAATTAGCTTTAGAAAATATTTTCTAATTCATTTTTTTCGTAAACTTGAAGCTAGCAAAAGTTTCGGTTGGTAAACTTGAAGCTAGAGAAAGTCGTCTTTAGTAAACTTAAAGCTAAGGAAAGTCTCCTTTTACTAAACTTAAAACTCCGCCTAAGTTTTCTTTAGTAAGCTTGAAACTAAGTAAAGTTAAGAAATTTGTCAATAGTAAACTATTGAAAGATTTCTTTAGTAAACATGAAATTTGCGAAAATTTTATTTTGTAAACTTCAAATTAGCGAAAATTTCCTCGCAACTCGATAAATGCCTTTAAAAAAATCGAATTTAGCGAGAGTTTATTAAAAGTTTCTATAATTGTACTACAAACTAGGGAATTGGCTAGTCTGCAGACTAGAATATAATATAGTTTAAAGACTAAACTATAGTCTATACAATACATAATACTCTAAGCTTTAGGCCGTAGTCAAAACTATAAACCATAGTTTAGACTTTAGTCTAGACCCTAGCCTATAGAAACTAAATAGACTATAGTCTTAACTATAGACTAAACTAAATATAGTTTAAACTGTAGATTAAACTATAGTTTATAGACAATACTATAGTCTAAACTATAGACTTAATTATAGAGTAAACTTTAGACTAAACTATAAAAAATAGAATAGAATAGACTAGAATATAGTATAAATAGTAGACTAGATTATAATATAAACTATAGGCTAAACTATAGCCTTAACTATAGACTAGTCTATATTAAAGATTATAGCTTAAATTAAAGACTAGGATATACTCTAAAATATAGACTATAGCCTCAACTATAGACTCTAATGTAGTGTAAACTATAGACTAGACTATAGTCCAAACTATAGACTAGACTAAACTATAGACTAGACTATAGTATAAACTATGTACTAGACTATAGCTTAAATTAAAGACTAGGATATACTCTAAACTATAGACTAGTCTATAGTATAGAATAAATTATAGACTGGACTATAAATTAGGCTATAGTATAAACTATATCCTAAATTACAGTTTAAACTGTAGAATATAATCTAAACTATAGACTAAATAGGCAATAGTCTAAACTATAGACTAAATAGGCAATAGTCTAAACTATAGACTAGAGTCTAAACGGTAGACTATAGTCCAAATTATTGTTTAGCGTAGCGTCCTCAGGATTTGTTGTGCCTTTAGACCAATTTATATATTCTTTTGGATATTTCCTTAAAAAAAATTCGTTTTTTAATTGAAAATTCAGTCTTCAATATCTTCATTCCAAAAATATTTCCCTCCAAAAAAAACTGTTGTACGTAATTCTACAACTACAAATTTCTGATTTGGAATTTAATAAATTCCGTTTCGTTTTTCTGTTGTACTTTATGTATTGTTGGTTAGTTGGCTGTCCAGCCAAGAAGACCAAAATAAACTGTTTGTCTGTTGTGTACAATTTCACCCAAAACTCATAAATGTTTATTTTATCATCAATTTTCTATATTAAAAGAATGAATGTATGAGTATTTAGTGCTCGCATGAGGTAAGAGGTTTATTTTTGTTGTATTATTAAGTATTTCAATCTCATTGTGAGGTGGTGTTTTTATTATATTTTGCTGTTGTTGTTATTATTGCATCTCAATCTTCTCGAACAAAAATTTTTACAAAACAAAACTGATTTCTGTACAACGCTCTACTTTTTTTTGGTGAGGCATGGTGGTGTTTTATGTATGAGTTTCTTTTAAAACTCTTCTTTTTTTCCGGAGGAACATAAATTGGAAAAAACAGTTTTATGTTAAAATCAAACATATTAAATAGTCAGCCTACACTCAGCACATTTTTTTTAAACGAGATACGAGAATCAGACTCGACAACAACAAAAATAAGAAAATAAAATCTAGAGGGAGTATAAGTAAAAAAAGAGGGTTCATAGCTCTGGTTGAATAGCAACAAAAACAATAGTTTTTTTTGCTTTCTCGCAATAAAGGAAAAATACAAAAATTTAAGAGGAATATTTAGTTAAAGCATTTTTCAACTCTCAAGAAGTGAAATCTTATAAGATTTTTTTTTGTTTTGTTATTTTATAGTTAGGTTGCTGTGGTTGTTGTTCAAAAGACCATAATTTTTATTTTAAAAATAAAACAAAATAACCCTCAGTTCAGAGAATGGAGGGCAATGCTGTCTGTCTCTTTGTCTGTCCATCCATCCATTTATTCATCTATACGTTTTTGCGTCTCATTCTCGTTTATGTTGTTGATATGGTCTTTTGCCGTTCGAATATTCATTCGATGTTATTGTTGTCGTTGTCATCGTTCGGAATCACAAACAATTATTTAGAAACTCTTTAGCTTTTGACTAAAAATTCACGTACAAATAATATACGTCGGAAACAAGACGTAAAATACAGAAAATATACAAAAGATAAAAAAAAATTCAAGCGAAAAAAATTATTTTGTATTTTTTTTTTTTTTTTGTAAAAGTTGTAGTTAGTTGTTGCACAAACAAACATTTGACGGTAAATGTAAACAGTGTGGCTAACTTACGTTAAAGTAAAATATATTCTTAAATCAGAGAAGTTGATCATATTATAAGTATGAATATTAAATTTAAATAATTTGTCCAATCGATACAAATTAGTGAAGTTTAATGGAGAAATATAATATCCTTAAATTATGCGTCCAAAATTTGTGGCGATCGGAAGAATTACCCATATTGAATTTTCACATTTATAATATGATCAATTTACAAAAAAAAAAAAACTTGAAATCTCACATAGACGGAGGAGTGTACTATTTTAACTTTGGAAAGGGGCCCCACAAAACCTTTTGGAGCGGAGCTACATATACAATTTTAATAGCTTAACAATTTTTTACTTATTTAGTACAGACATAGTGACATAGTCTTGATGGATAAGTTAGTATTAGCGGTGAATACCTATGAACCTTACAAGTCACCTGGTCCAGACGGTATTTTTCTAGCCATATTGCAGAACATTAACGTCACGGCACTAACACTTCTCACAGAGCTTTTTGGTGTGTCTCATTAGGAGATATATTCCAAGGAGGTGGAGAGAGGTTAAGGTCATTTTCATATCTATTGGTTTTCTAATAAAACAATGTACACAATCTGATGTGTTTTATACAAAAGTATTTTAATGAGTAAAATGAAAATAAAAATTTTCATATTGATTTACATTTCAAATACAAAATATTTCATTGAAAACATAAAATCAATTATTTTAAGTAGAATATAAACAAGTACATTTTGTTAATTCAACAATATCTAAGGCAGGCAAGGCGAGCCACTCGAAACCTAAAGATTTCAGACCGATCAGCCTATCGTCTTTTCTATTGAAGACATTAGAGAGACTGATCGATCTTTATCTGAGAACGACAATTGACAACCATATCATCAGAGGGGCTCAGCATGCTTATCTAAAGGGTAAATCTGTTGAGAGTGCGCTGCATGATGTGGTGTGTTATATTGAACGAGGCCTACAGTATAGGAGAGATATGCCTCGATTGGCATCACAGGCGCCATAAGAAGTACACCTCAGGCAGCACTTGACGTCATTCTGCATCTCTTATCCATTGAGGAGTTTGTGATGGGAATGGCTGCAAGGAGTCTGCTTAGACTTAGTGAACTAGGACTAATAGGATCAATTGGAATAGGACATTCCAAACTTCTAAACGAAATCAACCTCAGTGGACATGCTCTAGCTCCCTCTGGGTCCACGGATTACATGTGCACTGATATTGATTTTGGGGAAACTCCTACACTAATTATCCCAAATAGGGACCAATGGTCAGGAAAGGAGAAACTATTTAGTGGAGCATCGGTATTCACTGATGGATCTAAAATGGATATAGGCACTGGTGCAGGTGTTTATCTGTTTAAGAAGAACGTCAGGGAATCGTATAGACTCTCGGATAGTTGTAGCGTGTTTCAGGCGGAAATTCTAGGACTGTAAGAAGGCTCTTAGGAGAATGATGAGCAATTATCATATTAGACTCTGCTGGGTACCGGGTCATTGCGAAGTAGCTGATGAATTAGCTAATAATGGCTCAGCTTTGAATGGAGCTGTAAGTGAAAGTGGTGTGAGACCACCTCTAGGCTTTTACTTCAGGTTGATTAGAGAGTGGATTCGGCAGAGAACCAATCATGCATGGAATGGTAGAAAGGACTGCAAAATATCAAGGGTCCTATGGCCTAAACTTGATATGGCAGATACAAATCTACTATTAGGCATGAAAAGGGGAAACCTGAAAACCATGATAGGTATTCTGACAGGTCATTGTCCAATAGGGAAAATGACAGGAAATTGGGAAACAGGTTCCTCCGGTCTTTGCAGAATGTGCGAAGATAATGAGAAAATAGAGACTATATGTCACTGTACATGTCTACAACTAAGTAGGCAGAATTGGATAGTATATCAAGAATGGGAATACGCTGGCTAAGGGAGTGTCATTGGCTTAGAACGAACGAAATAGGGCGGTAGATTTTTCATTTTATCCTAAGTTATTCAATATCTCTCTGTTCTGTTCTTGGTCTCAGCTTTCTCATCTTTCCTTCCATTACTTCTACTACTACTTCTTTTCTATCACTTCTACGAAGAGACTCACAATGGACCTCTAGGTGTCCGAGTGGATATACAGGCACTCATCTGGGTACTATGTAACCCTTTTCTACCTACCTACCTAGTACACACCCTCCAAAATTCGATCTATTTTGTATCGAAATTTTGACTTTAGTTCATATGTTTTAAAATAACAATACATGAATCTTCAAACTCTAATATGTTCTTAAGAGGTTTTTAATTGTTTTTCCAGAACTGCAATAAATGTGGACTTTATGTACAAAATTAAATTTCAAAAACTTTCCGTTTTATTTTTTGGGAATTGAGGATTTTGTTTTAAAAAAATCTTAAATTTGTTTATACTTTATCATTTTAAATGTTTAAGTCAACAATCTCAAGATTTTATTACAGATCAAATATTTAGTTTCTTTAAAAACCAATTTTTTACAATTTTTTTTTTTTTTTTTTAATAAATCTATTTCAATTTTATTTTTTGCTAAACATTTGACCAAAAATCTAAATTTTAACAAACAAATATTCAAACCTTAAATTAATTCGGAATTATCAATAAAAATAAATATAAAAACGAATTTTGAAAAAAAAAATATTTTACCAAAACCAGATTTCTGCAAAAAGAAATTATTTTTAAAAATAATAATAAAAACTAAATTTTTACAAAAAAACTAAATTTTTATCAAAAGAATAAAAAATTATTCTAACTGGAATTTTCAAAACTAAAATTTAACAAATAGAAACTATTTTTATATAAAACTGAATTTCTAACAAAATAAATTTTCACCAAAAATCAAGTTTGGCCAACGTTACCGCTGTAAAACCTATTCAACATTCCGTTATCGCTAAAACAACGTTACCGAAATAATTTTAAATACCGTTACGAAATAGGTCAAAATACCGATAACCCTAAAATATCTACCGTTATTTCTCGGTTTAAGAAAAAAATGTTATTTTTAATAAAGTTAAAATAAATGTTATGGATATCCTAAAACGGTCTTGTAAAACTTGACTCCACTTTATATTTCTTGGTTATGAACAGATAATCGAATTTCGATTATCGAAATTTCTAAAACAACCGTTACCCTTTAACTATCATAACGAAATAGCACGGAATACCATTACCGTTACCTTTTTACTCCATTTTAAATCAATTGACAACCGTGCCAAAAATTATTACTTTTCTTTTTTATTATAAAAATGAAATTGAAAAAAGATTCGGCTGTGCCGAATCTTTGATACCCTTCACCATATTACCATCTTACTATCTTATCGACATTATATTACCATATTACCGACAAATAATAAAATTTTCGCCTTAACGTATGCTTTCATATTTTCACATATTTAAATCTAAATTTTTTTCAAACTACGAAAATTTGAATATGAAAAAAAAAAAAAAAAAACAATCATAGCAGGCTTTGCTTTTAAAAAATAAACAACAACAATTCCATATTTATTTATTTTTTTATGTGTGTATATACAAACTGACTGCATATACAAAGAACAACAACAACACTGTTATTCATTATATTACTCCTGTTGCTAACTAAACTACTTGTCTTATAGGCAAAAACGTCACTAATAGTCATTACAATGCTTAATATACATGTTTGTGTATGTATTTATGTATATTCTTAACATATATGTTTTAGTTTTAAAAAATAAACAACAACAATTCCATATCTATTTATTTTTGTACAGACTGCATATACAAAGAACAACAACAACACTGTTATTCATTATATGACTGCTGTTTCTAACTAAACTACTTGTCTATACAAAAAAACAAACGTCACTAATAGTCATTACAATGCTTAATATACATGTTTGTGTGCGTATTTATATTCTTAACAGATTTGTTTTTGGTCCATAACTCTGTTGATTATGAACGAATTTGGTTTATTAAAAAAAACGAAATTTTGTAAAAACATTTATGACTGATCTATATAAAAATAAAAATCTGTAGCTTGAACAAGGGCTTCAAAAATCGTTTTCCCCGATATCTCAGTTATTACTGAACCGATTTATTTCATTTTTTCAGAACAAAAATTCAGAAGATAATTTCCGAGCCCCTTTTAAAAATTCGAAGTCCCTGCTATATGTAGAGGCTTCAGAAACTGAAAAACCGGTTCCAAAAACCGGTTTTTAAAGCATATCTCCGTCATTTACAAACCGATCCTGCTGATTCAAAAAACCGAAATTTTAAAAAAATATTTGTGACCGATCTGTATAAAAATAAAAATCTATAGCTTAAACCAGGGCTTCAAAAAATAAAAAATGCGTTTTGTCCGATATCTCAGTTATTATTGAACCGATTTATTTCATTTTTTCAGAACAAAAATTCAGAAAAAAATGTCCGAGACTTCTTTGTAAAAACGAAGTCCCTAGTATATACAGAGGCTTCAGAAACTGGAAAACCGGTTCTAAAAACCGGTTTTCTTAACATATCTCCGCATTGTATGAACCGATCTTGCTGAATTCCAATAGCAAAATTCTCGAAAGCATTTCCGATCGTTTGATATATATATTATATATGTCAGTTATCGGTGGGCTTCATAAACGCCATTTCAACCGACACACGGACGGACGGACGGACGGACATGGTCCTATCGTCATCATTTCTTACAAGGATCCCGAAAATGTCAACTTTTTTGCTCTCCGACGAAAATTGTGGGAATTACAAACGGAATGACAAACTTATATATACCCTTTACACCTTTGGTGAAGGGTATAATAAACCCAGAATTTTCCCTATACATTTAATATTTATAGGGAAAATTCTTATTCCCTATCCTTTCAAATCTCACTAAAAATAAAGTTCACATAAACATTTTTCACAAAAAATAATAATTTGCACCAAAAATCGAGATACATATGTATGTATGTAATTGGCAACTAAAAAGGAAATCTAAAAACAACAAACTTAAAAATTTACAAATTAAAGTATAAATTATGGCTATAGAAAAATGACTCAAAGCAAAATCTACCAAATAAAATACAGAAAAATCACTCAATGAGGTGAAAATTTTCCCAAACATAAAAATGGAAATTTTGCCCCAAAAAACCAAAAAAAAAAAAAAAAAATTCCCAAATATCACACTCATCCATTCTCTCTTATTATTTTGTATGTATATTGTATGTTAAAACAAGTTCAACTTTTCCAAAAAATGTATCATTAATAAATATTTTTTTAAACGCGGAATTAGCATTCTTGTTATTCATAGAGGCCACCATCATCATCATTATTTTAAATAAAAAAAAAATAAATAAATAAATAAATAAATAAATAAATAAAAAAAACATTAACATGTTATGCCATACAGTACAATAGCAATCATACATTAAGTTTTTTTTTAATAAAGCTGCCAGATAGTTAAAAGAAAATAAAATTAATATTATTTGTTAAGCTTTAAGAATTATAATTTTGTAATAATCATAAAATTTTGAATTTTAAGCAAAAAACATTAAAATATAAATTAAAAAATGTTTTAATTAAAGTACATATTGATTTTAGAGCTGCCATATGAAATTTCGTAAAACTTATTAATTTTAATTTTTATTATTTTTTTCAAACAAATTGTTTTAATTAAAAAGAAAAAAAACTTTTTTATCTGACAAAAAATCTTTAAATTTTTATTTTTCCTCTTATCTGGCATCACTACTTTGCAATCGACCGACAAGTCAGCAACGAACCAACAATCATCCATTATTAAAACTTTATACAGTACTTTGGCCCCATCATACTAACAAAAAAATATAAAAACCAAACAACAACAGAGAAACTTATAACGTAACCAACAACAACAAAATGCGACTCGCTCATATACAAAAATAAAATATCCAATACAAACGAAATAAGCAACAAAAAAAAACGAGAAACTAGCACGCCATACAAAAACCACAAAAAAGTGTACACATGCACATACTTCGATGTTGTCGAGAATAATAACAACAACAGCAAGTTATAGCGTCTATTCCGACAAAATATAATGAGATACGGGCATAAAGCAAAATTTGTTGTTATTATTGTTTTTTCAAGTCACGAATTTTTTATTATCATGGTTTTTTAAATGCTAAAAGAGTTGCCAGGGTTTTTGGAAATGATTTTAAAGGGGGATAACTTAAGTTAAATATTATATTTATTTTATATTAAAAATGAATTGTATTAAAATTAATAAGTTAAAAACAAATTAAATAATAAAAAGTAAGACAAATAAATATACTTTAAGTAAATAAATAAAAAATGTAAAAACAAATTAAAAATAAATCAATTAAAAATTATTTAATTAAAAATAAATTAATAAAATAAAAAAATAAATTAATATTTATTTATTAAATGAAATTAAAATTGTTTAAGGTTACCATAGTCGCAAGGAATTTTTTTTGGCAGCAATTCTGATTTTGTGTGAGAGAGGGAATGTGAACGAGTACAAACTTGTGTGTACTTTGAAATTCGTTTTCTTTTTCTTACTTCAAATCAAGGCAATTAAAGATTTTTGAAATAAAATTTTGTGTGTGAACGTAAATGCAAGTTCAAAAGAAAAAATAAAACAATTTCAGAAAAAAAAAAATTGCTGAAAAACTTGGACATACATATTATTTTTAAAGTTATCCGCTTGACCTGAGACAAGAAATTAGTGAATGTTGGCAAAAACGAGGAATTTTTGAACCAAATATATTCAAGAAATTATCGAAAATAGAATAAAAAGTGAATATTCGTAGCATCACAACTTGCTCGATAATTTCTCGATATTTTATTACTTAAAAAAAAAAGTATTTTCTTTTTTGTGCATGTCATTCTTTAGTTATAGTTCATATTGATCGGTTGTTTAACCATTAAAACCTTTTTTGGAAAATAAAAAAAAAATGGTAAGTTACAATGCAACATGTCCAAAAAACATTCGCAAAATAACATATTTAACTAAATGATAATTTTTTTTCTTGCAGATTAATTCAGTAAACTTTGATCTAAAAAAATATGGACTTGGGTAACAGAAAAACTGATATTATTGAGACTTTCTCTGGGACCATCGACATACATGTTTTAATTGTAATTTGAAATTCTTAAGTTTTACCACTCTTATTTTTATTTCTTTATTTGTAAGTTATTGTTAATTAACTTTAAAATTAACTTAAGTCAATTTTTTTTTTTAATATTTGGTGTATTGTGTTAAGTTAAAAATAAACAAAATTGCTTTAAAAATTAAATCAGCTTTTAATTTTAAAAGGGAAACGAAATGGAAATGCAACAGAATAGAACTATTGCCAACGGTTCGTTAGTAATGTCGATATCGAACAATTTTCGATATTGACAAAGAAAATTTGCTCGTTTTGCTAACGATATCACTTAATATTCGATGTAGATATCATAAACGAACCTTCGATATCGATCGATTTGCTGCCACAAACTGAACGACAGGTGAACTCTACCAGTTCATTCTCGAAACGCCTTCGATACTCTTTCTCGAAGGTTTTGTTAGAGAAATGTTCGGGAATTATTCGAAGGCGATATCTTTATCGAAGTTTGTGGTCAATAGGGTATTTACAATAAAATATATCATAATCATTCAATATTATTATTTTAATAAGTTAGATCAAGAAATTCGTAGACTGGATCAAGTTGATATTCATTTATTCTGTATCTACAGAGTATTTAACTTCTTCTGTAGAACATCATGTGTTTACATTTTCTTAAATTCAAATCAATTAGACTTATAATAAAAATAAATTCAAAATAAATTAATAAAAAACGAGATAAAAACTATAGTCGGTCAAGACCGACCATAAGATACCCTACACCATTGTGTTTGAGCCTAAAAATTCGAAAGACTTATATTATACCTGTGGACAACACACTTTTACTAAATGTAAAATAAAATATACAAATACAGAACAATGCGTTGATACTAACATCTATATGATTTTATGCCCTTTAGGACGATTTTCGGAAGTGGATTTATATGGTAAATTATGTACTGATTCTCACAAAATTTGCCAATGTTGTTTCTATTTATATAAAATTTATTTTTGTCAAATATTAACTTGGTATTAATATTCGTATGGGATTTATGCACGTTAGTGTAATTTCCCGAAGAAAGGTTTATATGGAAGCTATGGTCAATTATGGACCGATTTTCATGAAATTTGGCACAAAGATTGATACTTATACAAAACTTCTTTGCACCGAATTTCATTATAATATTGCCATAT
Organism: Protophormia terraenovae; assembly: GCA_951394005.1. Taxonomy (NCBI): domain Eukaryota; kingdom Metazoa; phylum Arthropoda; class Insecta; order Diptera; family Calliphoridae; genus Protophormia; species Protophormia terraenovae. The sequence goes on along the minus strand of OX596075.1, from coordinate 13,760,961 downwards.
GTAAGGCATTTATAACCACTAAACACCTATTCTGGGGGGAGATTTGTATGGAGGCTAGGTGAAATAATGGACCAATCATAACCAATTTCAAAAGGCTTCGTCCTTGTGTCAAAATAATTATTCGCTCAAAATTTCATCAAGACATCTTTAAAACTACGACCTGTACTTTGTTCACAAGGTTTACATGGACCGACAGCCAGCCAGACGGACGGACGGACATCTCTAAATCGACTCAGAAAGTGATTCTGAGTCGAACGGTATACTTAAAGGTGGGAGTCCGATATTTTTTCTGTCCGTTACAAACATCAGCACAAACGCATAATACCTCAAGAAGTTAATAAATTAAAAATATTTAAATTAAAAATTAACAGCCATATTCACAAAAAAATAATGTATGCTTGATAACGAGTTACTAACTTTTTGTATGTAAATTTTCATAAGAAAAAGTTAGTAACTCTTTATCAAACCTACATTAATTTTTGTGAATTCGGCTGTAAATAAATAAATTACAAGTGAGAATGTTATATTCGGCTTGACTTGCAAGTGAGTATGTTATATTCGGCTTGACCTACAAGTAAGAGTGTTATATTCGGCTTGACCTAATCTATTACTATATACACCATCATTTTTTAAAAATTTTACTTTCATATATGGGAGGTGGGCGGTAAATCGATCCTCGAACTATCTGTACAAAACTTCGTTGTCGTTAATACTTTTGTTTAAGAGATATCATCAGAAAAGTATGAAAACGAACACCCTGTGTTTCTTACCAACTCCCAGAATATACATACATAGATACTTTATGGGGTCTTAATTGATTTTTTCGGAATGACAAACTTAACTTCCACGCCAAGTTTTTATAGAATATTAATTTAAAACCTAATTTATTTTTTAATATTTTTAAAAGGATTTTTTTATACATTTTTATTTATAATTATACATGTTTTGTATTTATTTATTTTTTTCTAATACATTTAAAATTAATTTTTTTGGTTATTTTATGGTGATTTTTTTAAATTTTCCCATTTGAACATTTCTTTTTGTAACAAGGCAACTCTTATCTTTAAAACAAATACTTAGTACAAAGAGGAAGAGCGCGAAGAGCAGGAAAGAGGGTTTTTTTTAATAGTGTACTCGTTTTACTTGCTTATAAGCAAACATATACAGTTATACATATACTCATATACAAAGTACTTGCTTACTCATATACTCAGAGCCAACGTAGCATTTTTTTCTCTACAGACACAAAAACAACAAAGCTACAATCTATGAAATACATACTATGTATGTATGAAGGTATACATTTGTACATTCATATAAACTTGGTGAATGTGTAGTATATAATGAAAAAGGCAAAATATAAAGAAAATAATACAAAATAAATACAATTGTTTGTTAAATAAATGACTATATAAAATATAAAAATTTAACAGGAAAAATGTTTTTATAATTTAAACAAAAAATATGCACATTTAAAGAATTTTAAAATATTTTTTTTTCGAGGTTTCGCCTGAAAAATTATAGATACAATATGAATTTATAAGATTATTATACAGAAAATTTATTATATTATTTTTAGGGAAACATTTTGATTTTGATTAAATTTTTTTTAATATGTACTAATTCTTTAAGAATTTTATTTTTTTGTTCCCAAAGGTTTTGTCAAAAATCTAAAAACTTTTGGCGCCAAAAATTTATTGTTTATTATTTTGTTACTCATTTAGAAACAGGAGTATAAAATTTCCAACAATTCTCGGTAAAAAGTCTTAAACTCTTATAAAAAAAAGTCTAAAACTCTTATGGGGGAACAAAATGTGCTTAAATTATTGATTTGTTTTAAATTGGTTATTTTACTCTGAGTATAAACAACAAAAGCAACCAACTAAACAACAGCCAAACGAGACACCAACAATCAACGTAATAATGTCAGCCAGCCTGCCAGCAGCTACAGACCAGAGACCTTTACAATTTAAAGCGTCCGGCCAAACAAAATAAAAAATAGTTGGTTTATTTTTATTTAAAATCGTAAAGAATGTATCTCACTCTGATTATTTGCTCAGTAATATTATTTTAATTTTATTTTCAACAAAACTCAGCTTTTCTTCTTTAAAAACTAAGGGAGTTTTTAAATTAAAATTAACTCACGCATGCAATAAATACAATAAATGGGAAAACCAAACAAAAAAAGAGCTATTTAGGAGTAGGAGGATGTTGTTTATTATTAAATCTCATACACCTGACAAGAGATCATGCAAAACCAAAAATTTTGTATCTTTAAAATCCTCACACATACATTTAAACTAATGCTCTATCAGAAAAAATAACATCCTCTCGTACTCATTAGTATGATATTTTTTTTTTGCTTAATTTTAACTAACTTAACTATAACTACCCTCTTTTGCTAGAACAAAAAACTCTCCCTTCTCCCTTAAACTAAAACTGAAACCCTCTTAAAATTTATATTTTTCCTTAGCTGTATACAATAAAATTCAATAAATACATCACATCTCGTTAAAAGGAAAAATAAATTTCTCTAAACATGTATCAATGGAAATTTTTTATATTTTTTCATTATTATTATTTTTTTTGTTTCTTGCTTATTTTATTTGCTTTTAGTGCTATACACACAATATCTCTTTGCTTTTTACCCTCCTTATCAAGAAGAGTTTTATTGTTTAGCTTACTCACACACACGCGCTCACCCATATATTACATGATTGCGATATTTTAGTCACGATTTCTCTATATGATTAAAATGTGTGAGCGTATGTTTACTGTGGGTCTTTTTGTGTTAAAATAGAAAGAGAAAGAGAGAGTCACTTTATGAAAGGGGAAAAAATGGAGAAATGTGTTTAAGTAAAAAAGAAGGAGAAGTATAAATGAATATATATACAAGAGAAAAAATGGGGAAGTATCAAAAGAGAAATGAAAACAATTTAGCGTTTTTCTTCTGACAAGGAAAGTGAGGAAAATTGTGCGTTTATTTTGGGGGCTTTAAAGAGTTTTATTTTGTAAAGGTAAAAAAAAATTATGTTTCATGTAAGTAAATAACGTAAGAATTGTGTAAACAATGTAAAATTCATATTTATTCAAGTAAATATTAAGTAAACAACTTAAATATTGTGTGTTAAATAAGTAAATAATTTATATTACTGTGTAAATAACGTAAACATTTTATTTTACTCATGTAAATAATATAAAAATTGTATTTTACTCATGTAAATAATTCAGATTTTGTATTTTACTTATGTAAATAATATGTAAGGTATTTTATATAAGTAAACTAGGTAAAATTTGATAATAAAAACATTTCAAAAATCTATGTAAAGAATGTAAAAAAAATATTTTACGTAGGTAAACAATATAAAATATATATTTTACGTAGGTAAACAATGTAAAATTTTAATTTTACGAGATAAACAATGTAAAATTCTTATTATACCTACGTAAAGAATGTAAGAAATTTATTTTACGTAAGTAAACAATGTAAAATTTATATTTCATATAGGTAAACAATGTAAAATCTATATTTCATATAAGCAAACAATGTAAAATTTATATTTTACATGGGTACACAATGTAAAATTTATATTTTACATAAGATGTACAATATATATTTTACATAAGTAAACAATGTAAAATTTATATTTTACAGAAGTAAACTATGTAAAATTTTTATTTTAGATAAGTAAACAATGTAAAATTTATATTTTACAGTGTAAAATTCGTGTTTTTACTTATGTAAAGAAGGTAAAAATTTTATTTACATAAGTAAAAAATGTAGTTAATATTTTACATAAATAAACAGTGTAAAATGTATATTTTACATATGTGAAGAATACAAAATTTATATTTTACCTGATGTAAACATTTTATTTACCTTAGTAAACAATGTAAAACTTATATTTTACATAAGTAAAGAATGTAAAATGTATCTTACATAAGTAAATACAATACAATGTAAAACTTGTATTTTACATGAGTAAACAATGTAAAATTTTGTATTTCACATGAGTAAACAATGTAAAATTTAAACTACATTGGTAAACAATACAAGAATCTTTTTTTATCCATGTAAACAATGTAATATTGATATTTGACCTACGAAAACAATGTAAAATTTGTGATTAACACATGTAAATGAAATAAAAACTTTACATATGTAAACAATGTAATATATGGAAAATAATAATGTTTTCCATAAGTAAATAACGTAAAATTTAAATTTTACATAGGTAGTCTTACATTTTATTAAAATAAAAATGTATTTTTTCATTATCAAGCGTATAATGTATTTACTTCTTAATTTATAAAAAAGGGTCGCAAAATTTTGTTTTTATTTTAAATTCTTTATTTCTTAAAGCACAAAAAAAAGAAATCTTTATGTTTGTATACAAGAATGTTTGCTTACTTAATTATAAACAAATAATTTATCATTTTAGTAATAAAAATAATTTAAATATTTATTACATTTATACTAAAATGTTTTAAGAAAAAATCATTGTAATTGTAATGTGAGTTTTTCGTAGTTTTAAGCAAATTATGGCATTTTTAAAAAAAGTTGAAAAAAAGATTATAAACAATAAATTAAGCCTGGGAGTTTGACGCAAAACTCCTTCGTTTTCGCTTTATCCAAATTTAAGATAAATTGAAATTTTGTGTAAAATCATATTCTATAGTTGGTATAACAGTTTGTACAAATTTCAAAAATATAATCAAATATAAATGCACACCCAATTCACCGCCACCCTCCTCAACAGTTTGTATAATTTTCTTCATAATATCAGCATGACGACAAGGATGAACCGAAGCCATATTAGGACCGGGTAAATGAGGATGGGATTCCATGGTGACAGTCTTTTTGGCATGATCCTGTGAGACATCTTCGTACATTTGTTCAACGGTTAAGGGTTTGCGATTCTAAAAATGTTTGAATAAAATAAAATGGATTTAAAATAATTAAAATTTTAAATAAAGAAAATATGACCAACCTCATCGTAACCTACGACCCAAAGTCTAGGTGTTTGATAGTATTTATCATAGGTTATATGCAAATCATAGGTACGTGTATGTAAAACCGAATCACCCGAGTCTAAAGCTGAGGCACCACCCTCCGTTTTGTTAGATTCTGATTTTTCAGTTTTACGTGTAGTTAAAGCTACTGCAGGATCTACTAAATCCAACATGCCACTCTCCTCAAATTCATCCATATCTAAAGCCTCATCATCATCTTCCTCGTCAGCGTTGCCAGCAGCAGCATCATTCATATCAGCTGGTTGCTCACTATCGGGTGTATGCATTTCATCCTTGAATAGAAATTTATTTGTTATTAAAATTATTTTGGAAATTATTCTTTAAACGTTTACCTTACTATCATCCAAAGTTAATTCACAAATTTTATCTAATTCTTGGGCGGTGCCATCTTCATTTAATTGATGAGTTTCAACCCAGCCACCATCACCGCCTTCCTCTTCGACTACAGTTTCTTCACCCACATACTCCATTTGTTTGCATCTTCGGTAACAGGGGACATTACGGGTGATTAGGAATTGTTTGTCTGGAGGAAAAGAAATCATTTTTTTAAATATCGATAAGAAATTTTTTTATAGAAAAAATTTCTGTTATCGATAACAAAATATTTATAGAAAAAAATTTCTGTTATCGATAAAAAAAAAATTTATAGAAAAATATTTGTTATCGATAGAAACATTTTTAAAGAAAAAAACTTCTGCAAACGATAACAAATTTTTTATAGAAAAAAAAAAAAACAAAAACATTACTGTTATCGATAAAAAAAAATTTTATAGAAAAATTTATGTTCGATAACAAAATTTTTTATAGAAAAAATGTATGTTCGATAACAAAATTCTTTATAGACAAAAATCTGTTATTAAAAGAAATTTTTTTATTCGAATTTTTACCTTTAGGCAAATATGACTTGGTTTTATTGTCATCTCCAGCTGCCCACTGCCATGTAGGACAATGATGTACCAAATGATCACCGGCTGCCACAAATTCTTCCGGAGTCAAAACACCAGTTTCTCGAAATTTTGATTCCTTTTTAACAAAAAAACAATGTAATACTTAACTATTATTATGTTTCCAAATGACTCATATTAATAAGACGCATATATGCATCAAATTTCCCAATTTCCCTTAAAACTAACAAACGTCTTATCACCCAAATCTACTGCAACCAAGAGCCACCCAACCACCCACCGCTTATACTAACAGTATGTCATCAACGTATATTTTTTCTCGATTTTTTTCTTTTTTTACCTTTAAAACTGGTGTCAAATATTCGGCTACATTGAGGGCTGTACCCTTAACGGTGTTTAAAACACTTTGCATGTTTTATTATAAATTATAAATAAACGTTTTATTAATTATGATATTTATTTCTTTTAAATAAGTTTTCTTTGTTTTATTTAACAAAAAAATTATAGATTTCTAATTTTTTTAATCTACTTTTGTTGCTTTTCTTTCTATCAATTTCTCTCGTTTGTTTGTGTGTTTAAAAGCATAGTTGTAAAAAGTCGTAGTACGTGAGATAATAGATCTACTTTCTTTTAGTACTAAAACAGGGTGATACAGAGAATAAGTAAATAAAATGGCGTTAAAATTAAAATTTTTATAATTTTCAAATAAAAAAAATAGAAATTAAAATAAAAATAAAATTAAGATAAAAATGTGAAATAGAAATAAAATGAATAAAACTAATTAAAAAATAAAAACAAAATAAGAAATAAAAAAATACAAATAAGAATAAAATGAAATAAAAATAAAATATAATAGAAATAAAATAAAAATAATGAATAAGTATAAATAAAATAAACTAAAATAAAAGTAAAATAAAATGAAAATAAAATAAACTAAAATATAAATAAAATAAATTTAAATAAATTTAGAACAAAAATAAAAGTAATTGAAATAAAATAAATATGTTATATTCAAAAAATAATAGATATAATAAAAAATATGTATAAAAACAAAAAATATATATTGTATTAAATTTAAATTGAGCTTTACTTCCAGAATTGCATTGCTTCAATTCTATCGCGGAAATATTAGTAAAATTAAAAAAATTTAATTTTTAGAGGATTTTCTTTGAAAAAACCTTTATATATAAAAATTTTGCTTTTGTTAAAATTGTTTTGTAAATAATTTTTTATTATTTAAGCTACAGATTACTTAAAAATTTTGTTTTTGTTAAAATTGTTTTGTAAACAGTTTTTTATTATTTAAGCTACTGATTATGTAAATTATTAGAACAGGAAACTATCAATAAATTAATTTTTGTACTAATTTTTATTATTTAATAATTTTTCTTCAAAACTTTCCTATTTTAAAACATTTTATTTTCCCCAAAAAACTACCTTTATTACCATCACTGTTTCTTTTTATCCATTTTACTACCATTACATACAACTATGTCCTCTATAGCAAATGAAGTGTAACGAGAGTGGAAAAAAAGAAGAGGAAAAAGAATTGTACGTAAATTGGAAAATTCAACTCATTTTCTTGTAATTTATCACAAATTAAACAACAATTAATAATATCTAACATATAAAAATCCTATAAAACTTAAAGAAAATGTGGAAATTATTACTAACAAATAAAATCAAAATAAATAACTAAAATTTAAAGATATAAAAATTGTGCTAAAGAGAAAAAAAAAAAAAACACAATTGTTGTGTACATAAAAATTAAGGTGTAGTGTTTAAAGAAGAGAAGAAAAAAATTATAGATTTTGTTTTATTATTACAACAACGTATTTTTATTTTATATTTGTATAAATTTGTGTTTTTTTTGTGTAATTGTAAAATACCATTAAAATTTAATTGGAAATATATAATTTATTAATAAATCTTAATAATTGTTTAAAATAAAACAAATGTTACTGTAAAAGTTTTGCAAGAGGAAGCAACGAAAATTGCATTTTCGAAAGCTTCAGCCTGTTGGGCGAGCTGGTGGTGTTGTGGATTTGTTGGTTTTTCTGTGGAACAAAAAGACGCAAAGGTATGTTATTGTTACAATTAAAATTGATAAGAAAAAAATCTATTTTAAATCAACAAATGTTGTAATCTTTGTTTTTTTATTATTATAAAAGCTGAAAATAGCCTTAAGTGTCTTGGGTTGTCTACAGCTGTTCCTGCGTGTGTCGTAATTTGTAACTTTATGTAGGCAATTTGCTTAAAGGTTTATGGATGTGTGTGTGTTTATGTCTACATTAAAAATCTTTTTATAGCTAAATGTAATTGGGAGTTTTTTGTCAGCGATTCTTATTAGAATCTATTGAAGTGTTTATTTTTAATTTTCTAATTAGAAATTTTAAGAATTTTTGTTCTTGTTTTTTTTTTTAATTAAAAAATTTAGGTCAGGGAAGGGCATTTGTTAAGGATGAGGTAATTAGCTAGGGTTATCTTAAGGTTCATGTGTTTGCTAAAATGTTACCTTAAGCATAAATTACCGCTATCAAGGTTAAAGTTTATGTCACTATCGACTTTTATTATTATTGTTGAGTAAACATTTTAATGGTTTTTGTTATAAATGAAGGATTTATATATGTATATGTATGTAAAATTGTAAATTAAAATGAAATCACAGAAAAACACAGACCTCTATAACGATTAACAAAAATTAACTGTTTTGGTAATTTATTCGTATATTAGAATAGTGGATTTTCTAAATACTCTTAACATAAGTCTTGTTTAAAGATATTTTTTATTACAAGTTCTTTTTCTAAGATACATTTTTGCAAAAGATATTTTTTTTTAAATGTTCTATTTGGTTGAAATTGGAAATTGATACTTTTACCAGTACTGATACGATCCTTTAAATTGTCTGACAGTTGTAGCATTTTCCAGGCAGAAATTCTGGACATTTATAAAGCTTCGGGGTTACTAGAGGAAAACGTTGAAAGGAATTCTGAGATTACAGTCTATGTTGATAGTCAGGCATCACTATTGATACTGATGAGTCACTGCGTTAGGTTCAGATTAGTGTTTGAATGCATGTCTACATGATAAGACTCTGTTGGGTTCCGGGACACTGCAACATTCTTGGCAATGAAATAGCCGATGTACTGGCTCATATTTCGTAGGTATTTTTTAGGATTCCAATTGGGTCCTATTTTAGGGCCATAAAGGATTGGACTTTGGACAACACGAATCGAGCATGGAGTGATAGAACGGACTGCAGGCTTAGTCTTAAACTAGCTGATTTTGGTATGAGTCCTAGTAGTCTGAGGGTCCTGGTGGGAATGATCACTAGTCATTTCTCAATAGGAAACATGATGAGTAAATGGGACATTGGCACATCAGACTTTTGAAGGACCTGTGATGATGTAGATGAACTAGAGACAATGAAGCACACTGCATGAACTAGATGAGGTTACAGGCAAAGTGCTTATTATGTCATATGGTTTGTAAGGAGAATGGTTTAAGATCAATTATAACTGATTGCTAGGGTTTAGGTTATGTTAGACAGGTGACCTCCAACATGGTTGTTTTCGGCTCACTTCGGTTCTTCGGGTCCTTTTATGTTACCTGTAAATAGAAGAAGGGAGAAGAGAGAAAAGAAAAGGGAAAAGTAGAGAAAGAAGGGGAAGATAGGTGAGGTGAGCGAGGAGGGGAGGGGAATATTTAGTAGATTAAGACAATACAGAAAAAAAGTGTATTTAGAGGAAGTTGTCAACAATAAGATAAAAGAAAGTGATTCTAAGAAACGAAGCTGTTGGAATAGAGCATTCGTCTCCGATGAGTATGCTGGTTAGAACCAGCCACAATTCCTTACGAAGGCACTAATGCTCTCTATTCTAATACTGGATAGTTCAGTGAGGCTGTTGTAGTATCTCTGTCCTAGGTGTATAAAACGGACATCTTCCAGTGCAGGGCAGTTGCAGAAGAGATGTTGAATCGATTCCTCCTCCTCTTCATTATGACAGCTTCTGCAGAAATCATTGGACTAAAGTCCCAAACTTGTGGCATGAGTTCCAAATTTGCAGTGACCAGATATTGCTGCTATTATATTACCTAGTAGTGTCCTAGGCAGTTTTATCTTATCAGTTTCATCTTAGGCCATATCATTCTATGCGCTGCTTATATGCGTTAAGAGGGATGCCACAGAAATTATCCACGGTTTCATCCTGCATTAGAGCACCCCTCTTTGCCAGTTCATCTGCAATATAATTGCCTCGACTCGTCCCGTGTCCGCGCACCCATATCAGTGCGATGTTCGAATGTTTCGCCATCTCATTGAGGGATGTCCGACATTCATGGGCCATATTTGATGTGGAAAACACACCTCTCAGGGACTTTATAGCAGCTTGGTTGTCTGTAAATATCACGATATCTTTAGCGTATATTCTATAATACCTTAGCCAGTTAGTTGTCTTCTTAATAGCCATTATTTTAGCCTGTAGAATGCAACATTCGTTTGGGAGTTGTAATGACAAACGCTTTCAAAATTCTCCGATGTAGACTCCAGCTCCAACGCCATTCTTCATCTTGGAACCATCTGTGTAGACACGAAGGATTCTGTTAGATGAGGAGGTTTGATCCAAGGTTCCAGCGTAGACCGAGATAGAGGATATGAAGAGCCTCGACGGTAGTGGTCTAGGCTTACAGTAATTCAAAAGTTCGGGAATTACAGTTGTAGTTCCGATTGCTAGGGTTTATGTTCCACTCTTCTTCAGTTATCTTTTATTCTGTTTTTCTTTTCCTTTCTCTAATTTTAAAGGCCATTTATTCTCTGGGTGGAGGCGTGAATACGCCACCCTTTTCAACCTTACCTAAAACGAGTTTTTCAAAGGAAAAACTGAAAACCTAAACAAATCTTTGTAAAGCTTCTTCATATTAAGTGAAAGTGAACTATAATTTATTATACGTTTAAAAGGGCATGTTTGAAATACCATGAGAGTAAACTTATGAGGGAAAAATGGTAGCAAATCTGAATACCTATTGTATAAACATTTTCCAAACAAAAACCATTACCTTCCTACTTTTGTTATAATAATTTCTACTTATCTATATTTTATTTAAATCATTTTTAACCTAAATATTTTAGTGCGAAATTATTTATGAACAAAATGTTTACATATTTTTTTGTTCAACTTATAAAATAACTAAAAACAAACTATGACAAACTTTTCTTTATGGGCTATTTTTTTCCACACTTTCAATACTATACGGGCGTAATATAAAATTATTTATTTACTTGTGTATAGACTTTTTCGTTTCAGTTGCTTATTTCTGTTAATCTATTTATAAACAATTTATTACTGTTGGCCATTTAATTGTTTTTCTTGTTTCAAAAGTATTTTTAAATACAAAAACCAAAAAAATCATCGTTTTCTATGCACGTGATATTTTGTTTTTTGTTTTTTGCTTAAAATAAATTTCAAAATTAATTTTTATTTTACTTGAAGACAATAAATACAAAAGATAGGGTATATTAGGTAAATAAAAAAAGGTTTTTAAACTTAGATTTTAGAGAATTAGTACAAATAAATTATACTAGAAATTTGCTTTAAATTGAAATTTCTTTGTAAACTTTTTATTTCAAATATTTAATTTAAAATAATAAACAGTAGCGCCTTTCAATGTTGTTATAGCCAATACAGTCTGCTAGATTTGCGTGCTACTTTTTAATAAAATTTAAATTTTGTTTTTCAAATTATTTATACCTACATCATAAAATATTAAATTGTATAAATTATTGTTAAAAATTTAATGAACTCATACTAAAAATAAACCTAAAATAATTTTAATTAAATTCATTAATCTTTATTTATATTCATGATTTTTTTTCATTAACAGATAGACGCGGTGTGGGGTTGGGCTTCTGCCCCGCTGCGTTTAGCAGCCAATAGAATGGGTGATCCCCTACTGCCGGGTGCCAATGGCGGTACGGGCGCCACAGCGGGTGGTAGTGGTGTGGATAGACCACAATCACCCGCCCGTATGGCCCATACTTCCGATAAACATCCCAAAGTTACACTATCCGAATTAAATATGCTGCGACGTCACCGTGAACTTTGTGATGTTGTCCTGAATGTAGGTGGTCGTAAAATATTTGCCCATCGTGTTATACTCTCCGCTTGCTCACCCTATTTTCGGGCTATGTTTACGGGAGAATTGGAAGAGTCACGACAAACTGAAGTCACTATACGTGATATTGATGAAAATGCTATGGAACTTTTAATTGATTTTTGTTATACCGCCCATATTGTGGTGGAAGAGTCAAATGTCCAGACTCTATTACCGGCCGCTTGTTTACTACAATTGGTTGAAATTCAAGATATATGTTGTGAATTTTTGAAGCGACAACTAGATCCTACAAATTGTTTGGGTATACGAGCATTTGCTGATACACATTCGTGTCGTGAGTTGTTGCGTATAGCGGATAAATTTACCCAACATAATTTTCAAGAAGTTATGGAAAGTGAAGAGTTTCTCCTGTTGCCAGTGGGTCAATTGGTGGATATAATATGTAGTGATGAGTTGAATGTACGTTCAGAGGAGCAGGTATTTAATGCGGTTATGTCTTGGTTGAAATATAATATTGCCGATCGAAGACAACATTTAGCTCAGGTGTGTAGAGTTTAATAAAGAAACAAAAGAACTTTTTAATAAAAAAATATTCCTCTATTGCAGGTTTTACAACATGTCCGTCTTCCTCTATTATCACCCAAATTCTTAGTCGGCACTGTTGGCTCCGACCTACTCGTACGCTCCGACGAGGCCTGTCGTGATCTAGTCGATGAGGCCAAAAATTATTTGCTGCTTCCCCAAGAACGTCCTCTAATGCAGGGACCACGCACACGTCCACGTAAACCTACACGCCGTGGTGAAGTTTTATTCGCTGTTGGTGGTTGGTGTTCCGGTGATGCCATTGCCTCTGTTGAACGTTTCGATCCTCAGACAAATGACTGGAAAATGGTAGCACCCATGAGTAAAAGACGTTGTGGTGTAGGTGTAGCCGTCCTTAATGATTTACTATATGCTGTAGGCGGTCATGATGGTCAAAGTTATTTAAATAGTATTGAACGTTATGATCCACAAACAAATCAATGGTCTTGTGATGTGGCACCAACTACCTCATGTCGTACTAGTGTGGGTGTGGCTGTCTTGGATGGTTTTCTATATGCTGTAGGAGGACAAGATGGCGTACAGTGTTTGAATCATGTTGAACGTTATGATCCCAAAGAGAATAAATGGTCAAAGGTAAGTTTTTTTTCTTTCTTATATAATGATGTTTAAAAGTTTAAATGTTAATTTTTCGTATTAAGGTGGCCCCTATGACTACCCGCCGTTTGGGTGTGGCTGTGGCCGTTTTGGGTGGTTATTTGTATGCCATAGGCGGTTCCGATGGTCAATGTCCTTTGAATACTGTGGAACGTTATGATCCCAGGTTAGTTATTTGCGGATTTTGTAACTATTTTTGTTTTTTGTTAATATTTTTTGTATGTGATTTTAGACAAAACAAATGGGTCGCTGTTAGTCCCATGTCCACACGCCGCAAACATTTGGGCTGTGCTGTTTTTAATAATTATATTTATGCTGTTGGCGGCCGTGATGATTGCATGGAACTTTCCTCCGCCGAACGTTATAATCCTCATACAAATACTTGGAGTCCTATTGTGGCAATGACATCGCGACGCAGTGGTGTAAGTAAAAAAGAAAAATATTTTTTATTTATTTATTTATTAAATTCAAGTAATACAACGAAGCCTTTATAGGCCAATAAATTCGTATTACAAAAGCAATGCCCACAATATACTAATTACTAATGAATATACTAAAACCATATATAACAAATAAATATTATATACCTATACAATGTTAAAAAAAAATATAAAAATAAAAAAAAAAAATATATATAAAATAAAAATAATTTTGGCTCCCCAGCCAAAGTAAAAAAATTACAACAAAACAAAAATAAAATGTTCCAAGTAGTTGCGCTATTTAAAATAAGCAAATGCTGGTAACATAGAGGAAAAAAAAATTTTTTTATATAATCCTCCTTCATTAAAAAGTTGGGTAAATTTCACAGAAAGTGATGAAAAATATTTTAACATAGAATTATTAAACCTTATGTTTCCCTTTCATCAAGGTTTAATTAAACCTGAAATTTGTCTCTTAATCCTGGTTGTATTAATTCTGAAGTTTTTCTTTAAATCGTAATTTTATTAAACCTTAAATTAAACTTTAGTTTATGCTCGTGGCTTGATAAAACCTTTTAGTTTGTGTTTTAAATCTCATTTTATTTTAATAAAAAAGTTTGTTTTAAAAAATAAAATAATCGCCGAAATAAAAAAAAAAATCGCAAAAAAAACGTCAAAAGTAAAAGAAATTGTTAAAAAAAAGAATAGGAAAAATCGACGTAATAAAAAATCGCTAAAATGTAAAAACGAAAAAGTAAAAAAAATTAACAACGAAAAAAGTAGCCATTTTTTATTTTCATGTTTATTTCGATTTTAGCCAAAATAAAAAAACTTTCAAATTAAACAAGCGCGAATTATTTTCGGCCCGGCCGAATCTATATACCCACCATCAACTTTTTCAAATTTTACGTTATATGGGAGGGGGCGGTAAAGTGGGCGGACTACGCCCATTTTTTGTTTCCGAGTTCACATTGGTCCTTAAACTGTTTGTACAAAATTTCGTTGACGTTTCACCTTATATGGGAGGTGGGCGGTAAAGCAAGCGGACCACGCCCATTTTTGGTTTCCAAGTTTATATCGACCCCCGAACTATCCGTACAAAATTTCGTTGTCGTACATGCTTTTGTTTAAGGGATATCAGCAGAATAGTATGAAATGAAGCTACTACGGACACCCTGTGTTTTTTAGTATTTTGCCCATAACTTGTTTGATTATTAACCGATTTTGCTCATTTTCAATACCAAACAAACCTTATATAAGATAAATATTTGGGCCAAATTTCGTCTCCCTAGATTGTCCCGTTCGAGCACTATCCTGCTTTCAACAGACAGACATACGGACATAGCTAGATCGACTCAGAATCGAACCAGGACCCATAAAATATATACTTTATGGGGTCTTAAATGATTCCTTCGACATGTTACACTCGGAATGTCAAAATCAATATACGCCCCATCTTTTTGATGGTGGGTATAAAAAAACAGCAAGATAAAAAGAAGTCGGAAAAATTAAAAGAAATTCTTCTAAAAGAAGAAGAAAAAAAAAAATCGGCAAAAAGAAATTATAAAAATTAAAAAAAATCGTTAAAACGAAAAAAAAAAGGCCGCGTCAATTGATTTATATTCTTAACAGATTTGTTTTAGTTTTTGGCCCATAACTCTATTGCTTGGTTTATTAAAAAAAAACCGAAATTTTATAAAAATATTTATGACCGATCTAAAGGGCTTCAAAAAATCAAAAATTCGTTTTGCCCGATATCTCAGTTATTATGAACCGATTTATTTCATTTTTTTAGCAAAAAAAAAAAAAAAAAAAAAAATCAGAAAAAAATGTCCGAGCCTTTTTTGCAAAAACGAAGTCCCTAGTATATAGAGAGGCTTCAGAAACTGTAAAACCGGTTTATTAAGCATATCTCCACAATGTATGAACAGATCTTACAAATTTCAATAGCAAAATTCTCGAAAGTATTTCCGATCATTTGATATATATATTATATATGCCAGTTATCGGTGGGCTTCATAAACTCCATTTCAACCGACACACGGACGAACGGACGGACGTACATGGTCCTATCGTCATCATTTCTTACAAGGATCCCGAAAATATAAACTTTTTTGCTCTCCGACGAAAATTGTGGAAATTATAAACGGAATGACAAACTTTTTACCCTTTACACCTGTGGTGAAGGGTATAAAAAATCAGCAAGATAAAAAGAAATCAGAAAAATGAAAAGAAATTCTTCTAAAAAAAAAACAAAGAAAAAATCGTCAAAATGAAATAATATAAAATTAAAAAACGTCTAATGAAAAAAGAACGCCAAGATAAAAATAAATCGGCAAAATGAAAAAAGACAAAAATTAAAAAAAAAAAAACGCCGAAATGTAAAGAATTTGCCAAATCGATAAACCTTTAAATTAAAAAATTCTTAAATTAAAAAAAAACTCAAAAATGAAAAAAAATGAGCCAGAAAATAAATATAAATCGTGCTTATTTTAACGTTTTGGCAATTTTTTTATTTCAGTTTTTTTTCTTTTTTTTTGTTTTGCTAATTTCTTTTCTGCATTTCATTGAAAAAGGAAAAAGTTACATAGACGTTCCACGATTTAGAACGAATTTTTGGTTGGCTGTGTGAGAAAATGCATGAGAAACAATAATAAAATATTTATTTCTTGTTTTTCATATAAATTGTCGAAACAAATTTTTCGTTTTAATTGCCCCTTTTCCTTAAATTGCCTTTCAGTAGTGGTTTTATTATTAAACCTTAAGTTTATCTTTTATTCGAGTTTTTTTTTTTTTTTGGCTTTCAAACGTCACTTTATAAAATGGAAATTTATCTTTCTTCACAGATTTCATAAAATGTGAACTTTGGCTTTAAATGTTGGATTTGTTTTGTATTTTCTTTTTTTTTTTTTGTTTTGCTAATTTCTTTTCTGCATTTCATTGAAAAAGGAAAAAGTTACATAGACGTTCCACGATTTAGAACGAATTTTTGGTTGGCTGTGTGAGAAAATGCATGAGTAACAATAATAAAATATTTATTTCTTGTTTTTCATATAAATTGTCGAAACAAATTTTTCGTTTTAATTGCCCTTTTTCCTTAAATTGCCTTTCAGTAGTGGTTTTATTATTAAACCTTAAGTTTATCTTTTATTCGAGTTTTTTTTTTTTTTTGACTTTCAAACGTCACTTTATAAAATGGAAATTTATCTTTCTTCACAGATTTCATAAAATGTGAACTTTGGCTTTAAATGTTGGATTTGTTTTGTATTTTTATTCCTTTTAGGTCGGCTTGGCTGTTGTCAACGGCCAATTATATGCTGTTGGTGGTTTTGATGGTTCTGCCTATTTGAAAACCATTGAAGTCTATGATACTGAAACAAATCAATGGCGCCTTTGTGGTTGCATGAATTATAGACGTTTGGGAGGTGGTGTTGGAGTTATGAGAGCTCCTCAAACTGAAAATTATATGTGGTAAGTTAAACTTTAAATTTTGCTATAATTATGAAATGAAATTTAAAATTTTAATATTTCTTTTTTATAATATATTTTTCAAAAGGATACGTAAAGATTCTGTTGTTTGATTGGGATTGGATAGTGACTCTAAGAATCTTTATATAACAAATTTATATAAATAATTCTTGTTTTTAAATTTTATTAAGAATTGTTTATAGCCAAAAAGAAAAAAAAATCAAATTGGGAGAAATAAAAAAGCAAAGTAAAGCTAGAAAAATTTAAAAAATAATTAAAACGAATTGTTTAATGATAACAAGTTAATACACAGCAATATCTGAAAAAAAAAAAATATTATTAAAAATTAATAACAAAAAAACATGTCTTTAAAAGAAAAAGCCAAATTATTATTTATAACAAAACGGTTTAGCATGTCCCGTAAATTTAAAGAATTTTAAGAATTCTTAATTTTACGGGACATGCTGAAAAACGATTTCATCAAATAAAATAAAAAAAAAATATTGCACTAAATGTTGATATATTTAAGTTATTTAAAAAATAAGAAAATTATAAAAAAATGAATTATATATATAATATTAAATGTATCTGAACTGCCTTTTCCTTATGAATCTTTAAAAATGAAATATGAAATTTATAAAAAAAAAACAAATCAAACAAAACGATTTATAATTTAAAAAATAATAAAACAAAATTTATATTTATGTTTATTTTAGTTATAATTATATTATAATTTAGTTTATTGTTTAATTTTTTTCCTAAATTATAAAGAGATTTATTAATTTTTATTGGTTTCCTGTTTTTTGGTTGATTTAAACAAATATATTTTAGTGTTTTTATGATGAAACAAGAAAAGCACTTTAAATCAGTATCATTATAATCATTACATAAACAAAGAAAAAAATATTAAAAAATATTAGTTTTATAATTAAGAAAATTTAAAAAATTTTGTTGAAACATTTGAAAGGAGAAAACTCAGAAAATATAAAAAAAGGAAGGAATTTTTAAGAATTTGTTGAGTGCAAATCGGGGTTTTATTAAAGCTGAGATTTAAATCCCAAACGTGATTTTATTAAAGCTTAAGTTTCACTCTCAAAACCGAGTTTTATTTAACTTTAAACTTGACTTTCCAAATTGGCTTTTATTAACCTTAAATTGGAGTTTCAAAAGTGGTTTAATTAAACCTTAAGTTTCTCTCTTGAACGGAATTTATTTAAAATTAATTGTGGTTTTATTACACTTTTAGTTTTCTTCTAAATCTCTGGGTATTTAACTTAAAAATTTAGGATTGGTTAGAACTACAAATCAACACTCTAGCACCCTAAAATGTAGTACGAAAACCAAAGTATCTTTTTAAACTCCCTCATCGCCTCTTAATATTTTTTAGAGGTTCAAAATTTTGAAACGAGAAAAATGTTTGGAAATTGTTAAAAAAAAAGTACTAAACTCAACGATTTATAATTTCAGTTCTAAAACATTTATTCTTTCAGGTTTTAAAGTTATTTCCTATGTAACCAATTAATTACTCTTATACTAAAATTTATTCTCTCATTTTCATTCTCTTTATTCTTCTCATAATTCATAAAAAACCTCCAATTTCTTTATATTCTTAACACCATAAGAGTTAAATAAATGTTTAAACTTTAATCTCAATTATTTTTTAATTTCTAAATGAACATTTTAAAAATATTTCCTCTTATTTATTTTAAAAAATATATTGAAAAATAAAAACGAGTTAAACAAAAAAGTGATTATTGTAAAAAAACAAAAAAGAATTATTAATAAACAAATAAAACTGTTACAAGCAAATCTTTAGTATTTAAGCTTAATAAATAAACAAAAATTATAATATTATTAATAAACGAAATTATAAGATTATTAATAGAACACAAAGAAAACAAATCATATTTTATCAATTAAAAAAGAAATTAATATAGAAGTGAATGAATTAAATGTAATAATCTTTTAGTTATTAGTGGCAATTATTATTAATTATAAAATAAAAAACAAAAACAATTATGTATTGTGTAAACAAATTATATATTAAAAATAAAGTTAAAATAATAATAAAAACACTAAACTAAAAAAATAAATAATAAACAACAAGTAAAATAATATTGTAAAAAACAAACTCAAGAAATGTTTTATTGCTTAAGAAATAAAGAAAAGTACCCAGGAAAATTTTCAGAACACGTTCTAAAATGATAAGTTCTAGAGCTGATGTTATCAGATCCACTTCAAATTATTTAATAACATTCTTAGAACTAGTGGCGTCGCAACAATTTCTGGAACTCATGGATTAGAACCTTTTTTTGATTTTAAATTGGTCTTAATGTTTTTGAGAACTAGTGCTTAAGAATTTATTCTGTATGATTACTACATCACTTCTCTTATAAGAGAAATTAAATTTATTCACAAGGTATTAGCTAGGAATGGTTAAGAGTTTTTTCGAAAATTCTCTTTTTTATGAAAAGAAGTAAGTTTTGGGAAATATCAGCTGAAGAAGTGTTATATTAAATATAAGTCTTAAGAATCGTTTAAAAAATCATGTTTTATTGCAGTTTTCAAATTAACTGTTCGAACTTTATAACAACTTGCACAAAAACTGCTAACAAACATTTCCTTTAATCTTTTTCTAAACAAAATACTTAAAATTTTTCCGATATGTATATCAGTTTCCAAATAAACTGTTATAATTTTATAAAGCTTGTCCAAAAACAGTTATATTGGTACCAAACATTTTCTTTCAAATTTGTCCCACAAGTATAACAGTTTTTAAATAAACTGTTATAATTTTATAAAAGCTTTGTCAAAATACTGTTTTATTGATACAAAAAAATTTTGTTTAATCTTTTTCTAAGCTAAATAATTGAAAGTTGTTGCATTAGTAGAATAAACTGTTATAATTTTATAATAGTTTATCAGAAAACTGTTATTTTAGTACCACAAATTTTCTTTAATCTTTTTCTAAATAAAATAGTTGAAATTTTTCCCATTAGTATAACAGTTTCAAAATAAACTGTTATAATTTTATAAAAGCTTGCACAAAAACTGTTATACTATTACCAATAACTTTCTTTAATCTTTTTCGAAATAAATTGGTGAATAGTTGTCATATTAGTATAACAGTTTTAAAATAAACTGTTATAATTTTATAACAGTTTACGCCAAAACTGTTATATTAATACGAAAAATTTATTTAATCTTTTTCTAAACATAATAGTTAAATTTGATTGCATAGTATAACAGTTTTAAAATAAACTGTTATAATTTCATAACAATTTGTAAAGAAATTGTTTTGTTGTACCAAAAATTTTCTTTAATACTTTTCTAAGCAAAATAGTTGAAAATTGTCCCATTTGTATAACAGTTTCCAATTAAACTGTTATAATTTTATAGTAATTTGTCCAAAAACTGTTATATTGATACCAAAAATTTTATTTAATCTTTTTCTAAGCCAAATAATTAAAAGTTGTTGCGTTAGTAAAACAGTTTTCAAATCAACTGTTATAATTTAATAACAGTTTGTCCAAAAACTGTTACATTGGTAAGAAAACGTTTTATTTAATATTTTTCCAAACTATATAATTAAAACTTGTCACATTATTATAACAGTTTCCAAATAAACTGTTATAATTTTATAACAATTTAACAAAAAACTCTTATTTTGGTACTAAAAATTATAATTTTATATAAGCTGGCATAAATACTGTTATACTATTACCAAAAGTGAATTTAAATTCCTAAATTGTAGTAAAAATTTAAATTTTTAGTTTAGTTACAAGATAATTTTTCCAATTTTTTAAGTTTTTATAAAAAAATTTTTGAAAAGTTTTATATTAGAAATCGACTAAAAGTGTTATTGTATATTTCTCGCTCTGTATGAAATTAAAATCTTATACAAAAAAATAGATTTAAAAAATTTTAAAAAATCTATTTTTTTAATTCATAATTTTATTTAAAAAAATTCTAATCAAAAAAATCTACAATTTTATTTTTAAAAAGATAATTTAAAAAAAAATATATATATTTTTTTTAAATTATAATTTTTATAAAAAAATTTCTAATTCAATATTTTTATTAAAATAATTATATTTTTTTTTCTGAATACAAATAAAAAATAATTCACAATTTTTCGGGAGTTGAATTTATTTCAATTGAAAATTTTAAAAACAAAAATAATAAAAAAATTTTATAATTTTTTTAACAGCTGCTATATTTTGTTTTAAAAAATTCTTAGAAATTTATAAATTCAACCCCAAAATTCATTTAATTTGATATAGCTGGTGCTATTTAGCTTATCCACACTGTTTTCTTAGCACCATTTAAAAGAGTTTAAGAACAAGTATATTTTCTTTTTTAAAATCTCTTTTAAAAACAAATTTTCTTTCATAATAGAAATTTACTTCTCCCTTAAGAGCATGGGCCCCAAAATATATGAATGAGAGGGGCCAGATTAAATGCGAGAGTCTTAACTGTACAATTTACATACAAATTTACTTAAAAGGAAAATAGAACATGTTTTTCTTTATTTTCATTTTACTCTTGGCAGAGACCCACTTGGTAATAATCCAAGGAAAAAACAAAAAGAAAATGAGATAGCAACTTGTATATTGAATACCAAAACAATAATAATAAACAACAACAACAATTGCTGATAACAAACAATTCGTTTAGTTGAATTGAATGAATATAAAAATACACACTCACCAGAATTGTATTGTAAAAGTAATAGAAAACAATAAAAATTACTGAACAACAACAGTTTGTTGGTGATCGTATTCCACGTAAGGTCGTTGTACGCTAAAGAAAAATAAAGTGAAAAAAAAACGAAATGAAATAAAATTTCATTAAGTAATTTAATTTTAATTAATAAAAAAATACTTTTAATATAAAAGAGTTAAATCTTATAATATGTAATTTAATAATAATAATAAATAAAATAATTTTTATAAATATACTTTAAAGTGCATACAAATATCTACGAATTAAATTAAAAAAAAAAAAAAAAACAAAGAAAAAATAAAATTCAGCCATCACCCACAATTTTATAATGAATTTAATTTTGTTTTTATATAAAATAATATAATAAAATTAATATAAAATATACCTTGTCATTGTTTAACTGAAAAAAAAAATATATATATTTTTACTTGCTAAAAATAAAATAAAAAGAAAGAAAAATAAACCGGAAATTTAAACATGAAATTCTATTAAAGTCACGCACCATAATCAAAAACAAAAATAAAATAAGAATCTATATTAATGCACTAAACAAAAACAAAACAATTTAGCATAAAAAACAAAATGTAAATAAAGCAAATACAAAACAACTATAATAATAAAAAAACAACAACAATAAAATCTTCTTTACATCAAGAACAACAAAAACTACACCACCTCAATAACAATAATAACATATCAACAGTTTTTTTTTAATACAAAAATGTCGTCGTTTCCTCTCAACTCTTGTACTTAATGTTTCACTCTTTGTTGTTGTTAACATGCAGTAAGTACAAAACTAGTTTCTTATAAAAACAAAATCAAATAATAAAAACACTCATACGTACATACATACATACTTGTGTATTTAATATTCATGTAAATATATGTGTAATGTTGTAAAAATCTATCACACATTTCTTCTTGCATTTTTCCTTGCTTTAGGGGGGTATGAAAGTATGTGTAATTAAAACCTGTTATCTCTCCAATACTACTCGTTGTTTCTCAATTGAAGTGGGGTTTTTATAGAGTTAATAACTTAACAAAGAGTATTTGTTTTGATTAAATTGCATTAAATAAAATAAATACAATTTGTTTAAGTTTTATTTGGAGTAGGTTTGAGTAAGAATTAATAATAATAATAATATAAATAATAATAAAAAAGATAAAAAAATTGTGTTATATATAATTAATAAGTAAAGCTTAGAAAAACCTAGATTTAGATCCTGTGTTTTTCCTAATCATTTTCTAATATTTATACATATTTGCGGTTTAAATATTTATTAATCAACAAAAAATAATAAAATGATCACTCATACCTTCCATCAATCAATTTGTTTATAAAATAAATTAATTACTTTAAATAACGATAAATCTGACAATTAAACAAAAAAGAATACTTGAACACGCTAAACTATTGAACAAAGAGATTATTATCAAAACGAAAAAAATGAAAAAAAAAGAAAATAAAAGCAAACGTTGTTAACTGAAAATCAAATATAATAAATTAAAATTTAAAGCAAAAATATTAAAGTAATTTGGTACTTTAAAACTACATGTTTAATAGATGTTACAAATAAAAACGAGAGAAAAAGATATAGTCGGTCAAGCCCGAGCATATGATACCCTACACCACTGTGTACAAAATAATTCGGGGAGGGGTCTTTTATTAGACTTGGAGCCAAATTTGGACCGATACTCATACTAAGTGTAAAATTAAACAAACGTATACAGAATATTGTGTCGATGCTAATATTTATATGCATTTATTCACTTTTGGGTGATTCCCGAAAGAGGGCCTTATATGGGAGCTATGGTAAACTATGGACCGATCTTTGTTAAATTTGGCACTATTATTTATGTTTATATAAAACTTATATGTGCCCAATATTAACTTGATACTAACATTTTAATGGGATTTATGTCCGTTAAAGTGATTTTTTGAAAAGGGGTTTACATGGGAGCTATCGTAAATTATGGACCGATCCTTCTAAAAATCGGCACACTTATTTAGACTTATATGAAACTTATATGTGTATAATTTTAAATATTGCTATATTTAAGGGATTTATGATCGTTAAACCCTTTTCCGGGAGGACATTTGTATGGGGGCTAAGTGAAATTATAGATTGATCATAACCAATTTCAATAGGCTTCTGGACTATAAGAAACCTGTGTGCCAAATTTCATTAATTTTTGTTTAAAATTACGACCTGTAGTTTGATTATAAGGTTTACATGGACGGACAGACGGACGGACATCGTTAAATCGACTTAGAAAGTGATTCTAAGCCGATTGATATAAATTAAGGTGGGTCTTAGATTAATATTTTTGGATGTTACAAACATCAGCACAAACTCATAATACCCTCTGCACCTATGGTGGTGTAGGGTATAATAAAAGGGTCCATTATATTTATTAACAATTTTTTTGAATTTTCAACAAAATTTTATGCAGTGAAGTGAAGTTTTAGTGTTAAATTATTGAGAATATATTGAATCCTTTAACATTATCACAATAATGGTATATCTTCACCAGCGCAAATAGCTCTTTTTAGATCATCATCTATAATTCTCGGAATTAAAGATCATCAACGATTCTTATCTTTTTTTCATTTTTTTTTTTTATTTTTTTTTAATCTCGGTGACGATATTAAAAATAAAAAACTTAAAAAAGATAAGAATCATTGATGATCTTTAATTTCGAGAACTATAGATTAGGCACTTTAAAAATATAAGTAAAAACGAAGGTCCTATTAAAAAATAAGTAGCGAAATCAATCATTGTAATTAAATAATTGTATTAAAAGGTAGCAATTAAAGACAATTTAAAAAAATTTTGTGAAAAAAAAGTTCTTCGGTCACAGAAAATCGCCAACAAATTTTACCAAGTCTAAAAGTTTTAATTCTATTTAAAAAATGAACATTAATAATACTAATATAGGACAAAGCTAATTTTGAGCTTCAATTGAGGCTAATTGATGACTTAAATCTTAATTCATATTTTAGATAAAGCTTAATAGTAATTTTTTGAAATTTAAAATATCCACAGTTGAAGCAGATCACCCGACTTTATTAAGAGCTAAATTTCTAAATTTTAAAAAAGGCATAAATTGGGACTTAAAAAATGTCTTATGATTAAAGTTAATTTTGAAATCTAATAAGTAATAATAATATGGGAGATTACTTTAATAAGATCTAATTTGCGAGTTCAGAAAAAGCTTAATTGATACTTTAAAACCTACCTACGATTGGGACTAATATGGGGCTTTAAAATTTGCTAATTTCAGACATTTATTTGTGCCTGTAGAAGGATTTAATTTGAGTCATTAAAAGCTTAATTTTAGTACTCAGAAATCCTTTTTTTTATTTATTTTATTTGAACAAAGATTAATAATTTAAAAAGAACTAATAGGGACTTTCAAAAGAAGCTAATCTGAGGCTTTTAAAAGAGCTTATTAAGAAACATATTGTAGCTTGTTATCGACATTAGATTAGGGGTTTTAAATGGACCTAAGGTTTAAACTAATTTTGGTCTTTAAAATTACTTAGTTAATTTATGTTCTAATTGAGGTTACAAAGACCTAAGATTGAAACTATTTTAGATATTTAAAAAGCCCTAATTTTGTACTTACACTTGTTTCAGACATTAAAAACTGCTTATTCTTTAGTTTTTAAATAAAAACTGAAGTCATGCCTAAAATTCAATATAATTTGGAACTTTAAAAATACCTTTTACAGAATCTACCACCTACGATTGAAACAAGTTTTTATGTGTAATTTTGAGTTTGAAAGAGAGAGTAAATTTAGAGTTTTAAAAAGAGTTTATGTAGGACTCTAATAAGAATTTATTTGAAACTTTAAAATTATCTATCATAGCATAAATTTTGAGAATTTAAGGCAAGTTTCTCTGACTCTTTTCTGGACAATTATATAACCTAAAAACTCCTTGGAGTAATATAATTTCTTTAGTCATCAATGGGTTAAAATTGAGACGTTATGGAATGAAACAAGTTTTTTTTTCAGGTGATTGGAATGAGTATTGCTAAAATTGATATATGTATATTGTATCGTCACCTAAAAAGCAAAAGGCCTTAACCACAATTTTTAGCTTTAAAATTTAAGGAATTAAGACAAAATTTTTAATTGTTCACTTAATGCAAACATAGATAAAGTATTAAACACTCTTCAAATTAAGTTTTTCTTAAATGTAAGAAATTTTATGAGTTGCTAATGAAGTTGATATTACGCCCTTTTGACTTTTATTAATATTGATGTCATTTTTGATGATATGAATATGAAATTTTTTGTATAGATGGGTCAGTGGCATTATAATACAATAAAAAACCAACATCTGATTTTTTAGCGGTTACGTCTTTTTGACTTTTAGGTGACGATATACATATACATATATTTTTAATTATATATTTGTTTTAAATTTAATTTATGCATTGTAATTGAAGGTTATTTTAGGATTTAAAAATAATTACAAAGAAAATTCTTTGAAAAAAGCTAATTTATAACTTTAAAAAGGGACTTAAAAAATAGCACAATTGAAAGGAATTAAGAACTTTAAAAATACCATTTTGGATTTTAAAAAGATTTATAATTAAAACCAGTTTCGGATCACGAAGTGGGCAAATGATTAAAGCAAATTTGAGACTTTGAAAAAGAGTAAGAGTTATATAGAATTTCTTTAAAATATCTCTATATTTTGATTGTTAAACCCCTATTCAGTTAAGACATTTGTAAGGGGGCTAGGTACAATAATGGACCGATCATAACCAATTTTAATAGGGTTTGTGCTTGAGCTATGTGAGACATATGTAGCAAATTTCATCAAATTATCTTTAAAATTGCGACCTTTAGTTTGATTAAAAATTTTACACGAAGAGACGAACGGACACCATTAAATCGATTCAGCTAAGTATTCTTTAAGGTGGGTCTTGGACAAATATTTTTGGTAGAGGATGGTCCAACCAAAACGCACGCAGCCATTGTTTCGTTGGCTGTGTGGCAAGTGGCACCATCCTGTTGGAACCACATATCGTTCAGGTCCATATCCTCAATTTCTGGCCACAATAAGTCCATTATCATTACGACGACGAGTCGAGGTTGACGGCTCTTCTGCCATACTACCGCGAACAACATTAATGTTTTCGTCAGAACGAACTGAGCGAGCAAGCACAGGTGTTATCACATTTCCTACAGACCCAGTTTGCTGAAATTTGTGCACAATTCTCCCTATTGTGGACACATTTAGTCGATTATACTGACCAAAAAAATCACGAAGTGCACGAAATGCATTTTGATTTGAACGCCTATTTTCGTAAAAGACTTCAACAATCTTAACGCGGTGCTCAATTGTGTACCTCTTCATGATTGAATTTGTCAAACACTGAAATAAAGAAATGTCAAATTAAGTTGGGCAAAAAACTTGACGTTAAGGTGTGACTCACAATTAACATCGTGCATTATGGTTAGAAACATCATCAAAATTACTCCATAAAAATTTTTAATTACGGACGAAGTTCCGAAACATTTTTGTTTAGACAATTATTTATTTAGATAATATTCGGGTTAAAACCTTTAACAAATTTTTAAGGTATTTTCTTTATATATTTTATTTCATTTGAAGAAATAATCTAAATTGGTACATAAACTCTATTCTATATAGCTTATAATATTAGCTCAATCCTTCGTTGGAGTAATTTATCGATAACGGCTAAAAGTAATTAAAGAATTTTATAAAAAAAAACTTTTATTTAAAATGGGTGGCTTTCTTTTGAAAATATATTTTTTTTATTCTTTTTTAAATATACAGGCCTCATAATAGCTATTAACTATATTTTTGTTGTCAGTAAATTTTCACATGTGATTGTTATTATTTTTTATTAAAACCAAACGTCATGATCATAATTTATATATTAAGTAAAAATAAATGCAAAAATAAATAGACACTTTAATGATAAACCTTATGAAAATATTTATATTGGCCTTAAAGATAAAAGACACACTTTAAGGTAAAAGAAAGAATTTTAAAGTTTAAAGCAAAAAAGAAAATGATTGGCAATAAAATAAATGACTAAACATGTCCTTTAACGAAGGCATTACTTTTTGCCATATTTCAAAAACATTTCATTTCATATTTCATCAAAACAGTTAGCAAATTCCTACATTTAAAATTTATTATTTTTTTTTTTAAATCCAATAATTTTACTATATATTTTTGTTATATGGGAACTACTTTTGTTTTACTCTCTAAATGCCAAGTATATTTTTGATAAATCTACTGATAACTGATTTTTTTTGTTGTCATTAAATTTGATAACTTAATGAAGTATCATAAAAATAACGTTATTTTAAAAAGTAAATAAAAGATATTTTTAGTAGCACTTTTTAGAGGAGGTGTTGTTTGAAGGGTATTATAAAAAAAAGTATTATAAAAAAGTTAAAACTGATTAAAATATCAGCAGACCAGACCAAGCAGCCAGCTGTTTATTTTAGTTTATAGTTTTTTTTGTTTGTTTTATGTTCTAGTGTAAAATTGAAGATACGAATTAGCAAATTAAAAATTATCAGTATTAAAGTGTTGAATAATATTAAAAATTCAAGGGGGCCAAATTAAAATTTATATAATATAAAAAGTTTTGTTTTTATAGATGGAGCTTTTAAATGCTTAGATTGTCATTGAATTTAGAAATTAGATTTATTTCTAGGCCTTTCGAAAGAGCAAAATTAGGTCTATCTAAAGAATTTTTTAAAGTACTATATTAAGTATTATTAAAGTCCAAAATTGTGCCTTTTTGTAAATCCATGTTTTCTTTATAAAGTCTCAAATTAACTTTAATTGAAGGTATTTTTAAGTTTCAAAAAAAGTTATTTTTAAAGCCCAAATTTTATTCAATCTTAGGCCTTTCTAAAATCCACAATTAGGGGTTTTTTTAAAGTCCCAGATTCTTAAAGTGCGAAATTGGGATTTTTTAAGTAACATATTTGCTTTTTAAAGCCCCAAATTAGCTTCAATCCTAGGGATTTCTAAAGTACCAAAATAGTTTCAATTATAGGAATTTACATATAAGGTCTTAAATTAGCTTCAATCGTAGTACTTTTTTAAGACTCTAATTGACCTTAATTGTAGGTCTTTATATAGTCTTAAATTCGAAAGTAACTTTAATAGTAATTTTTTTCTTAAGCTTATAATATCAATTGTAGCTATTTTATAGTCACAAATTATGAACAATTTTAAATCATTTTTAGCTTCATTTAGCTTCATTCGAAGGTCTCTTTAAGATACAAGTTTGCTTCAATCATAAGTCTTTTTAAAGCTCTAAATTAGTTACTTTTTTAATTCCCTAATTTGATTAAATTATAATTGTTTTGAAAGTTGTATTTCAAAATTAATTTTTTTTTCAAGTCTTAAATTAAGTCTATGTAAAGTCCCAAAAGTATTTCCTTTTAAAGTCCCAGTTTTGTTTAAAATCGAAGGTCTTTTTAAAGGTTTTTTAAAAGTTCCAAATTAATTGTTTTAATAACCCTAATTAGCTTAAATCGTTGGTTAAAGAAAAACTTTTAGTTTTTTAATCTTTTAAAGTTTTTTAGTATTTTTAAAGTCCAAAATTATCTTCAATTGAAAAGATGTTTAATGTTATAAAATTATCTTCAATTTTACGTTATATGAAAGAAGGCGGGAAAGTGGGCGGACCACGCCCATTTTTTGTTTCCGAGTTTACATTGGTCCTTGAACTATTTGAACACAATTTCGTTGATTCTCACCTTATATGGGAGGTGGGCGGTATAGTGGGCAGTAAAGTGGGCGGACCACGCCCATTTTTTGTTTCCGAGTTTACATTGGTCCTTGAACTATTTGAACACAATTTCGTTGATTCTCACCTTATATGGGAGGTGGGCGGTAAAGTGGTAAAGTAGTTTCCGAGTTTACATCGATCCCCGAACTATACGTACAAAATTTTGTTGTCGTACATGCTTTTGTTGAAGAAATATCAGCAGAAAAGTATAAAACGGACACCCTGTGTTTCTAGTTTTTAGCCCATAACTTTTTTGTTTAACCGATTTTGCCCATTTTCAATCCCAAACAAACCTTATATAAGACAAACATTTGTGCCAAATTTCGTCCCCCTACGTTTTTCCGTTCGAGCCCTATCCTGCTTTCAACAGACGGACAGACGGACGGACATAGCTAGATCGACTCAGAATCTAACCAGGACCCAGAAAATATATACTTTGTGGGGTCTTAGATGATTCCTTCGACATGTTACACACGGAATGACAAAATTAATATACCCCCCATCTTTTTGATGGTGGGTATAAAAAAAAATATTTGTCATTTTAAATTCCGAAAAAGGCATCAATGGCAATTTTTTTGAAGTCACAAATTAGGTAATTTTGACATTCAAAATTAAGCATTTTTAAAGTCAGAATAAACTTTAGTTATATGACTTTTTGAGCTCCCAAATTAGAATCCCCCTTAAAAGTCCCAAATTTTTTATTTCTGAAATCCTAAATTAGCTTCTGTCGAAGGTATTTTCTATATCTTTTACCTTTAAACGTAAGATTTTTTAAGGCTTTAATTTTAAATCAAATTTTCAATCAAACCGAGGTATTTCTAGGGTCCGAAATTACTTTCAATCTAATGTTGTTTTAAGCCCTAATTAAGTTTCATTTATAGGTATTTATAAGGTCAAATATTAGATACAATTGTAGATCTTTTTTAAGTCTCATATTAGCCTTAATCTAAGATCTTTTTAAAAAGTTCCAAATTAAATTAAATTTTAAACTTCTAAAACTCCCAAATTGGGACTATAAAATCAGCTCACTTTAGGTTCAAAATTATCTTCAAACCTTGGTCTTTCTAGGGCCCCAAATTATCTTTAATATAATGTTTTTTTAAGCCCTAATTAAGCTTAATTTATAGTTATTTATTTTATATAAGGTGACATATTATATTCAATTGTAGGTCTTTTTAGAGTCCCACATTAGCTTTAATCTGAAATCTTTTAAAGTTGCAAATTACTTTCGATAGTAAGATAATTTAAAGTCCTAAATTAGGTCTTCTTAAACTTCCAAGTCAGGACTTACAAATTAGGTTATTTCAAATTCAAAATAAGTTTCAGATAAAAGGCATTTTTAACATTAAAATTAGGTATTTTTAAAGTCCCAGCATTATCTAGGTTCCCATGTTGGCTATAATCAAATGTTTTTTAAGCCCTAATTAAGCTTCATTTATAAAAATTAAATTAAAACTATTTAAAGATCTTCTTAAACTCCCAATTTGGGACTTTCAAATAAGGTAATTTAAAATTCAAAATAAGCTTCAGTTAAAAGGTTTTATTAAACATTAAAACTAGGGCCTTTTAAAGTCCAAATTTGATATTTTTAAAGCCGCAAATTTGATTTAGTTATAGGTTTTTAAAAGACTCTAATTAGTTTAAAATTATAATCTATTTAAAGTTCCAAATTAGGAATTTCCTAACACCCAAATTAACTTTATCCATAGTTCTTTTTTGAAATCAAAATTATTAGGGATTTTTTAAAGCCTCAAACTAAGTCTTTTATAAGTCTCAACTTATTTTAAGTCGTTGGTCCTCTTTAAGTTCCTTTTTTCTATTTAAAATTTAAATAAATTCCTTAAAGCTACCTTTCTCCACCTCAACAAAAGCTTTTTAATAAAAAGCTTTTAAACAAGTTGTTTAAAACGTCATAAACATCATTATTATTACATAAAACATCTTCAAAACATCTGTTCAACATAAATCTTCCAACAAAATGGACCAAATCTTAAATAAACAAATATTTTTAATATTAACAAGTAATTAACAAAATCTTTAATTAATCAAATTAAACCATTTAATAATGTTAACTGTTTTTTTTTCTTTTTAGAATGTAATAAAATCCTTACAACCACTACTAGGGCATCTATTGCTGCTACTACTTAATAAAACTTGAAAAATCCTTTAAAGGAGACAACATCAACAACCCTGCTCTTGTCCTTTACTTAATTAAACATGGATTGTTTAAATAAATGTCGTAATCGTTTCGTAAACATGAATTGTTTACATAAATTTCGTAATCGTTTTCGTACTACGAAATTACCTTCCGAGGTAGATGATGGTTTGGAAACCTTAGATGAATATCGCATGAGATGGCGTTCAATACGTATCATATATTATACCATGTTTTTAATGTCTTTAGGTTTTAGTATTATTTTGACGGGTATATGGCCTTATTTAAATAAGGTAATTTTGAAATATACATATTTACCATCCAATAAATTATTAATTAACTATTCTTAGCTAGATCCTTCAGCGGGCAAAGAATTCATGGGTCTTATAGTTGCCGCCAATCCTTTGGGTCAAATGATTTTTAGTCCCATTTTTGGTTGGTGGAGTAATAAAATTGGCACTATACGTTTGCCTCTCTTATGTTCATTGGCTTTGTTCACTGTGGCCAGTGCTATTTATTCGTCGCTGGAATTAAGACCAGATAATGTCAAATATTGGATGTTGATATCACGTTTTTTAATTGGTGTCAGTTCGGCTAATATAGCAGTATGTCGTTCGTATTTATCAGCTGCCACAAGATTATGTGAACGCACCAAAGCAGTATCAATGGTGTCATTAGCTCAAGTTTTAGGTTTTATTATTGGTCCCGGTCTACAGGCTTTGGTAACACCTTTGGGTAGTGATGGTTATGTTTGGCTTTCGGGTGGTATGGTGTTCAATATGTATACAGCTTGTGGATGGATTAATGTTGTCATGAGTGTGGGAAATTTTATAATGTTTTTGCCATCGATATTTGAGGTAAGTAGTCAACAGTATTGAGATTAGACTGTAAACTAAAAAATATTCTATAGACTATTCTAAACTATTTTGTAGTCTATACTATAGACTATTTTATAGTCTATAGTATAGACTATAAAATATAGACTATTTTATAGTCTATACTATAGACTATATTTTATAGTCTATACTATATTTTATAGTATATAGACTATTTTATAGTTTACACTACAGACTATTTTATAGCCTATTCTATAGACTATTTTACTGTCCATATTATAGACTATTTTACTGTCTATACTATAGACTATTTTATAGTCTATACTATGGGCTATTTTATATTCTATACTATAGACTATTTTATAGTCTATACTGTAGACTATTTTATAGTCTATACTATAGACTATTTTATAGTATATACTATAGACTATTTTATAGTCTATAATATAGACTATTTTATAGTCTATACTATAGACTATTTTATAGTCTATACTATAGACTATTTTATAGTCTATACTATAGACTATTTTATAGTCTATACTATAGACTATTTTATAGTCTATACTATAGACTATTTTATAGTCTATACTATAGACTATTTTATAGTCTATACTATAGACTATTTTATAGTCTATATATAGACTATTTTATAGTCTATACTATAGACTATTTTATAGTCTATACTATAGACTATTTTATAGTCTATACTATAGACTATTTTATAGTCTATACTATAGACTATTTTATAGTCTATACTATAGACTATTTTATAGTCTATACTATAGACTATTTTATAGTCTATACTATAGACTATTTTATAGTCTATACTATAGACTATTTTATAGTCTATACTATAGACTATTTTATAGTCTATACTATAGACTATTTTATAGTCTATACTATAGACTATTTTATAGTCTATACTATAGACTATTTTATAGTCTATACTATAGACTATTTTATAGTCTATACTATAGACTATTTTATTGTCTATACTATAGACTATTTTATAGTCTATACTATGGGCTATTTTATATTCTATACTATAGACTATTTTATAGTCTATACTATGGGCTATTTTATATTCTATACTATAGACTATTTTATAGTCTATACTATAGACTATTTTATATTCTATACTATAGACTATTTTATAGTCTATACTATAGACTATTTTATAGTCTATACTATAGACTATTTTATAGTCTATACTATAGACTATTTTATAGTCTATACTATAGACTATTTTATAGTCTATACTATAGACTATTTTATAGTCTATACTATAGACTATTTTATAGTCTATACTATAGACTATTTTATAGTCTATACTATAGACTATTTTATAGTCTATACTATAGACTATTTTATAGTTTATACTACAGACTATTTTATAGCCTATTCTATAGACTATTTTATTGTCTATACTATAGACTATTTTATAGTCTATACTATGGGCTATTTTATATTCTATACTATAGACTATTTTATAGTCTATACTATAGACTATTTTATAGTCTATACTATAGACTATTTTATAGTATATACTATAGACTATTTTATAGTATATACTATAGACTATTTTATAGTCTATACTATAGACTATTTTATAGTCTATACTATAGACTATTTTATAGTCTATACTATAGACTATTTTATAGCCTAATCTATAGAATGTTTTACAGCCTAATCTGTAGACTACTTTATAGCCTAATCTATAGACTATTTTATA
The DNA here is from genome assembly GCA_951394005.1 of Protophormia terraenovae. Taxonomy (NCBI): domain Eukaryota; kingdom Metazoa; phylum Arthropoda; class Insecta; order Diptera; family Calliphoridae; genus Protophormia; species Protophormia terraenovae. Next base: position 13,726,576 of record OX596075.1, on the reverse strand, counting down.
GTCTAATCTATAGGCAACTTTATAGTCTAATCTATAGACTATTTTACAGTCTAGCCTATAGAATATTTTATAGTTTTATTTTATAGACTATTTTATAGTCTACTCTATAGACTATTTTATAGTCTATTCTGTAGACTATTTTATAGTCTATTCTATATACTATTTTATATTCTATTCTATAGACTATTTTATAGTCTATTCTATAGACTATTTTATAGTCAATTCTATAGACTATTTTATAGTCTATTCTATAGACTATTTTATAGTCAATTCTATAGACTATTTTATAGTCTATTCTATAGACTATTTTATAGTCTATTCTACAGACTATTTTATTGTCTATTCTGTAGATTATTTTATAGCCTATTCTATAGACTATTTTATAGTCTAATCTATAGTCTATTCTATAGACGATTTTACAGTCTATTATATAGACTATTCAGTATTCTATTATTTTGTCTAGTCTAAGGTCTATTCTATATACTAAGCTCTTTTGTATAATATTTTCTATAATTTAAGGTATAGTCTTGCTATTTTTCTAAATTCTTTGATTTCTTTTTAGGAACGCAAAGTAGCAGCCCGTGAAATAATGATAATGCAGGGTAAAACTTCGGAAAAGGAAACCTGGAAGGCCATAAAGCCCGATTATATATCAGCCTGGACTTTAATTGTAGCATTTTTCGTTTTAGTCTTCAATTTTGTTTTACTAGAAACGTAAGTTTTTTGCTTAAAACTATTTTTATACCAAGAATTTCCAATAATTTTTATCACTTTTCCAGTTTGTGTACTTCTCTAACCATGGATCAATTTGCCTGGACCAATGACGAAGCCTTATGGTATATGGGCATACTCATGTCGGTGGGTGCCATACTGGCTCTAACTACATTTGTGGCCATTAATCCTTTATGTAAAATTTTCCCAGAAAATCTAGTTTTAATATGGGGTGGTTTCTCCTTAATGGTTTTGGGACGTTTAGTTTATATACCCTGGGGTGATGGTCCCCCTAAAATAGCTGAAGTTTATAATGTTACCATACCCTTAACGGGTAATTCTACTCTGGATCTAAAACCTAATAATGAAATATTTTTGGGTTGTCCCAAAACACAAGAATGGTGTGAAACTACACCAGCTTTAACCTTAACACAATTTATTATAGGTTATGGTTTTACTTCTATAGGTTATCCTATAGGAGTAACTCTTATACAAACAATATTTTCCAAAGTATTGGGTCCTCGTCCACAAGGTGTTTGGATGGGTTTAATGACGGGATCGGGTTGTTTGTCAAGAGTATTTGGTCCTGTATTTGTGGGTTCTATATACACAAGATTGGGAACTTATTGGACTTTTGGTATAACGGGAGTAATGATGATAGTTTCCATGATATGGTTGTTAATAGAAAGGTAAGTAATTTATTTAATATTAAAGTTAATAACAATTTAATACTTATTGTTGTTTATTGCAGAAAACGTTTAATACCACCCAGTTTTGATGTCCCCGAGCCCGTGGAATTAAAGAACTTAAGTTGTGCCAAGATGGAGAATATTACAAATTCTAATAGAGACCTTGAGGCCGAGCCTAATGGTCATATAGAAGAGGATTCTAAATTGTTGAATAATAAAAAGACGGTAGTCATAGTAGCGGCTGAAGGGAAGTAATGGAATATTGTGCAATTTTTATTTATAGAGGGTGATAGATGGGAGAGTAGGAGGGAGAAAACTTAACTTTTATGTACTTTAAATTATATACATATGTACTTTTTTATTATTATATCTATTTATAGTATTATTAAAGTTTTATTTCTATTTTAAGTTTTTGTTTCGTGCTTGTTTTGTGTCTATAATTAATTAACTGCCTTTAATTAATAAATAGTTAGTAAAGTGGATTTTTTTTACAATTATAACAAAAACAAAAAATGATATGTGCGTTTATATTTTTACAAACCCTATGTGGTTGACAAATCCTTTACCTATTACCTCATCTAGCTCATGTAGTGTGTGGCAAGAAAAATTAGCGCTGTTAATGTTAAATTTTCTAATCTACTCCAAAAGCCTTTAACATTAAATAGGACTTATTCAAATTACAATAGTACGAGGCTGGTATATATTAAGACTTTATAAAATTCCAACTGATTCTATTTTATCTTGAATCTAATTATAGTCCACAAATTCTGCTTTGGTAACAGGGACAACGAGGAAAATTAACCATTGGCAACTTTTTTTTTATCAAATGTTAGGTTGCTAAATCCTAAAAACTGCAAATTAACCAAAAATGGGTATAAGGTAACCGATATTTTCTCTTAATAGTATGTATAAACAAATGTTCTCTTAATAAAGAGCTTAAGATAAAGATCGTTAGAATAATATTCTATATTAAAATTTAAATGATAAGAATACAAGGTGTTACAAAAAGTTGGTTAAAAGTAGAAAAAGAAATCTGTCCTTGAAAATAATAAAATATTTTTGATGAGTGAAAATATAACAATAGACGCTCTTGAAAATAATAATTGAACCATTTTTAAAGAATAATAACTGAACTTTTGTCTAAGAAGGAATTTTAGGGTTAGGTTGCCTCCTTTTTATACACCCTATTGAAGAAAAATTATAACTCTTATAATTATAGTAATTTTGTTTAGTAGATAATATTTTTTTACTAATAAGTACAAACTCATTGTTGTTATCTTTATATATTTATCAATAACATTATTGTAGGTATATATACAACGATAAGCTCTCTACGCGTTTTCAGTATTAGAAATCTTGTCAGTTTAAATTTAACTGTCAAAATAATAAAACATTATGGAACGCTGGCATAATTGTGTAGCAGTAGTTACCGGTGCCAGTGCAGGCATAGGAGCCGCCATAGTTAAAGATCTTTTAGCTGCCGGTTTGGTAGTAGCCGCTTTGGCAAGACGCAAATATCTTATTGAAGAATATCGCAAAGAATTACCTGAAGATCAGCAACAAAATTTACATCCTCTAAAATGTGATGTTTCTTGCCAAAGATCAGTTAATGAAACTTTTGATTGGATTGAGGCCAATCTAGGTGGTATAGATATTTTGGTTAATAATGCAGGACGTTTTATTACGGGTCAATTAGTTGAAATGGCTGAAGAAGAAATTCAAGCTATACTTCAAGTCAATGTTATGGGTATAGTTTATTGTACCAAAAAAGCTTTTAAATCTATGAAACAACGTAATGTTAATGGTCATGTGGTATTGATTAATAGTACTTTCGGTCATAATATTGTAGCTACAGGTATGGATGATTTGCCTAAGTTTAATATATATCCAGCCAGCAAATATGCAGTAACAGCATTAACAGAAATTTATCGTCAAGAATTTAAAGGTTTCGAAACTAAAGTTAAAATAACGGTGAGTAAAAAAAGTGAAATTTAATTAAAATCAATGATTAAATCGTAATTGTTTTTCCAGAGTGTTAGTCCCGGCATGACTGATACTGAAATTGTTCCTGAAGAATGGAAAAATGCAGCTCAATCTATATTAAAACCAGAGGATGTCTCTCAGTGCGTTATGTATGCTTTAGAAACACCACCTCATGTACAAATACATGAGATAACTGTAAATCCTATTTAAATTTAAATATATTTTTAAAAATGTTTGTCAAGTATCAACAATATACTGGGAAATTTATTTTTTTATTAAATATCTTTAAATTAATCTTGCTATCAGCTGTAGTTTATGATCCTTTATTTCAAATTTTATTGAGAACATTTTTTTTTGTTTTAATTAAAAAAAACACTTTAAATTTTTTTTAACACTGAATTATTTTTATATTTTTTTCTTTAATTCAAGTTTATGTTTTTTATTTTCTTGTTTATTTATAATTAAGTTTAGATTATAGTATATAATTTTGTGGTATTCATTTATTTTTTTATATTTTATTTGAATTATACAAAAATATTTAAGTGATTTTTACTTAAATTACAAGATACGTTTTAAAGTTTTTTATTTTTCCCCTTTTAAGAAGTTTTAACTTCTAATTAAATTTGTATTTTACTTTTTCTACTTTATTATTTTAAAAAAATATAAAATAATTAAAAAATTCATTTAAAAAAACAATAAATTTTTGTTAAATAATGTTATAAAGAAGATATACAAATAAAGCGTATTTAAACAATTGAATAAAAAGCAAAAATCAATAAAGTAAAAACGTTTATTATTGCAATTAAAGCAAATAAAAATATTAATTATTAAGTAAATAATAAAAATGAAAAAAAACTTAAAAATTTATATAAAGAAATAATATTCTATATTTCGGTAGGGAGGGAAAGGGAAATATAAAATATTTTCTTGAAGAGGGGAAGAGGGGGTATTTGAAATCAAATTAAGTAACAAGTTAAGGAAAAAAAAAAACGAACAATTTATTGAAAGGAAATTTAAAGGTTCCTTGATGACTTTTACACCACACTAGAGTCTAGTTCATATATTAAACTATAGACTAAACTGTAGTCTTGTCTATAGTATGGCCTATAGACTAGACAATAGTCAAGGCTATAGACTAAACTATAATCTAGTATATAGAATATTCTATAGACTAATCTATAGTCTATTCTATAGACTAAACTGTAGACTAGTCTATAAACTGTTGTCTATTCTATAGACTAAAATGTGGTCTAGTCTATAGACTAAACTATAGTCTGGTCTATAGACCAAACTACAGTCTATTCTATAGACCAAAATATAGTCTATTCTATAGACCAAACTATATTCTATTCTATAGACCAAACTGTAGTCTATTCTATAGACCAAACTGTAGTCTATTCTATAGACTAAACTCTAGTCTAGCCTATAGACTAAACTATAGTCTAGCCTATAGACTAAACTCTAGTCTAGCCTATAGGCTATACTCTAGTCTAACCTATAGACTATACTCTAGTCTAACCTATAGACTATACTCTAGTCTAACCTATAGACAAAACTCTAGTCTAGCCTATAGCCTAAACTCTAGTCTAGCCTATAGACTAAACTCTAGTCTAGCCTATAGACTAAACTCTAGTCTAGCCTATAGACTAAACTATAGTCTAGACTATAGACTAAACTTTAGTCTAGCCTATAGACTAAACTCTAGTCTAGCCTATAGACTATACTCTAGTCTAACCTATAGACTATACTCTAGTCTAACCTATAGACTATACTCTAGTCTAACCTATAGACTATACTCTAGTCTAGCCTATAGACTAAACTCTAGTCTGGCCTATAGACTATACTCTAGTGTGGTCTATAGACTATACTCTAGTCTAGCCTATAGACTATGTTCTAGTTTAGCCTATAGAATATACATTAGTCTAGCCTATAGTCTGTTCTATAGTCTAGTCTTTAGTCTATTTTACTTTCTAATCTACTCTATTCTCTATCAAAATTCTTTCTGACCTTTAAAATATCCCTCCAATTTCTTTTTATAATAAAAAAATTTAAAAAACTTTAACTCTAATTTTGAAAAATATATTTTAACAAATTTTTTAAAAAACAAATTTATAAAAAAAAAACTTTAATGTTAAATAAAAATTTATTTAAGTTTTATAAAATTATCAATATTATAAAACTTTATTATCGGTTAATAAATCCTATATCAAAAAAGAATTTTCACAAATGGAAATGTTATTAAAAAAAAAGTACAGAAGTTAAGTGATAAACTTAAAAACTCAACAAAACATAGTCACAGCATTATACAGAGAAAGTATCTATTACTATTATAGTATAATATATAAAATTGTTATTTTTATTTTTAAAAAAAGAAATAAAACCGAAAAAATTTGAAAAAAAAAAACTCATCTAAAAAGCCTGAGTTTTTCGAACACTAAGTATCAACGTTTTTCCGCTTTATTTGTTAGAGGCACCGATAGACGTGTACGCAGCGTATGGGTAGTGGAAGTTGTGCCCGTAGAATTTTTACTTTGGCCCTTATCATGTGTTTTGACATTGCTGTGATTCATTTCAGAGGGAAGACCTGCCAAAGATTGACGTCTTGTGGCTACACGTTTTCCTGTTAACGTTACAGCTGTTGATGATTGTTGTGTTGAGTCCTGTTTTTGATTTAATACATTACGGGTTGTTGTATGGCTGCTGCTGTTTGTATTGCTATTACTATAGTGGGCAGTGCTATTGCTTTCGTTACGTTGACGTTTGGAGGCAGGTTGTTGTGTTGAGTCTGTTGTAAGTGTGTGATTGATGATGCAGTTGAATGAAGGAGGGAGAAGGGAAAAATTATTTATAGTGTTTTTGCTCGTGTTGTTGTTTTTTATTAAAAATAAATTAGTTTACAATTAAGTTTTGCTTAATATTTAACGGGGTTTATATAAGTTTAATTTATATTTGAACAACAAATGATAAGTTTAAGTTTAATAACTATATTAGTAAAGTAAATAGAAACAGTGCTACAAAAGTTTTAAGATTTTTTCTGAGAAAAAAAAAAAAATTAAATTGTTTATCTCGGAAAAGTTTTTGAGCTTAAAAATCTTGTTAAAATGCAAAATTTTGCTTATATATATTTAAATTTTAATAAAATATGTTTTAAAAAATCCCATTTTTTTAAAATTAATATTTCTAGTTTAAAAAAAAGTACTAAAAAAGGAAATTTTATTTCATTAGGGCCTGTATTAAACAGAATTTTTTAGAATTCCAAAAAAAAATTTTAATAAAAAAACTCCTTTCTGGGGAAAATTACCGGCAAAAAAATTGGCCAGAATTCAGAAACTTACTTTAACAGCCCAATCATAAATATTCCCAAGGAATTTATTTCCCACGGAAAAAATTTTTCTTGAGATTTTTTTTTTACGCAGTTGATATGAAAAGGGAAATTTATTTTTCACAATAAGAGAATGGGGAAAAGTGAAAAATCTCACGCGTAATTTTTGTTTATGATTGGGCTATAAATTAATTAAACTTTCTCAAAATTATCTTAAATTATAAATTTTATTGTATTTCAAAATTTCCAAAAAAATTGTAAAAACCCCTTATTAAGAAAAAATTCCAAGGAATTTAAAAAATAATATTTTATTAAAAAATTAAATTGTAATTCATTAGAATTTGTTTTTAGCAAAATTTTCTATATTTCCCAAAAAATATCTTAAAATCTCCTATACCGGGAAAATTCGCAAATTAAAAAAGTCTTATTTAGAATTCAAAAATTTACTTTAAATTAAATATAATTTACCGAAATTGGCTAAAAACTTCAATTTAATACAATCTCAGAATTCCCAAACAAAGTTTAAAAATCCTTTGCCAGAGAAAATTAGCTGGGCATTTCAAAAATCATGAAATTATGTAAAATTTAATTGTTTAAAATTAAATATAACATATTAAAGTTAGATAAAAACTTCGAATTACAATAATCCCAGAATTCCCAAAAAAAAAAAATTTAAGTCCCTTTTCGGAGAAAATTTGAGGGAAATTTTAAGAAATTACCAGATTATATAAAATTTAAATGTTTTAAACTAATTTTTAAAATTAAAAAAAAAAAAAAAAAAAATACACCGAGAGTTCCCAACAAAATTTTATTCAATTTCCTTTCCGGGAAAATACAAAAAGAACAAAAAAAAAAAAAAAAAATTATTTTAAATTAATAATTAAACTAATTTTTAAAATTAAAAAAAAAAAAAAAAAAAAAAATACACCGAGAGTTCCCAACAAAATTTTATTCAATTTCCTTTCCGGGAAAATACAAAAAGAACAAAAAAAAAAATTATTTTAAATTAATAAATTTATCAAAAAATTAAGAAAATCTTAAAATTTAAAATAAATTTATAATTCCCAAAAATATTTAAAAAATCCCATGTATGGGAAAATTTTATGAGAATTAAATTTTTTTTTTTTTTTGGTTTTATTTAAAAATTGTATAAATATATATAAAATTCAACAAAATTCTGTAGATTAAAGCAAAATCCCAAAATTCCCATAAAAAAGAAAAATTTGCTGGCATTAAAAAATATTTTCAAATTAAAAAAATTTTGCTAATTCTATCAAATAATTTAATTTTTATAAGAATTCTTTGATTTAACACTTTTTTTTACTGAATTTACAAAAAAAGTTGAAAAAAATCCCCAATATGTTATAAATTACCTGAAGTTAAAAACTGATGAAAATTTAAAAGAAAAAGTTTTTTTTTTAAATAGTTTTTATCAATTTACCTAAATTTCATGGAAATTCAGTAGATATAACACAATCCCAGAATTCCCAAAAAATTAAATATAAATTCCTTTGCTGGTATAAATTAATGGGACAAAAAAAATAAGATAATAACAATGTTAAAGAACGTAAAATTTATGAAAAATTCATTAGAAACATAAATTTACAATTTTACAGAATTCCCAAAATTATTTTTAAATATCCCAACTACGGGAAAAGTTCCTGGGAGTTAGAAATTACAGAAATTAATGGGTATTATTGTAAAAATTTATGAAATGATTTAAATATCTTTAACACACACAATCCTAGAATTCTCAAAAATCTGTTGTTTTCATTAAAATTCATCAAAATCTGAAACTCAGTCTCAGAATTCTTAAATAAAAACTGAATTAAAAAAATTAATAATATTCTCAGGGATTTGGTTTTACGAACCCAGAATAATCCATTTAATAAAACATACTAAAAATGTATAAATTATTGAAACTTCTTAGGGAAAGTATTTTTTTATGCAGCTTTCAATTTCCCCATTCACAAATATATTTTAAAAATGCAATAATTTGGTCCTGCGAACACTAAATGGTCTTATAAACAAAAGGATATTGGAAATAAAAGATATTTTAAAATTAATATCTTTCTAAAGGAAGGATTGATTAACTACTTAATTTGCTAAAATAATTGTTATAAATGTTTCGAAAAAAATTGGATCTTATCAATCCATAATCGGCTATGTGATGAGAATTGCATGTCGGATAAAATTGGAGATTACGATTCGATATCACATAATAGGTGTGATGAGGTGAAGTTGTCTTTTAATTACCAAATTCACTTATAATTTTCAAAAATATGATTTGAAATTTGGTCCTACGAACTCTAAATGGTCTTAAAAGGATTGTTTAGGTTTCACCGAAACCGAAATGGATAAGCCTCTACGAATGCTGATGAAGTGTGTAGCGGCACAGAAAATACGTATTCCATTCTGCTGGTGTCCAATTATAGTCCACAAACTCTGCTTTTTTAACGCCAAACAGAGATAACAAGACAAGGCATTTACGATTGCAAACTTGTTTAAGGATATTAGAATATGTATGTAAAAGATATTTTAAAAGGAATATCTTTTAAAGGAAGGATTTTATAAAGCAATTAAGACTTAATTTGCTAAAACTATTTTTTAAATGTGTGGAAAAAATTTGTTTTTGGGAACACATAATAATAATTCGAAGATTTTGCGAATTAAAATTTAGTTCTACTAACCAACATAGTTAACAGTTTACCTTAAAGTTATTCCAAAGGAATTTTAAGCTATCTAAAGGAAATTTCTTAAAGCTTTTTTTCACGTTGGTCCTACGAACCCTAAATAATTTTTTTTTTTTTTTAACAAAAAGACGATACTATTTTTAAATAAAATATATTTTAAATGGAATATCTTCCAGAAGAAAGGATTTTATTAATAATAAAGAATAGATTTTTAAAAGAAACAAATATAATTATTTGGAATATATTCAGATTTAATTAATATTTGGTCCTACGAAACAATAGTCTCATTAATATGAAAAATATTAAGAGTGTTCCATAAACGAAAGGTTATAGAAAAGAATTTGTGCTAGAAATCGAATTGATTAAATTCTTTTATTTCGAATAATCATAATGGATCATAATGGGCCTTTTGGCCTCTTTGTTGAGGCGTGAATACGACACACTTTTCCAACCTAAAGATATATATGAAGATTTTTTTTTTTTGTTTTAGGCCTTCAAACCTAAATTGATCCTTCAAACCAAAGTCAAATATAAAGTATTATAAAAAAGAAAATTTATATAGACAATTTTTAAAAGAATATTTTATTTTAAAATGTCTTTTAAAGATTTATAACAATTAAACTTTAGAAGAAATTTGCAAAATACTATTGAGTCTTTCTGTCGTAACTGCAAAAGGTTTACAACAGACTTAGGAAGAAATTTAAAAATTTTAAATGTAATAATTCCAAGACTTTTTGGATGAATTCATTAAGTATTTAAAAAAGTATAAGGAAGCAATAAAATTATATTATAAAAAAATATTCAAGGCTTTCAAGTAATTTTTTATAATAGTTCAAAGAAAACTAATGAAGAACTAAAAAAACTAAGGGCTAAAGAATTTTTAATAGAAAATCTTAACAACAAAATTTTAACAAAATTTTTGCTTTAAAAAGTTAAAGTAAAAGTTTTGTTTACAACAAAACTTTCTCTAACATTTTAAAACAAAAATCTGTTAAATTGTGTAATTAATTTCTAAATTTATAAGGAAAAATTAACAAAAACATTAACTTTTTTGTAAATTTTAAAACTTCTTTGCTCTCATGATGATGGTGTTGAAAATGCTTATGATGATCACATAATGGAGTTTTTAAAAGATAAATAAAAAAAGTGATTTTATATTTTACTGACCAAACTCCATTACATGATCATCATAAGCATAATCATCACCATCATCATGGTAACATAAAAAATTTTAAAACATTTACAATTGTACATGACGTTTTTATAAAAAGCAATAATAAAAAGGATTTGGAAATTTCCCAATATTAAGGAAAACTTGGTCCTTCGAACCAAACCAAAGAAGTTAAAGAACGTTTTTATAAAAAGCAATAACAAAAAGGATTTGGAAATTTCCCAATATTAAGGAAAAATTGGTCCTTCGAATCAAACCAAAGAAATTAAGGAACTAAAAAGTTGTAAAGAATAAAAAACCTAATATTGCAGGAAGGAGTTTTAAATCGTTATTAAAGATATGATTTATAAAATCATGCTTCTCATAATCACCAGATATAAAGTAACTAAATTGTTTTGGTGTCCTTCGAAGCAACTATCACAAATTAAGAAAATAAAAAAAGAAACACCTTTTCATAAGATTTTATCTAATAGAAAACTATAATCTTAAGCCATCCTAAAATCTTCAAGTCCTATAACTGAACCTGAGAAAAGTCATCAGCAGTCTTAGGATGTAATAGGAAAGTGTAATTGGAAAATAGTTAAGAATTTTTTTAAACAATCTATAGAGATTATGAAAGTTTAAGAAAGAAATAAAAGCTTACAGAAAAATACTTTTTTTGTTGGTCCTACGAACCTTAAAAGGACATTTAAAACAAAATATTACAATAGATTTAGTAAATTTCATAATTTCCTTTAAAGATTTTGCTCAACAGAAAACATTAGAAGAAATTAGTAAACTAGTGTTCTAGTTTTAGCTGCGAATAGTCACTGCTGTAGGCTTAGGAAGTAATAGAAAAGAGTAATTAGAAAATAGTTTAGAATCTTCTAAAGAATTTATAACATGCTATGAAAAAAATATAAGAATTTAAAGCAAAATACTTTCGAGAACTTAAACCAAAACTCAAATGCAGCCTAAGAAGAATAATCCCTTTTGGATTTAAGGATTAAAGTTGCATCAGAAAAATTTGTAAAGAAAATATGATCTCACTTTTATCAAATTTTCTACAAAAAATATAGCCTTTCGATCAGCTAATTTTCTATAGAAAATGTAGCCTCTCGACAATTAAATTTTCTATAAAAAATGTAATCTCTCGGTCAGTAAATTTTTTATAGAAAATGTAGCCTCTCTTCAAGCTAAGTTTCTATAGAAAATCTATCCTCTCGGTCCGCAAATTTTCTATAGAAAATATACCCTTTCGATCAGCATATTTTCTATAGAAAATGTAGACTCTTGATGAGGAAATTTTCTATAGAAAATGTAGACTCTTGATGAGCAAATTTTCTATAGAAAATGAAGACTCTTGATGAGCAAATTTTCTATAGAAAATATAGCCTTTCTTCAAGCATAGTTTGTATAGAAAATGTAGCCTCTCGGTCAGCAAATTTTCTATAGAAAATGTAGCCTCACTGTGAGCTAAGCTTCTATAGAAAATATAGCCTCACTGTGAGCAAAGTTTCTATAGAAAATGTAGACTCTCGGTCCGTAAATTTTCTATAGAAAATATAACCTCTCGATCAGCAAATTTTCTATAGAAAATATAACCTCTCGATCAGCAAATTTTCTATAAAAAATGTAGCCTCTCGATCAGCAAATTTTCTATAGAAAATATAGCATCTCTTCAAGCAAAGTTTATATAGAAATTGTATCCTCTCGATCAGTAAATTTTCTATAGAAAATATAGCCTCTCTTCAAGCAAAGTTTCTATAGAAAACATAGCCTCACGATCAGCAAATTTTCTATAAAAAATATAGCCTCTCTTCAAGCAAAGTTTATATAGAAATTGTAGCCTCTCGATCAGTAAATTTTCTATAGGAAATATAGCCTCTTTTCAAGAAAAGATTCTATAGAAAATGTAGCCTCTCGTTTATAAAATTTTCAATCGACAATTTAGCCTCTCGGTCAGTAATAGAAAATGTAACCTCTCGGTCAAGCAATTTTCTATAGAAAATGTAGCCTCTCAGTTAGTAAATTTTTAATAGAAATTGTTACAGGAAGAATTTTCATTAAGTTATTCAAACTTTTCAATTAAACTTAACTTTTCAACACTGTTTCTATTTTTATATCATTTTAAATAATTTAATATTTTTAATCTTATTAACTAAAATAAAACTATTTTCAAATCATATAATAACACACAACAATGATCACTGTATGATATTAGTTGTACTGGTAAGACAATTATTTGTTTCATTAAGATTATTATTACTAAAATCCTGTTGAGTTTGTGCTACCACAACCTCATCTAAATGAGGATGATGTTCATGAATTTTAAAAACATTTTGATTTGTTTGATTATTACACTTAGATAAAACATCATTTTCATTAAAATTTACAGCAGCACCATCAACATCACCACTATTATCATCTGCAGCAGGTTGGAGAAAGTTGTGTTGAGTTAGACAAAAAACAAATTTTATTTAAGAGAGAGAGATATTAAAAAAAAAGTAGAAAACAAAATTTGAAAATTTTAAAGCCAAATGGTTGATAGTTTTTTTTTTTTTTTTGAAGAATTTGGAATTTTGATTTTTGTATTTTTTTAAATGACTGAAGATGATTGTAAGGATGATGATGATGACGATGATGATATATGTAGCTTAACAAGATGATGATGATGGCACAATGAATAACATGAATAAACTTTTATTTATTTGCCAAAACCAATTGAAACCCTGAATTTTTATCTTTTTTTGATGTTAAAAAAAAAAATGATTTATCGTGATGGCGGTTACGCATAAAAGTGTTTTGTTTAATAGAAATAAATAATAAAATAAAAAAATAAAAAGGAATTTTAACTAACCTCTGGTAGAAAGTCTTCTTTTAGCTGCTTGTGTCTTGGTTTCTAGCTCATTTTTAGCTTTGGTGGTATCTGATGATTTCTTGTCACCATTAGCTGTTCTCTTTAGACTATTTGATTTATTGTCTTTGGCCTCATCATCTTGGGTGGCTGACTTACGTGCTACACTTTTGCCATTGCTTAGTTTATCACCAGCGGCCGCACCATTTACATTACTACCATTAACACTAGAACGTTTGACGGCTGTAGATGAACGTTTGCTAGGTGGCTGCATAGATTTTTTACCCTCATTTGTTCCTGCTGCCTTTTCATTTTTATTTTGTTCTGCTTTAAGATTTGCTGCAGGTGTAATGGGTTTTTGTGGTGATTTTAGCTTTTGTTCATCTTGTTTGTGTATACCCACTTCTAGCCAATATTTTAATTGTTTTTCACGCTGTTTAGACATAAGTTCTTGACCCTCTCGGTATTTACTGAGAATACCTTGAAGTTTTTGTACAGTTTTGTAAACAGTTTCAGGGGATACTAAACCATAATCGAATAGTGAACACATATGGAGTATAAAATTGCGATAGATATTTTTACGTATGATTTCATGACCATTGGCATCGAGAAACATTTCACAGGCTAAAGGTAATTGACAATCGCCTACGTAGCCATGTTTCATCACATGAAGATTCCACAGTTTCATTAATTCTTTTTCACCTTCATTGACATCAGTGAATTCATCAATCATTTGTATTGTTTTTTGTCGTAGCCATAAAGGATCACTTTCACCTTCTGAATCGATATCGAGTTCTTTGGGATGGACAGGGAGACAGGTTTCAGTGTGATGATAAAGTCTGGAAAAGGAAGAAGTTAAAAATAATTTTAGAAGAATAGAAATCAAAGATCTAATGTGGAAAATATAGCCCCACTGAGATTTTCTATAAAAAATATTAGCTCACTGTCAGCGAAAAAAAAAAAAAAAATAATTGCAATTTTTTCACAAATAAAACAAACAAATTATAAATTATCTCCAACACTTACCTATTATGTCCCGTTATATAGGGCCTCTGATTACTCAAATCATCCTCATCCAAAACCAAAAATTCATCCAAACAAGTCTTCTGTCGTCTCGGACGACAAACCAACAAATTCGTAACCGTTGTTCGACGTACGGGACCACACGTACGTGCAAACGAACAACCCGATGGTCCAGCCAAATCATAAGGAGAACCCGCATAAGAACCATCATATGAATCATTAATAGTTACATCAATTCTAGCACCATTTTGAGCAGCTGGTTGATAAGTAAAATTAAATCTAGCATGACATAATTTCAAATGTTTTAGCAATGAATATAAACGCATACAATCTAAACCACACCAAGGACATATAACCTCTTGTGTATATTCAGTTTGTTGACGCGTATTATTACTGTATAGAAAATTATAAACAATTTGTATTTTTTCCGTTTTAGCTAAAGGTTTAGAAATTGTAGTATTTGAGCTGTTGTTTGATTTATTGTTTTTGGTAGTTGCTGTTGTTGTTGTGCCCTTAATGCAATTATTATTGTGATTTATTTGTTCATTATTGTTGGTGGTATTGGTATTCTCACAATCAATGCCATTAGATATTTCAGTAAATGTACAATATTTTTCCATATCTTTTGAAGAGATTTCTTTAGGTAATTCTGTGGCCGACCAAGTTAAACGAAACTTTAAGGTGGGATATTGTGTAAAGACATCGAATTTCATGGTTATTGGAATGTAATTATCGGGTAAAGTTTCCCAGCTGCGTTTCTTTGGTGAAAATGATTTAATACTAGATGAATTGAGCTCTTGTAAAGCAGCCTCATAATCACCCTCGGGTATACAGCCGCTATTCTTTTCATAGACAATCAATTCACAGCCATATAGTTTGCTGGTGAGTTTTGAACGCTTAGTAGGGGTGTCTAGGAGAAGAAAGACAAAAAAATAAAATTTCTTTAGATTATTTTAATGTTTTCAAGTTTCTTTAACTTACCTTCATTTCCACCAATACCATTAGCCATAATAGCCTCCTGACCCCCAGGCTTAACTTTAATACGAAACAAAAGTTTATAAATAGTATGTTGATCCCCTAAAGGATGTATAGATTGAGCAGGTATTGAAATGGCAGTCAATTTTTGCACACTATCAAGAGGATTATAAATAACACTGGAACTATGAGTCTAGAATTGATATAAATAAAAAAAATCCATTAAATTCATAAAAAAAAATCATCTACTTTCAAGTTTCTTTTTTTACCAAAATTTCTTGAAAATCTGAGGTACTATCTTTACGTTTACTTTTCGTTATTCTATACAAAGTAGATTCCACTGTCACCATATCACCCTCTTGCCAGGCATGTTCTGTACTAGGGGTTTTTTCAAATAAGCCATTATAAATGATATTAAGATAATTATTGGCTAATGTTTGTGTCTTTTGCGTGAGCACATCCAACATATTGTTAATTTTAAAACCATTACGTTTGCGATGATTACGAGACATACGTTCCTTCATATAGCTAAGGGTACGTTGCAAGAATATAGGACTAGTACCGTGGCGATTACGCAAAAACCGATAAATTTGTGTGGGTTCTAAAAGATATAATAAAAATCAAAAATATGTTCTTAAAATCCCTAAATCTAATAAATCTACTTTCAAAAGCCTGTAAAAAGAGTTCCTGCTCTTGTTGATGGCTATTGAGTTTGGTTTGTTCAGCGGCTGTTGCTGTATTAGTAGCTGCTGTTGTTGCTGCTGATGTCGCTAAGGTAGTAATGCCTGCGGCTGCTTCACCCGTCGTTGTTGTATTGCCATTCATTGCATTTTGTTGATGATTATTATTAGCTACCGCTGTAGAATTGTTGTTATGATTAGTGTTATTGCCTGTGGTACCATTAAGGGAAGATGCCACTGCATCTTTTGTTTCTTTTTCACGTTTCTTTTGCGGTGGCATTTTCTTCATATTTTTTATTTGTTCCCTTTTTTTGCAATCAACTCACTAACGCTACGCCGCTTCTTCTTCTTGTTCTAGCTTCCTTCTTATTTTTCACACACTCTTGTACTAACACTATAATACAAACATAAAATTATTTTATTTGCTTTTAATTTATCATTTAAATTCTTTAATTTGCACTTTAATTTAGGGGTAATTTAACGTGTTTAGTTAAATAATTTTTTCTTTGTCTAAAAACAAAAAGAATATGTGTAAAAATAAAATTTTTTCACGGCGCGAAATTTTTCACACACATTTATGCAAAGTTTGCTTTGTTTTATTCCTTTTCGCTCTGAGTTGTATAAGAGAGTATTGGGCGACACCGGGTTGTATAGGAAAGTAGTAGATAGTAAGAAAAACGTGACTTGATAATTAAAAGGGAGTAGAAAAAAACGTTAGGATGAAAAATGAAATTTAAAAATGGGAAATAAATAATAAAAATAATATAGATTGGATAAATAAATAAATAATTAATTAATAACATTTTAGTGTAAATTTAGTGGAAAATATTTTTCTTGAATTTAAATATTTAATTTCAAAATTTATTTATTCCATTAAGTTAAAGGAATATTTTTTTAGCAATTTGAATTTTTCTTAAATTTATTTCGAAATTAGAAAAAATTCTTTTCAACTTAAAATTTTTTTTTTTTTTGATGTTGAAAATGTATGTTCGAAATTATATATATTTTTTGAAAGTTAAAAAGCTTAATTGTGTTTTATAATTCAAAATTGTGTCTCAAATTGAAAAGTTATTAGAAAATTAATGTAATATTGCTATTTTATTCTAATTTCTATTTTGAATTTTATATATTGAATTTTTCTTTAATGCAGAATACCTCAATATAATATATATGTATATATATATATATATATATATATATATATATTTTTTTTTTTTTCAAATTAAACAACTTATTTCTCTTTTATAATTTTTTATATTTTATTTTTAAATTTAAAACATTCTTTTCGAATTTTTATTATTTTTATTCGAATTTGAAAATTTATTTTCTAAATAAAAAAATAAAAACCTTTTGAAATAAAAAATTTGTATTCGAATACCTTTCTATTTTATTTTTTTTAATTCGAACATTTATTTTCGAAGCTTAAAATTTTTTCTTATCGAATTTAGGATTCTTCAATTACAAAAAAAAAAAAAAAAAGAAATAGGTCGAAATTTTATTTTCAATTTCTAAATGAAAAAAAAAAAAAAAAATAATTTTAAAATAAATTTGAAATTTCCAAAAATAAATTTGAAAATTCGAAAAAACATTTTCATTTTCAAAAATAAATTTTTGATTTCAAAATTAGTATATTCAAATTTATTTTATGTTGTTGAATTGGAAATTTTGTTTTGAATTTTGTAAACTTTTTTCGAAATTGAAAATTAATTTTAAAATTTAATTATTTTCTATATTCAAAATTTATTTTATAATTGTGGAACTTTTTACTAGAAATCTTAATTTTATTTTTTGATTTTTAATGTACAAATTTCTTTTCTAAAAATATGAATTCGAAATTATTTCTTTTTTTTTTTTTTTTGTAATTTATATTCGAACATGGTTTTATTGAAAATTTATACAAAAATTTGGGAGTTTTATTACAAAGAAAATCTATAATTAAATGTTTTTATTTAAAATCTCGAAAATTCGTTTTTAAACTTAAAAATTTATTTCGAAATACATATAGTGTTTTGATTTTCGAACTTAAAAATTTTCTTTTCGAATAAAAAAAAATTATATTTATTATATTTGAACTTCACTTTTTTTTTCGAAATTTGTTTTTGAAATCAAACATTTTTTGAATATTTTGAATTTTTAAATAAAAAAATATTTCGAATTGAAATTATTAATTCGATATTTTTGTTTTCTTTCTATTTTCGAATTAAGTCTTTAAACAAATTAATTGAAAATTAAAAACGAAAACAAATTGAATTTATTTTTAAATTTTAGAAGTTTAAATAAAACCTTTTCTGTTTACCAAATTGACTATTTCTATTAATTTTAAATTAAAAATTTCGTAATTCGATTTTTTTTGTTGTTGCTATTTTTATTCTCAAATTGAAAACTATTTTCCAAATCAAAAAATTTATTTCGAAATTGGAAATTGTTATTAATTATTTAAAATTTTGTAGAAAATTTTCTTTTGAACTCACTTTTCATTATTTAAATTTACATTTTTTATTTTCGAACTTGAATTTATTTTGAAACTTAAAATTTAAATTAAATTTTTTTTATTTATTAAAATTTACATTTTTTATTTTCGAAATTGAATATTTTATTCGATATTGAAGATTCTTTCAATTAAAATTTGTTAATTTCGAAATTTAAAACTACTTTTTGAAATTGAAAATTGCTTTTTGTAATTTTCGATTTTGAAATTTTTATAATAATTTTACATGGAATTTAAAATTAAAATATTTTATTATCGAATTTGAAAATTACATTTTGAAATTGATTACTTTTCGTTATAAAAACTTTATTGAAATTAAAATTCGTTACGAAAAAGACTGAATTTTTTTGTTGAATTTTTATTTTCAAAATTAAAAATCTTTTTTTCGAAATTTAAAATTTCTTTTCGAATTTAAAAATTTAATTTTTATTTTAATATTATGCCATTGAAAACTATTTTGCAATTTTTAAACATTTTTCAAAATATTTTTTTATTTATTTCTTTTCAAAATTGAAAATTTTATATTTGAATTTTTTATCGAATATCCCAAATTTATAATAAAACAAAAAGTTTCCTTTGTAAATCATTATTTTTTATTTTTATTTTTAATTATTAATACAATTAATGTAAACACATGATTATTTATATTTCAGCTTTTAAAATTTACAAAATATTGCTATATTTTTTACAATAAACTTTATAAAAATTTATTAAATGACAATTAAACAATTTACACAATATGTGTAAAAAAATAACGATTGAACAAAAATTATGTAAATATTTAACAAAAAATTTGTTTTTTAAAAAAATATAACAAATATTTAAAAACAAATCCAGTTAAATATTAAAAAAAAAAGAAAAGGAGAAAAAAAGTCAGGGAGGGATTACAAAATAAGTAGAAAAAAGTAAATGATTCTACAAAAATGTGCTTGATTTTTAGTTTTGTTTGCAAAAAGTGCTTAAAAAAAAGGATTTTACAAAATATTAAGAGCTTAAAACAAAATTAATTACAATCCCAAATTGTTAGAAACCAAATTAATATAAAAAGGAGGTTAAGTTATAAAAAGGCCTTGTTATTATTATTATTATTATTATTATTATTTTTTTTTTTTTTCAATAAATTCATTTTCCAATTAATCTCTTTTTGTACTTTAAAATTATTCCTCAAAAGCGGGTTTACCCTCAAATGTACAACCACTACGTTGTATTATTTGAGAAGCAGCCCAAATACCACAACGTATACAAACATCAAAAGATTTCTTTTGTACATATTGTGCTAAGAAGCCACCAACAAATGCATCACCAGCACCATTTGTATCGACCATTTGTTCACGTGACAATTCTTGTACGGGAAATTCTTCAATTTTACCATTACGGAAGAGTAGGACGGGAAGATGACCCTGAGTTATAATAACAATACGTTCACGTTGGGTATTCTCTTTGGGTAGAGCGACTAGTTTGTGACCAATTTCTTTGACATCTTTAGTATCCCAACCTTGTTCGTTGGCAAATGTTTCAACTTCCTGTTCGTTGCCGAAAAGTATATCGACATAGGGCATGGCAGCCATCATGGGTTCTTTGAAGAATTGCGATAGGAAAGGAGCACTAAGATTCATCATAAACATGCGATTGTGTTTGTGGGCATGGCGAGCCACTTCCATAATGCTGGGCGGGCTGACGGTAAGGAAGAAACCCTAAAAAGAAACGGGAAATTTGAAAAAGGGAAAGTTGAATTAATATTCGAAATTATTAATTTGTATTCAAAATTGTACTTTTATATTCAAAATGTCAAAATTTGTAAAAGTAAAAAATTTCAAAAATTCCTATTAAAATCTCAAAGTTTATATTCGAAATTAACAAATTATTTTCAAAATTTATAAAATTCTTTTAAGAAAAAATTTAATGTTATTTTGACATTAAAGTTCGAAATCTTATTTGGAAATAAAAAAATGTTTCTTCGCAATTATTTCTTTTTTCGAATTTTTAATTTTTATTAGTTCAAAATGATGTTTTTTCTCAAATTTTGAAATTTATTTTTTTTTTTTTTTATACTCGAATGTCATAAAAAATGTTAATTTTGAATTTGAAATATTAATTTTGAAATTTAAAATTTCCTTTTTAATTTTATAATGAAATATCTGAATTGAAATTTTTGTTTTCAAAATTAAAACTTTTTATTTTTTAATTTTTTATAGGATTTGAAAATGTATTTTCGATCATAAAACATTTTAATTTTGAAATTCGAACATCGCAACTTTAGTTCCAAATTAAAAATACATTTTCGAACTTGATATTTTTAGTTCGAAATTTTATAATAGATAAACTTTGAGCATTAATAAACAAATTTTTATTTTCGAATTTGTATATTTTTATTTCAAACATGAAAAATTGTAATTTCAAAATTCCGATTTTTTTTATTTTTAAACATGACAAAAAAAAAAAAAAAAAAAACATATTTTTTTGAAAATAAATTTTCGAACATTAAAAACAAAATAATAATTTTCCAAAACTGAACAAAAAATGTATATTTTCGAACTGAAAAATTTTAAATTTGCTATTGAAAATTTTTATTTTTTTATTTTTATTTTTTATTTTTATTATCAATATTCAATAACCTAGCCTCTGGGCCATAAGCGGTTACATATTGCAACTTAAAATTAATTCTACTAATTTAATTTAATTATATATAAAGAATTTGTAATAAATTGTATAAAAAAAATATTAAACTAAATAATTAAAAAAGAATTAAGGACAATTAAATTACACATTCCATTCTTAAGAATACAAATACAATTTTCTTAAAAAATTTCAACCTAACAAGTATAAGAGGAACAAGCGAAACATGATATAGAAAAAAAAAATGTGTGATAGTCACAATTTGTGACTCACAAACATTCCCAAAAATGTAGTAACAAAAGAGATTAGTATGATATAGAAAATAGTAATGAAGCAATTCAAACTCGGAAGCTATAAAGTACTTATTAGTTACATATATACATATTCTGAAATTTGCAAGAATATATGAGAGAAATTTAATTTTGCACTTCATGATGAATAGTGATTCATATAAAAATCAAGTATCAAATCCACCATCCATACACATAATACAATTATCATAAGTAACTTCAACAAGAACAAACTGAAAAGACAACTCCTTTAGAGTTAAAATAGAAGTAGTAGAGAAAAAGTACCATCAATTCAACTATATGCCCACAATGTTATCACAAGACAGTTCCTGCCAAAACAACATTACAGTGTGTTTACACCTCATTAGTAAAATTAACTAATCAATTACAACGTCCTTAAATATCTCACCATTCTCTCACATTAAAGTCAATAAAAATTACACAAACATTAATAAGCCAATTCTACAATTACAATTATTATTTTCGAACTTAAAAATTTCGTAAAGAATTACAAAATTTATTTTCGAACTTGAAAATGATTATTTCGATATTAAAATTATATTTTCGTAAACACATTAAAAAAAATATTTTCGAATTTGAAAATTTTTTATTTTGAAATTATTAAAAATCGAATCCTAAACTGAAAGCATTAATTTTCAAATATTAAATTTAATATTTGTATTTTCGAAAACGCAATCTATTTTTTTTTTTAATCAAAATTTAATATGAAATTTATATTTCGAATTTTAATTTATATTTTTTTGTAATTAAAAAAAAAAAAAAATTATTGAAAATTTGATTTTTTTTATAAATTAATTAAAATCAATTTTTTTCGAAATCTAAAATTTTAAAATTAAGATAAAAAAATAATGTTTGATTTTTTTTTCGAAATTTACATTTATTATCTTAATTTCAAAATCGAAGTTTTTATTTTCGAACTGAAATTATTTTCGAAAATACAAAATTTTTAATTCTAAATTTATGATTTTATTTTATTTATTTAATTCATTTATTCAAGTAATATAAAGCCATCAAGGCCAAAAAAATACATATTACTTAGTACTACTTAACAATGCCTAAGCATAAAAAAAGAAAAAAAAAAAAAATATATATATAAAAGTAGTTTCTTAAAAAAAAAAGAAAATGTCCAGATTGATTGACACTTGTAACAGAAAATCACTCTAAATCTGCGGCACGCCATTTTGAAATCAATTAAATATTTTCAAAATGAAGGAAAAGAAAGAATAATGATAATTAAAAATTTGTGGTTTTTCCAATTTAAATTTGTTTGTGCTATTATAACAAAATTATTATAAAGAATCATCATTGAAAAGAAATCTTAAATCTCATTGTTAGAGTGCGAAAAATGCGTAACTCAACTGTTAAGTGGTTCCAGCAACGAGCAACACGATTAAAAAAATATCTTTCATAAAAGGAATTAAAAATCCTTGGAATAAAAATTTGAGGATTTCTTGTTCTTCAGCTAAAAGTAAATATTTTGATCAAAGACAATGGAAAACCAGCATTCATTGCCTTATAAAAATGAATTAGATTGCGTAACATAAAAAAATTTACAAATGAACATCCTAAAAAACTCTTTATATATGTCCCTTTGCTTGACGTTATAGACAAACCGAACAATTGTGTTAACAATACGATTAATTCGTGACAAGTTTGTAGCAACAGTACCTGAAATAACTTCAAGTCCATATAAAACCTGAGACTTAAGCAGAGAATAAGATAACTTATATCTAACTAGCGGGGGGTAAAATACGTTAGTATAATGAATCTTCCTTAACGTTTGTAATACTCTACAAATTGTTTGATCAATTTGTGAATCATAATTAAGCCTATTATCTAAAATAATTCCCAAGCACTTTATCTGATTTAACAAAATGACTTGCATATAGCAGAATTTATTAAAGTAGGTAGATCATTTATCTAAAGTATAAATAAAATTGGACCAAGCACAGATACCTATGGTACACCTGAATGAAGAGATATTATATTCGATTTTACACCATTTACACAAGTAAATTGTGATCTTTCATAAAGATAAGACAGTATTAGTTTACAAGCAGACATCGAAAAACCGAAATCAACCCTTAATTTGTCAAACATTCTGCTATAAACAATACAGTTAAAAGCCTTCGAGAGGTCAAGATGTCTTCATTGACATCCTCTCTAATTATGTCACTCAGATTAAGAAGGAGCGAATTGGTATTATAACCCTGACGAAAAGCGTATTGTGATGGATAAATTTTCATAGATGTAGCAGTCAAAATTTGATCCTTCAGAATGTGTTCCATTACCTTGGATAAAGCTGGAAGTATAAAAATTGCTCTCAAATCCTCAGATCTATTAACAATATTACACTTTGGTATTGGAACGATACGAGCTGTCTTCCAACCTACAGGAAATTTTGACGTCATTAATATTGAATTGAATAGATGAACTTAATATTTAGAGAGAAATGGAAACATTTTCTTTATAGATCGAATCGAAATGTCATCAGTTCCAATAGAATTTGATTTACCTTTTCTAATGCAATGAAAACCTTAAATTCCGTAATAGATTGCAAAAATACAGTACTCCCAGAATAATCAAAATCAGAAATAACTAATGAATCGGTCACATTTGTTCTTCCAGCATCGATAAAACAATCATTAATCTCTTCTACATTAAGTCCGCACAATTGTTCATCATCATCAAAACAACCAGATTTCCTAAGAACTTTCCAAATACCAACACCAAAATGTTTAAAAAAGTGCTGTCTTTTCTCATTACGAATGATTCTCTTCACCCTATTTCGATATCTATAAAACACTCTCCAATTTCTCGAAGTCTTATCAGATTTGTATGCTAAAAATGTTATCACCCTTGATTTCATTCAATCATCATTATTAAATTTAACCTTTCTCTGAATTGTAGGAACAAAGAGCAGTAAATCATGAAAAAGTGAACAAATATTAGTACATAACAAGTCAACATCGCTCGTACCAAAAATAATAGAACCAGCAAAATGAGACAAAAACCGAAAAATACCATCATAATCTATATCATTATAATCCTTATACTCAATATACTCTCTAAAATAAGTTGTTTTAAGTTTGAAGCATGCACAAATTATAGCATGATGAGACAAGGCAGGATATTGATACAATTCAGAAAAATTTAAGGCAGAGAAATCTCTAATTAATTTTAAGTCAATGAGTAGTAAATTTATGTTCAAAAATTTTTAGGTTAAAATTTTAATTTCGAAAAAAAAGTATTTTCGAAAATGATAATTTTATTGAAGTCTATTTATCTTCGAAAATTATTTTTGGTTTTTTTTTTTGAACAAAAATCATAATTTTGAAAATGCAGCAATTATTTTCGAACTTAAATTAAACAAATTTTCAAAATTAAATTTTTTAGTTAATTTTTTTTTAAACAAATCTATTTTCGATTATTTTTACCTAGAAATTTATAATAAAAAATAACTTAATTTCGAACTAAAAAAAAATATTTTCGAATTTGAAAATTTTCGAAAATGAAAAATTTTAATTATTAGAAAATTTAAATAAAATAAAATAAAATTATAAATTTAAAGTCTTTAATTTAAAAATAGAAAAATTTTGTTAATTTCGAAATTAAATTTTTTTGTTGATTTTTTTTTTAGCTGGAAACTTTAATTGACAAATTTAATTTAATTTCGAAAAAAAAATATACGAAAATCGTTTTAATTTTTTTTTTTTTTATTTTAATTTTTAATTAAAAAAAAAAAAAAAAAATATTTTTAATTTTTTAATTGAAAATTTTATTTTGAAATTTAATTTTTTCGAATTGAATATTTATTTTTTAGTTCAAAATTATAAAACGAAATAAAAATTTTAATTTAAAAATTAAAAATTTTGTACAAATTTTCAATATTAATTTTAAAAATCGTTTTTTATTCTATTTGAAATATAAGATATTTAATTTTTTTTGCAATTTTTCTTGCCGCAATTCTGACTTTGTATGCAAGAGAGGTAAAGTTAATGTAAAAGCTGGGTATTTCCATCTCCTCTCTAATCAACGAACTCAGAATCGCGGCAAGATAAATTGCTGTGTGTGAACCCCGACTTAAATCAGTTCATCACGAAAACTTTTCCTTTAGCAAACTAAAGATATTTTAAGCTTTAACACTTTATGATCTCAATGGGAATTAAAAAACTCCAGCAAATATTTATTTCGAATTTAAACATTTCTATAATTTTTTTTCTTCCAAAAAATCTTCAAACTTACCGATATATAATAATATTCAGCATTATCTAACAATTTCTTATTTTCTGGCTTTTGCAAATGATCTATGGTAAAATGATTAGCAGCTGCTAAATTGGCACACAAAGAACGATGTGTTCCTGTTATTAAAACACCACAGGTACCGGTGGGAGCCTCTTGTGTATATTGATATTTAACATTTAAACCATCTTTAGTGGCTTTTTCCTCCAAAATCTTAGCATAATCATCATTACCCACACAGCCAAAGAAAGTAGCTACTTTGGGTTTTTGTAAAATCCATTGACAAACACGTAAAGAATTTTGTACTGAACCACCAGCTATAAATTCAGCTTTATACTTTTCCATAAGTTCTTTGTACAAAGGCATGTGTTTTTCCTCGGCTAAAATAGCATTGTTGGGTTTGAGGCCATATTTTTGTAGGAAATTTTCATCAACAATGGCGGAAATATCGAGCAAAGGATTGCCACAGCCAATGAGGATGCCTTCTCTGGAAAAGGAAAAGATTTTAAGTAAATTTTTTAACATTTTTGAAAATATTTTAGTTAATTTTACTTTATCAAGGGCATGTTTGTTAAGTGAAATAATAAATAAAACTATTTTTGAGTTTTTTCTATAATTTATGGTTGACTGATTAGCGTTGGCTGCGGTGTGAATATAAAGCACTAAATGATGACTTCTAAATGATAAGCTGTAGCACGTATTGTGTGTTTTCTAAAAAAACTTTCGTCAATATAATAAAGTGCTAAAATATTGTCTGTTTTGTTTCGCAGGCAAAGTAATTACTAATAGATCTATTAACAAATAATAATTTCTTATCGTTTGAGTGTTTCCATTTGCATGTTAATAATTTTTTCTATCTTGATGTTTTTGGTTTTGAAAGAGAGAAAGAGGAAGAGTTCAGTTAGGTCATCCTCTTTATTAAACCAATAAATGAAACAAATTTGTTAATATTATGAATTCATATTGTTCAGGCAAGAGTCTTTACGTAAAAGAATTTTTTCAATTATTTTCGAAATTTAATTTTTTTTTTCGAACAAAAAAAAAAAAAAAAAAATGTATTTTCGAACTTGAAAAAATAATTTCGAACTTAAAAATTTAAAAATTATTAAGTTTTAAATAGTTTTTTACTGAAAATTTATTTACGAAAGTAAAAAATTTGATTCGAAACTATATCTTTCGATATTGAAATTCGATTTTTGAAATTAATAAAAAATTATTGTTTATTGGCTCCTAAGACTCAAATCAATAGCACATATTTATTTTCCCTACAATGTCTGAACCCCCCTGACTATAAAGATAGACAAACTGACAAAACCTGCAGTCAGCAGTCCTACAGCGAGAAAAGACCACTACCCACCTTAAAATGTTTTAATGTTATTTTTAGTTTCCTCTTGTATTTACAAACCCGACTATGCTGCGTTTAGACGTAAAGACAAGTTTCTACCAATTCTTTTCTTCCCCGTAATTCTCTGCTTCATCACCAGTGCTTTCTGGCCTCGCTAATTCTTTAACTTACAGAATTTCACTTATTTTTCTTTTAAAACTTTGTACTCCATATTATTAAAAATTCCTTATTATTAACACTTACTTTAAATTTTCCATTATGTAAATAGTAAATATTTAACAATAAAATGTTCTGCTACAACAAGTTTGCGCTTTTTTCGTTCTTCACACTTTTCCAAATAATTTCAAGTGTCTCCAACGCCGTCCCAACACTTAATGACTAATGTTTTTGAGCGTATTTGTTGCTAAACGGGTTTTATGCGACTTTTTGTTAATGTTTTATTAATAGTTTAATAACAATAATTGCATTATTTTGTATAATATTAATTAGAAATAAAATTAATAGTGACAGACCGCCGCTCTAAGCAGAAAGCAAAAAATTATTTTTAACAAAAAAGTGACCGAACAGCTGTTTTCTATCAAAAGCACGTTGTTTTCGTTAAGAAAACAACAACAAAAACCATACAGCTTAGTTGTTTTTGTTTATTCTGTTTTGTTTACTGATAAGAGTTGCCACATCGTACAATGGTTTATGTAGGAAGACACATACAATGCGTTATACGCTAATTGTATACTATAAAGTTAATTTTATGATTTGAAAGGTAAATAAACACAATCATTGCGTTAGATGCAGCTTTAAGCCCAAATTACAATAGCGCGTAGTCAGCAACAGTATCAGCAAAAATTATCAGCGGTTCACTCTCAGAATTACATGTTTCAGCCGTTACAATTACTTTTAAGCGTAGCCACCTACAATTTAAAACCTTCATCTTGCTTTATTATATTTGTGTTTTTGAGTCTCCCATTGGGCTTTAAGCCCAAATTATAATAGCGCGTAGTCAGCAACAGTATCAGCAAAAATTATCAGCTGATCACTGTCAGCACAACATGTTGCTGCAGTTACAAAAATTGCTTGTATTTTGTTAGTGTAAAACTACTGCCCACAATGTCAAAATGCTTTGAACGGAAAAATGAGAGAATGAAGGAGAGCAAGTGTAAAAAAACTCGAAAAAAATATATGAATACAAAAATACAAATACAAAAATATATGAATACAAAAACAATTTGACAGTACCGCGAGGTTTGCCAATGAAAAAATTGTTAAACAGCTATTCTTACGAGTATACTTATTATACTATGACCATAACTTTGAGTCTACATTAGAGAAATTTGTATCAAGACAAACGTCAAATTTTTGTTTGAGTTGCAGATAATTTTGTATCTCTATCAATTATAGGGGAAAACGTATGTCATAATAAACCATGCAAAAAGTACCAACAACAATCAAGATGGCGTCTTTTACTAAGCATTATCAAGACAAAGTTGTCAGAGCTCGAGTGCTGACAATTTTCTTTTAACGCTGCAATAACACTGACAAATTCAGTCTACATTAGACAAATCTTTATCGTGATAAAATTTTGACGTTTATCTTGATAAAAATTTGTCTAATGTAGACTCAAAGTAACAAACAGTGCATTCTGAATTATCAGCTGATTGTGTCAGTAAGTAAAACCTTTTTTATAATAAATATTAGTTTTTACTTATTATTTCGTTCTAATTAATATACCAACTGAGAAGTTATTACCAATAAATTTTTCCATCACCGAATTTAATGCATTAAGTATTAGTAAATCCTTTGACCGTAATTAATTTTATTTATTCTATTACCTTAATTTAATACAAATTTCTAATAAATTTTTTATTTTTTTTGAGGTGATAAAATTTTAGAAATTGCCAAAATTCATAAATTTATTTATTTTTTGTACAATAAAATAAATTATTTTTATTAATTTTCATAGTATTAGTATTTTTTATGAAATTAATGTTTCTTGCAAATTTTATTTTTTAAGTGGAAATTTTACAAAAAACTAATTTTAAAAAAAGAAATATTCTAAAATTAAAAAAAGGAAAACATACCAATTTTCATAGTATTAGTATTTTTCATGAAATTAATGTTTCTTGCAAATTTTATTCTTTAAGTGCAAATTTTACAAAAAACTAATTTTAAAAAAAGAAATATTCTAAAATTAAAAAAAGGAAAACATACCAATTTTCAAAATGGTATCTTTATAGATTTTTTATTTTTTTGTGAAATTCGCTTTTATTATTTTGGAATTTTTAAAAAAGTTCCAATTTCCTAAACAAAATATTTTATTCTTTTTTAATTTTTCCGGAATTATATTTTAGGCATAAATAGACCGCCCTGATGCATCTTCGATTTGTTTGATTTTTTTTCCGTTGATAGTACTTTTAACGGTGAATATAATGAACGAATTTCCCTAAGAAACTCGTATCAAGAAAATTTTCTTTATAAAAAAAGTTGGGTAAAAAGGAAGAATTACGTTAGCGAAGCCACTTTTGGGCATAGAGTTAAAAACCCATCCGGCCGGCCGAAGGCCGGCTATTAAAAAAAAAATTTTTCACAAAAAAAATTTTTCACAAAAAAAAATTTTTTGCACAAGAAAAATACTTAAATACTTAAAAAGATGTGTTTACGAAACTTTTATATTATTTTTATTTTATTTTTGTAAATGCACACTTAAGAGCTTTTAATTGAAACCTTAAGCCCAAATTACAATAGCGCGTAGTCAGCAATAGTATTAGCAAAAATTATCAGCTGTTCACTGTCAGTACAACATGTTGCTGCCTGTATAATTACAATTCAGCGTAGGCAGCCACAATTTACAACCACCATCTTACTTTATTCTACTTGTGTATTTTTGCCTCTCATTTATTCGCTCACTCTCTTTGTCTCACTCTCAATCTGAAAGCAGCGCAGTGAATTTAGAAACAGGGCTAAATGAAACAGCACTGCAAACTGTTGCTGACCAAATGTAATCAACACCATAACAAACAGTGCTTTCTAAATTATCAGCTGATTATGTTAGCACACACTGCTGCTGACTACGCGCAATTGTAATTTGGGCTTTAATCTTTGCAATCGGATAAATAGTATAGGAAATATTTACGATTTTTAGTGAGTTAGGGAGGTAAATGAGTACCATATTTTATTTTATTTATTAGCTTTTTTTACTATTTTGTTTTTATTTTATTTATTTTTTGGGAAATTTTTTATTTATTTCCTTAAAACATATTTTTGAAATTTGAGTTTGTTTTAAATTTTTTGGAAAATTTGTGTTCGCAATATGTTTTCTTGGAAATTTTCAATTATCAATTTTCTAAAAAATTATGTCTCTTTTTATTTTCTTGATTTTTTGTACTTTTTATTTATCGCATTTTTATAAAGCATATTTCTTTTCTATATAAAATATAGATTGTTTTTGTTTTTCGTAATTTTATTTTCCAATATTTAAAAAGTACCAATTTTCTTAAAAATTCTCGCTTGTTTTTCATATATTTTTTTTTTCTTTCGAAATCACTGTTTTTTCTTTAATTTTGTATTTTTATTTTTTAAGGTTTTTTAAAAGATTTTAATTTTGCATTTTCTTTTTATACCCTACACCACCATAGGTGGGGAGGGTATAATTAATTTTGAAAAATTGATATATTTTTACATCGTGGAAAAAATTGTTAATCATTTTTCTGGAAATCATTTTTCAAATATCTGTGTTTTGAATTTTTAATAGAATATGCATTTTTTAATTTTATTTTTTTCTTAAATTATCTTTAATTTTTATACTTTTTTGCTTTTAGTGGTTTTAAGTATTCCGTTTCTTTTGAACTTAACTAAAACCATAATAAAAGAAAACTTATTTAATAGGCAGAACAAGAATTACAGCCGTATTAAAAAAAAATGTAGGTTTGATAACGAGTTATTAACCTTTTCTTATGGAAATTTATATACAAAAAGTTATCAAGCATACATTATTTGTTTGTGAATACGGCTGTTAAAGTTTGATTCTAATATTGGCAAATTTCAATAAATTTGTTAAAAAATCTAATTTTTATAAGTTTAAACCATAGCGCAATTAGAAAGTGCTCGCACATCTACAAA
The DNA here is from genome assembly GCA_951394005.1 of Protophormia terraenovae. Classification (NCBI taxonomy): domain Eukaryota; kingdom Metazoa; phylum Arthropoda; class Insecta; order Diptera; family Calliphoridae; genus Protophormia; species Protophormia terraenovae. Next base: position 13,695,378 of record OX596075.1, on the reverse strand, counting down.
AACAAAAAATTCTTGTATTTTGTTAGTGTAAAACTACTGCACATAATGTCAAAATGCTATGAAGAGAAAATGAGAGAATGATGTAGAGGAAGAGTAAAAAAACTCGAAAAAAAATTTTGCATGTGAATACAAAAACAATTTGACAGTTCCGCATGGTATGTCAATGAAAAAATTGTAAAACAGCTGTTCTTACGAGTATACTTTATAATTATACTATGGTTTAAACTAAAAAATTTAGCGATTTTTTTAAAATTAATATGGTAACATTTTTCGATTTATACACATACTACATATTAATACACCTCTGTACACTAATACCAACAAATGTAGTGCTGCCATTTAAGTGATTTTTTTGTTTAATTTTAATTTTCATTATTTATAAGATTATAGAGCGATAAAGTACAATAATTTATAAATGATTAATTAATAGTTAATATTCTTTAATTTTTTATAAGTTTTAGTTAAATTTTCTTACAAATAACTTAAAAATTGTTATTTATGTTGGTTATTTTTTATTAAATAGTTGGTAACACTTTTTAAGCAGACACAAGCAGGGCTGTCAGATGTGGCGATTTTTCGCCAAACGTGGCGATTATTAATTGCTCTTGGCGACTGAATTTTCCGTTTTGCGACATGGCGAATTTTTTGGCGATTTTTAACAAAGTAGCGATTTATTTGGCTAATTTTTAAAATTTCTTTAAATAGGTATTAGCATAGTAAAACCATTACGTTTTCTTACTAGCCAACGTCTATTTTTAGTATTTTTCTATCCAAAACGACGGTTCTCAAATGGTGGTCCGCGGTTCACAACAAAGGGTCCATACAAAGATTGTTAGGTGGTCGCTAAGACCTTTTGCTTGAACATAACATTAAAATTATTTCTTTAACATACTGTCTCCACATTGATATAATATGTAAGATAACGCCGGCAGAAGAGAATAAACATTTTGTTAATATTATGTTAAATCCTAAACAAGGGGTAAATGTATTCTAATAAATCTCATAATATTTCATTATTTTCATTCAGTCACAGAGTAAACATGTAATTTTTATATAAGAAATTCGAAATTTTTTAGTACAATTTTAATGAAAATATATTTCTGAATGTAGAATAACCATTAAAATAAAACTATTTTACAAAAAAGCATTGTTTGTAAGTACTTTTAAAAATAAACATTCACACACACAAACAAACTTTCGTATATGTGTATTTTTTTGAGAGTAAATCTTATAAGATAGTTGTGTAGAAAAATCTTATCACAACAGTATCATAATATTTCTTACTTTGAGTCTACATTAGACAAATTTTTATCAAGACAAACGTCAAAATCGGTGCAAATCTATACAAGGTAGCCTCAGTTAAACTGCTGATTATTATTTTTGGTTGTTAAAGCTGTCAAACTGCATACATAAAAAACATTTATGAATTCGCCATATTGTTGTTTTTGCACAATTGTTGCCATCTTCCATAAATTCGAGTTCATTTTTACGTTTGTCTTGATAAAAATTTGTCTAATGTAGACTCAAAGTTATAATACTAATATTTTAGTCTACACGTGAGATAATTCTCTCAGAGAGCGGATTTGACACTCTCTGTTACATATTATGATATAAAAATATTACGTGGAGACCCAGTGTCAACAGATAACATACGTATGCATATTACATTAGGTCTACACGAGAGTTTTTTATATCATAATATATAACAGAGAGTGTCAAATTCGCTCTTTGAGAGAATTATCTCACGTGTAAACTAAAATATTAGTATTTTAAGAAATATTATGAGACTGTTGTTATAGGATTTTTCTACACAACTATCTTATAAGATTTACTGTCAAAAAAATACACGTATACAAAAGTTCGTTTGTATGTGTACATGTGTATTTTGAAAAGTACTTAAAAACAATGTTTTTTTTTTTTTTTTTTTTTTTGTAAAATTGTTTAATTTTATTGGTTTTTCTACATTTGAAAACATATTTTTATTAAAATTGTGCTAAAAAATGTTAAATTTCTTAAATAAAAAGTATATGTTTACTCTGTGACTGAGTGAAAATAATGAAATCTTATAAGATATATTAGAATAAATTTACCCCTTGTTTAAGATTTAACATAATATAAAAAAATGATTAGTCTCTTCTGTCGGCGTCATCTCACATATTATATCAACGTGGAGACGTTATGTTAATTTCTCCATACTTGTAAAATAAAGTTGCAAAAAATATAGAGTAAAAATTCTAAACAATTGTTTGTGCATGATTTTTATTATCATTCTGGTAATTTTTATAAATTGTAAGAAACATTTAATGATATTTCGTCCTTGGAATACGACATTTAGTAGCAATTTTAAAATCCATTTTTAAATAGAAAGGTTTTATCTTAAATTTATAATTAATTTAAATCAAATGTTTTTATAATTTTTATTTTTATAGCCTGATTTATCAAATGCATTAGGTATCAAATTGAGAATATGTCATTAATTTTTATCTTTAAGTATTAATTTATTTTTGGTTTAAGGATTATTTAGGAATAACATTTGATATGAAGTTGGGAAAGTATCACTTGTTTTCATATGAATATTAATTTTTATACCTTTAAATTATCAAATTTAAAGACACGAAAAATTTATAAGATTAATAGGACAAATGTTCATTATATAATTTTAGAATTATTCTGTTAAAAAATATAATAAATTTCAATAAATTTTTAAAATTGTTGACCTAAAATTGAGCTATGTATGTAAATATTTTAGTTGTTTTTAGTTTTTCTTAAAAAAAAATATATAAAATTTAATTTTGGCGATTTTTGGCGATTTCTGATTAACAATTTGGCGACAGAGGCTCAAAAAATCTGACAACCCTGGACACAAGAAGAACAAGAACAAGCTGATTTTCCTTCATATCACTTTTGTTTCGCGACATTTGTTCAAAAAATTTTTATTCTTCCACACATACACGAGAAGCGGTTTAATTTTATTTCTTATTAAAATTTATTTGCTTAGAAAAAAATACTAATTTTCTTTAAAAGTTAAAAACTAAAAGTTATATTTTTATAATAGTTTTTGTTGTTTGCTAAACATAAAAATAAAAGCAGACAAAAAAGACAAGATAAAAAAAAAAAAAAAACTGCAAAAAAATTTATAAAATATTTGTTTTAAAAACTTTACAAAAAAAAAATATACATATATATAATAAAAAGTGAGTATAAAATAGAAGAAAAAGTGAGAAAAATATTTATATTTATTTGTTTAAATAGAAAAATTGATAATGAACTGGAAATTTAAAGAAAAATGTGTATAAAAAGCAGCAAAATTAATAGAATTAGACAAGATTAGTTTGTCAGTCGTCTAGAAAATGGCTGGTGGGGAAAAAAGGGTGGGGACCCCTTTTATTCTCTTATTATTAGTGCGGTTTGTTCTTCTGCAGCTGCGACGTTTGCTGGCTGTTTTTTTCTTGTTTTAGCAAAATGCCCACGAATATAAAAAAGTAGTATGATAAAAGGTGGCTGGCTGGCTGCCTGATTTGCCTGCTAAATAAGAGTTTTTTTTATTAAAACCATTGTCATATTTTGTCCATATTAAAGTTTTGGAGGGGACATTGACTAGAAAGGAGGCACAAGCTGTAGTCTGTAGATTCTTTGTTACTGTTTTAGTTTTTGTGCGGCGCTGCTGTTTATGGTTAACAATTATTTTCCATTTCGTTGAACAATTTGCATCGTAAGCAACATCTCTTAACAAAGTCATCGATTCCAAGTTAAATTTAAAATTTCAATCACACATAATTTGATTATGTGCGTTTGTCAGAGAGTGTATTGTGTTACTCGTATGGAAATTGTATGAATGCGAGTGTGTTTTTGTCGTCTTTTTTTTCCTTGTTTCTCCACCCTTGGGGTACTCATGAATTGAGCAGTCAGTCACTCAATCATCATCTCCTTTGTCTGCTAAAAATGTTTCCCTACCCACATTTGTTGTTTTTTTGTTTGCCATTTTTCTTCCTCCACAACCGGTAGTTCATTAAGTTCATTGTCATGGCTGCCAGATTAAAGGAATTGTCGTTTCTCCTATAAAGTAACAATTTTATTTATTTTGTATTATCATTGATATTAATATAAAAATTCGAAAATTTTTAATACATATTTTATTTTATTTTTATTTTTATTATCAATATTCAATAACCTAGCCTCTGGGCCATAAGCGGTTACATATTTCAACTTAAAATTAATTCTACTAATTTAATTTAATTATATATAAAGAATTTGTAATAAATTGTATAAAAAAATATTAAACTAAATAATTAAAAAGAATTAAGGACAATTAAATTATACATTCCATTCTTAAGAATACAAATACAATTTTCTTAAAAAATTTCAACCTAACAAGTATAAGAGGAACAAGCGAAACATGATATAGAAAAAAAATGTGTGATAGTCACAATTTGTGACTCACAAACATTCCCAAAAATGTAGTAACAAAAGAGATTAGTATGATATAGAAAATAGTAATGAAGCAATTCAAACTCGGAAGCTATAAAGTACTTATTAGTTACGTACATATATTCTGAAATTTGCAAGAATATATGAGAGAAATTTAATTTTGCACTTCATGATGAATAGTGATTCATATAAAAATCAAGTATCAAATCCACCATCCATACACATAATACAATTATCATAAGTAACTTCAACAAGAACAAACTGAAAAGACAACTCCTTTAGAGTTAAAATAGAAGTAGTAGAGAAAAAGTACCATCAATTCAGAACTATATGCCCACAATGTTATCACAAGACAGTTCCTGCCAAAACAACATTACAGTGTGTTTACACCTCATTAGTAAAATTAACTAATCAATTACAACGTCCTTAAATATCTCACCATTCTCTCACATTAAAGTCAATAAAAATTACACAAACATTAATAAGCCAATTCTACAATTATATTTTTGTTTTTAATTTTGCATTTTACTTAAATATGTTATTTAAACATCTGGCAGCTTTTTAATTATCTTTCTTTTTTTCCTGGTTTTTTCCTTTTTATATTTCTCCGGTATTTTTTTCCCTAAATATTCATTCATTCATTTTATTTTTTTATTCCTTATATATTTTTTATTATTCCTCCCCCCTCTTACTCATTATCAGCGTCATCATTATTATTTTTATCATAATTATTATTTTCATGTCTCTTGTACACACAACATTTGGTATTTACCGGTGTTTTTTGTTCTTCTTTCATTTGCTTTATGTTGTTTTTGTTTTTGCTGCTATTACTTTCATTTAGTGATTCATACTTTTTTTAAATGGTATTTTCTCGAGTGTTTTGTTGTTGTGTGTTAAAAACAAAACAAGAAAATTTGGCAACTCTTGTATTTAAACTTGTCATTCATTAAATAGTTGTTGCTTTTTTTTTTAATATTCTCTTTACGTTTTTTTTTTTTTTTTCTTGTCAACTATTGTATTTTTTTAGTTTTTCTCCTTTTTGTTTATCAGGTCAAGTGCAGCTTAAAAGGGGGTCTGTTTTATTTTGTTTTTTATTAAATGTTTTCGTTTTAAACATTATTATTGTTGTTTTTGCTATTTTGTTAAGGGTATCATTTTCACACTTTTGTATAAGTTTTTGTTGTTGTTTTTTAGTAAAGTGTTGTAAAGCAAAGAAAGGTGGCAAAAAAGTGTGATTTTTAATGAGGGAAGTATAGTAAAGTTTAAAATATAAAATAATTTTAAATTGGTATTAAGTGATTAATTAAAAGGATAAAAAGGAAATAAATAAATTAAATTTAAATACTTTACTACAAAGTTTAAGTTAAGATTGGAGCGGATAATGTAGCTTTTTGTAAAAATTAAGCAAAAAATTAATAAACAAATATTGTAATTATTTGGGGAATCAAGGAAGCTAGGACTTTTTGAGAAATTATACCATATTCACACTATATAGGGGAAAATATATGGGCATAAATCAAGATCTTCGGCCGAGTTGATTTTTAAAAAATTTTGATAGTACTTTTACATGTGATTATAGTGCAATAAAAAATTTTTTCCGCTCTTGCTCGGTTTACGAGTTATAGGCCTTCAAAGTTTCAATATATTTTCCTGAATATCTTTATTAATAATTATCGGATCTTAATTATGTATATTGATGTTATTTAAAAGCACTTATAAATACCTTTTCAATGATATATATCATTACCATATTAATTAATTACTTGAGAACAAAATTGACATTTTGCATAAAAATGGCGGAAACTAAAAAAAATTTTATATACGAAAAAAGCTTTTTTAGCGAAGCCGGTGTTCGACATATCCAGAGGAGAAAGCCTTAAGCCCGGTCGCAGGCCGGCTACACAGAAAAACTTTTATTAAAGCGAAAAAAAAAAAAAAAAAAAAATATAATTTCAAGTGTGCTGAAGATCTTGATGAGTGCCTTTGCAACTACCAATTATCGTGACGGCTTAATTTTTAAAATTAAAAATTTCTATAATCGCGACATTTTACGATTATATACATATATAAGATCAAAATCATACAAAAAGATTAATATAAAAAACTGTCGCAATTAAAGAACCTGCAATTTTAAACATTAAGCCGTCACGACAACCGGGCCGTCGCGAATAACGAGCATGATATTGATTTTTTTTAATATTTTCCTTATTTTTTATTTTATAAAATTGTTTTTTTTTTTTTTTTTACAGCCTGTCCCACGATGTCGAACGAAAATTTCGTTCGACAAAATGTATGGGAAACAATAACAAAATTTTAAATTTATTTGTTGTTTTCCATATAAATTGTCGAATCGAAATTTTCGTTCGACATCGTGGGACAGGCTTTTAGTTTTTAGCATACTTTTTTTTAGCGTTCTTTGTGATAATAGTGATTTACTTATTGCGTTTTTTAAATTTTTGCCCTTAACGGTTTTTTCTTTACTTACTTTTTGTAAAATTAGGTTTATTTTCTAAATTTAGCGATTTTTTCTGATTTTAATTATTGCGATTTTTTTTTTTTAATTTTTTGCCATAAAGGTTTTTTCTTCTAATTCTATTGCAAATTTCTTTGAGCAATTATTGCGATATTAAACTTTTTTTTTTTTTTTGATTTTTGGTGATTTGTAGCAAATTTTGTTATTATATATGTAACACTTGCTATAGCGATAATTGTGACTTGAGCGTTTTCTATTTTAGAAAATATTTGTTTTTATGATTTTGGCGTTTTTTGGTTTCCGTATTTTTAGTCAGTATTTTTATTTGAGCTTACAAAAAAACTAAAAATAAAAAAAAAAAAATCGGCAAATTACAAAAAAGAAACTGAATAAGGAAAGAACAATGTTATTAATATAATAGTCTTGAAAAAAAAAAATAAAATAAAAATGCAAAAAAAAAAAAAAAAATAACCAAATTTTAATTTAAAAAAGAAAATCCGAAATAAAAGAAATCCGTAGAATGCGAAACATATCTAAATTTCAAATAAAAAGCGCTTAACTACAAAAATTGCCAAAATGATATAAAAATCTCAAAATAAAATATAAAAAATGCTCAAATAAATAAATAAATAAAAAAAAATCCAAAAATTGACAAATTAAATAAAAAAAACACCAAATGATAAAAAAAAAAAAAAATGTATAAAAATCGCTGCGGAAAAAAAATAATAATAAAATAAATCTTTCAAAAATCGCTAAATTAAAAAAATTTAAAGTCGTCCATATTAAAAACAACATTAAAAATCTCCAAGTTATAAATAATGGTAAAATGCTTAAAAAACCAATAATCGAAAAAAAAAAAAATCATAAAATTATGTGTAAAAATCGCAAAATCCACAACTTTAATGAAAAAATTGCTTAATTGAAACCGATAAAATATAAAAATCGCTGCTTTACAAAAAATTTTCAAAATATTACAAAATAAAAAAAGCTAAAATAAGTGTAGAAATCAACAAAAAATATAAACTCGCGCAAATTATAAAAAAAGATAACGACGCCGAAAGTCAAAAAAGTTAAAAATAAAAATTCGCTAAAATATAAGCAAAAAAAAAAAAAAAATACAAAAGAAAGAAATAAAAGTAAAAAAAACTACTGAATTTTTAGAAATTCAGCTAGCGAAATTCCCTTTAAAATTAATGATTTACATAAAAAGTTAATTAATATATTTTTCATTAATTCAGCTAGCTGAACAAGGTTTATGTTTGTGCTTAAATACCAATTTTTCTTGAGTGAAATTCTTTAAAACTTAAAATTTTTTAAATTCAGCTAGCTGAATCAGCATTAATATTTAAATTATTCAATTTTTTTTATTATATTTCGCGAAATTTTTTATAAATTCAGCTAGCTGAATTATATTTAAATTTAATATTTTTTAATAATTCAAGCAAAAAAATAATTATTTTTATATTTTTCCTTAATTCAGCTAGCTGAATTATATTTAAAATTAATATTTAGTGATATTTTAAGCAAAAATTACTTATTTTTATATTTTTCTTAATTCAGCTAGCTGAAAATACTTATTTAAACTTTTATATTAAAATTTTTCTTAAGTGAAATTAATTATAATGCTATTTTTTTAATTCAGCTGGCTGAATAAGATATTTTACATATATATTACAATTTTTCTTAAGTGAAATCGTTAATAACTTAATATTTTTACATTCAGCTAGCTGAATTGGTCTTAATATTAAAATTGTTCAATATATCGTCATTCAATTTATTTTATAATAAGTTTTTCTTATATATTTCGTGGAATTTTTATTAATTCAGCTAGTTGAATTATATTTAAGAATAATATTTATAATATTGTGAGCAAAAAATTAATAATTTTAGTATTTTTTCTTAATTCAGCTAGCTGAATTCCTCATAATATTAATATTTTTAAATTATTAATTAGTATTATACGTTCTGTAGGATTTAAGGATTAATATTGGTGAATTTTTTAATTTAATTCAGCTAGTTGAATTGTCTTTAGTTTAATTAATTTAAATTTGTTCTAATTTTTTTTTTCTATAAAAAAAAAAAAAAAAAAAATTCTGATATTTCCTCAAGATATTAATATTAATTACTCACCAAGGGGCTGTAACATAATTTTCATAGAAAATTTTACTTTTTATTAAAGTGAAGGTTTTTTCTTATTAAAGATAATCTAACTCAAATGGAAAATACAATGTATTCGACCAAGTTGTATGACATTTGATTTATTTATTTCTTTTTTTTTCATACTTACAACAACTATTACTCTGTAATATTATTGGTTTTGTTTTCTTGTTCAATTTAAAATTAAAAAATGTAATCATTTAATCTAAAAATGGTCAAAACCACAATATTTTATAAAAATAAAACTAAAAAAAATCTCAACAAAAACAGTCATCAGTTATTATAAAATAGCAACAAAATATAAATGTTGAACTATAAAAATTTATTAAAGTAATAAGATTTTAATAGTTTTTTTGTAAAAAACAAAACAAAAACAAATGTATTAAAAAAATAGGCTTATAAAGCAAATAATAAACCAGAATATATCCACAAGTATTTTAAAATATCTATTTGTTATCCCCCAAAAAAAGTTTAACCTACATTTTGTTTTTAATTTTAAATTCATTCATTAGCTAAAAATAATTTTTAAATTTCCTTAATTCTTTTTTAGCTATTTTAAATTTCTGTATAAATTTTCTAAAAATAAAAAATATTGTGGTCCTTTTCCTTGAACCTATAAGGCTTTTTATTTTTTTTAAGGAAAGGGGCTGTTTTGAAATACAAATAAAAAAACCCTTAAAAACTTAATAAGTGTGCTGATGATGATGATGACTTATCTATAAAATGTCGTAAAATTGTAGGTGAAAAACATGAATATTTTCCTTTATAAATATACACACACACACTTTATTAGTTAGTAATCAACCACATAAAATAGTAGTTGTTGTTTTTCGTATATGTAATAAATAACAAAATAGGCGTAACAAAAAACAAAAAATAATAATAATATTTACTACCTCTATATTGAATATTGAGCAGCATATAATCGATATTTAAATATATGAATATTAAAAACCAGGAAAGCACAAAATAGCGCAAGAAATAATATTCATATCAACTGATAAACAGCAAAAAAAAAAAAAAAAAACGAAAATATTTATTAAATTTGGTATTTATTTTCGTTATGTTGTTTTTTTGTTCTTTAATTTATTTATTGATTGATAAGCGCCACAGACACAGGGAAAAAAAAGTATTTATTATTTTTGGTTATAATGAGAGAATAATTAAAAAAAATTTACATATTTCTTTAAAGAAGTACAATTTTTAAAGATTCTGAAATTGAAAACTAATTTAATTTATAGTTTCAGTTGTAATTTTGATTATAGTTTTAGATTGAATATTGTTATTAGCTATGGTTTCAGTTTTAGGTTATGGCTTCAGCTGTAGTCTCAGCCATAATTTTGGCTATAGTTTCTGCTATAGTTCTCTCTAACGTATCATCTATAATCTCAGTTATAATCTTAGCTATAGACTAAATTCTTAGCCATAGTTTTGGCTGCAGTCTATGCTATAGTATTGGCTATAGTTTCAGCTATATAATCAGCTATAGTTAATATTCTCAGCCATAGTTTCCCGTCTATAGTTTCAGCTACAGTTTATATTCTCATGTATAGATTCAGTTATGTATAATCTCAGCTAAAGCCTAAACTAAAGCATCAGCTAAAGACTTAGCTAACATTTCAGCTATTGTTTAAATTCTCAGCCTTAGTTTCAGCTATAGTCTCAGCTATAATCTCATCTTCAGTCTTTATTTTAAGATACAGTTTCACCTATATTCTCAGCCATAATTTTGGCTATAGTTTAAGCTATAGTCTATATTTTCAGCCATATTTCTAGTTATAGTCTCAACTTCAGCCTATATTCTCAGCTGTAGTATCAGCTATAGTTTCAGATAAACTCTCAGCCATAGTCTCAGCTATATTCTCAGTTATAATCTCAGCTATAGTTTACATTTTTAACCCTAGTTTTGGCTATAGTCTCACCTATAGTTTCATCTATAGCGTCAGCTATAATCTCAGCAATAATCCATATTCTCAACAAAATTTTTGGCTATAGTCTCAAATATAGTCTAAGCTATAATCTCAGCTATAGTCTCAACTATAATCTTAGCTATAGCTTATATTCTCAGCCATATTATTGATCATAGTTCCTGCTATAGTATTAGTTATTGTCTCAGCTATAGTTTCATCTATACTGTCAGCTATAATCTCAGCTGTAGTACATATTCTTAGGCATTGTTTTGGCTATAACCTCAGCTACAATCTCAACTATCATCTCAGCTGTAATTTATATTTTCAGCCATAGTTTGACTTAGTCTCAGCTAAAGTCTGAACTATAGTATCAGATAAAGTTCCATCTATAGTTTATAATATTAACTATAATATTGGTTATAATGTCCATCATATTTAAGGTTATACCTTCAGTCAAAGTCTCATACTATAGTCTACTCTATAGCCTAGTCTACAGTTTAAGCTATAGTCGCAGCTGTAATATGTATTTTCAACCATAGTTTTGGCAAAATATATTTTCCGCTGTAGTCTCCGCTATATTCTGGACTATAGTCTCAACAAAAGTCCCAGCTAAAGTCTACAATATCTACTTAAATCTTGGCTATAATGTCAGCCATATTCTCCACTATACTAAAGTCTCAGCCAAAGTCTATGCTGTAGCCTATAGTCCAGTTTATAACATAAACTAAAGCCTACTCTATAGTTTATTCTATAGCATAAGCTAAAGCTTAGTCTATAGCATAAGTTATAATTTATAGCATAGACTATAGCCTACTCTATAGCCTTGTCTATAGCATACAGTATAGATTACTTTAAAGCCTAGTCCATACTACAGACTATTTTATAGTCTTTACTATAAACTATTTTATAGTCTATATATTCGAAACTATAGACTATAACATAGACTATTAACTAGATTTTAATAGAGACTATTAAAAAAACTATAGCTGAGACTAAAAACAGGAATATAGTCAAGACTGTAAACTGAACTATAGCTAAAACTATAAACTAGACTGTAGTTAAGACTATAAACTGGACTAAAGTCGACACAACAAAAGTCTATTCTATAGACTATTTTATAGTCTATTCTATAGACTATTTTATAGTCTATTCTATAGACAATTTTATAGTCTATTCTATAGACTATTTTATAGTCTATTCTATAGACTATTTTATAGTCTATTCTATAGACTATTTTATAGTCTATTCTTTAGACTATTTTATAGTCTATTCTATAGACTATTTTATAGTCTATACTATAGACTATTTTATAGTCTATACTATAGACTATTTTATAGTCTATACTATAGACTATTTTATAGTCTATACTATAGACTATTTTATAGTCTATACTATAGACTATTTTATAGAGTATATTATAGACTAATTTATAGTATATTCATAGACTATTTTATAGTCTATACTATAGACTATTTTATAGTCTATACTATAGATTATTTTATAGTCTATACTATAGACTATTTTATAGTCTATACTATAGACTATTTTATAGTGTATATTATAGACTATTTTATAGTATATTCATAGACTATTTTATAGTTTATTCATAGACTATTTTATAGTCTATTCTATAGACTATTTATAGTATTTAGTCTTAATTTTAAAGAAAATAGGATTATTTCTCTTTCAAAACATAGTTTTCTTATCCCTTATTTTTATTCTTTTCTCTTACAGACTGCTTATTCTACATCTCAACTTTTTAACTTTAAGTTAAGCAATAAACACACTCCACTCGTCTTCTAAACAAAAAAACACAAATAAAAAACAAACAATATGTCTGCCGATGCTGTAGCTGCGAAAAATGAAGTTGATGTGCATGAGGAGGATGTACACGATGCCAACTATCAACCACCACCAGAAAAAACAATCGAAGAAATAATGGCAGCCGATCAAGAAGATGAAAGTTTAAGACGTTATAAGGAAACATTATTGGGAGAAGCACAAGCAGAAAAAATTATTGTTGGTAAGAAAAAAAGAAAACCAATTTTTAGGACCTCCTGCTGTACAAGAATCAAATTATTTAAAATTAAAATTTAATAATAATTTGCAAACATTATTTTTTTTTTTAATTAGAACCCAATGATCCCCGTAAAGTTATTGTTAAAAAATTAGCTTTGGTTGTGGAAGGACGTGATGATATGGAATTAGATTTAACCGGTGATCTAAGTCAGCTTAAAAAGCAAGTAAGTTTTAGTAATAATTTCTAATTGTTATCACTTTTTATTGATTCATTTTTTTTTCATTCCTTTTAAAAGGTTTTCGTTATTAAAGAAGGTGTACAATATAAAGTACGCATTGATTTTATTGTTCAAAGAGAAATTGTGCACGGCCTTAAATACGTACAAAAGACTTATCGTTTAGGTGTCCCTGGTAAGTATTTAAACAATGTATTCACATACTTCTTAATTTATTTTGTGCTTAAATAAATAACATTCTTACATTTGCTATTATAATGTGTGTGTATCCAAATATTTTTTATGTTTTCTTTAAAATAATTTTTTATTTTGGTCATGGTTTTTTTTTTGCTTGCTACTGTTTTTTATTTTTTATATTCGTTCAGTTGTTTTTAATAAGCCTTAAGTTAAACATCTAAATTGTATTTATTTACTACATTTATTTTATAACAAAATGTTTACTGATTCAACTTCATCGAATATATTTTGTGGCATGTTTGGCTTAACTTATATCTTTATTATTTCTTTAGTTATTACTGTTTTAATAATGTGTTGATTTATTTAAAGGATTTAATTAAAAATTGAAAAAAAGTAATTTTTATATTCTTTTTTCTTAAATTTATTTTTATTAATTCCGATTTTTATTATAACTTTAATATGTGTTTGTTTGTTTTTTGTCTTTCTAACACCAAATATGTTTTTTTGCGTCATTTAATTTTATATATATTTTTTAACATAAAACTCAATGTTTGTGTATGTGTCTTATTAATATGTGTGTGTAAATAATCTAATAAAAAAAATCTACTACTAACTACTACAACTTAAGAAATACCTGGTAAGATATTTCATAAAAATTAATTTTAAATAAAATTTTTAAAATAAGAAAGGAGAAGGATAATGAAAAGAAGACTATAGCCGAGATTATAGATTAAACTGAAGCTGATACCATAAAATAGACAATAGCTGAGACTATTAAATATACTATGGTTGGGACTATAAACTAGACTATTGTCGAAAGTATAAACTAGACTATAAAATAGACTATAGCTGTGACTACAAACAAGATTATAGCTGAGACTAAACTAGACTATGAACTATAAACTGGACTATAAACTAGACTATAGCTGAGACTATAAACTGGGCTATAGCTGAGACTATAACTAAACTATAGCTGAGACTATAAACTGGGCTATAGCTGAGACTATAAACTAGACTATAAACTAAACTATAGCTGAGACTATAAACTGGACTATAGCTGAGACTATAAACTAGACTATAGCTGAGAACTATAAACTGGGCTACAGCTGAGACTATAAACTGGGCTATAGCTGAGACTATAAACTAGACTATAGCTGAGGCTATAAACTAAACTATAGCTGAGACTATAAACTGGACTATAGCTGAGACTATAAACTAGACTATAAACTTGACTATAAATGAGACTATAAACTAGACTATGGACTATAGACTGAACTATTAACTAGAATATAAAATATACTATAACTGAGACTATAAACTACTATGAACTATAAACTGGACTATAAACTAGACTATAACTGAGTCTATAAACTAGACTATATCTTTGAGTATAAAGTGGACTATAGTCGGGACTATAAACTAGGTATAGCTGAGACAATAAACTGGGCTATAGCTGAGACTATGAACTTGAAGCTGGACTATAAACTAGACTAAAGTCGAGACCATAAATTAGACTATAGCTAAAACTATAAACTGGACTATAGTCGATACTATAAGCTATAGTCGAGACCATAAACTATAGCCGAGACTATAAACTAGACTATAATCGAGACTATAAACTAAACTATAGACGAGACTATAAACTAAACTACAACTAAGACTATTGCGAGGTTATAAATAGGGCTATAGTCAAGACTGAGGTCTAGACTATAGTCGTGACTATGAACTATACCATACTATTTTCTTAAGAAATTTTCATTTTCTATCTCCTTTTGATTTTCACTTAATCTTTAATAAATTTAATAATTCAACTTTATTTTTTTCTCTCTCTTCCTCTCACTAGTTGATAAAATGACACATATGGTGGGTTCTTATCCT
Source organism: Protophormia terraenovae (assembly GCA_951394005.1). Taxonomy (NCBI): domain Eukaryota; kingdom Metazoa; phylum Arthropoda; class Insecta; order Diptera; family Calliphoridae; genus Protophormia; species Protophormia terraenovae. The sequence continues at coordinate 13,680,100 of OX596075.1, read as the reverse complement.
CCTAAAAAGGAAATTCAATGTTACATCACCCCTAATGAGGAGGCACCATCTGGTCTAATGGCTCGTGGTACTTATTCGGTTTCATCTCTGTTCACCGATGATGATAAACATATTCATCTCAAATGGGATTGGACATTTGAAATAAAAAAAGATTGGGAATAAAGTAAATAGGAAGCAAGTAAACACAACAACATAAAAATGCAACAAAAACCAACAACAACATCATTAGGGCTGCAATAATTATTAACACAAATTAAGTCAAAAAACAATTAAAATTTTTCCAAAATCAAAATATTAAAAAAAATCAAATTGTAACTTAAATTAAAATTTCAAAATTTATTAATTAAAAACAAAAATTTAATACTAAAACAAAATTAAAATCTAACAAAATTTGTATTTAAAAAAAAGAAAAATTGATTTTTGAAAAATCTACCTTACCCTCTCCTCTCCTCCCCCCTATACTTGTCCCTATTTAAATAAACAACAAAAAGTGCTGAAATTTATTTGATAAAAATATATTAAAAAAAGATTGCTGAAGTTAAAGCAATAAGTATTTCTAAAAAAATGTTTAAAAAAACAACAAAAAAAAAAATTGTGTATTAAATTTTGTATTAAAATGAAAAATAATTAACTTTTAAAATTTTTCCTTTTTTTTTTAATTCTTTAATTTTTATTTTGATTTTTGCCAAAAAACATTTAACATGTGCTATATAAGTTTAATTTGTTTCTTTATAAAAATTTTTATTGCTTGTTTAGTATTTTTTCCATTTAAAAACTAAGAGAAACAAATTCTTCAAACTATTTTTTATTGTATTATTTACTTGTAAGTGTAAACATATGTCTACTTATTTTTTTTCTTCTTCTTCATCTTCACTTCTTAACACTTTCGTTATTGTTTGTGTTTATTTTTTTGTGTATAAATAAATATTCTGCCAAAATTATTTCAAAAATTAAAATACTATCTACACTTTTTGTTATATTTATGTAACTTTAAATTTGTTTTATGTTTTTTTTGCTTTGTTTAGTTTTGTTTAAATGAAATTACAAATATTTTTTTTTTTTAATAGCCAGTTTAATATTTGTAATTCTTCCCGAAAAAAACTAAATAAATCTTATATTTAAATAAAAAGAAAACCCACAAAATATTTTTGATATAAAAAAAAAACATTTATTTTATGTTTTTTTGTTTCTATTTCTTTTTTTTTTTTTTTTCTTACAAAAGATCGACTAACATTGCCTTTAATATAAAACAAATGTGAACAAATAATATTAATTGTAAGAACAAAAAAAAATGTGTTTCAAAATATTAATTAAAAAAATAAAATTGAGTGTGTCATAAATAAAAAAACAAAAAAATCCTTTGAAAACATAAAAACATCATCAAACTCATTTAATCATTTTTAGAAAAATGGGGAAAATGATAGACTGGACTCTTAGTCTAGATACAAAGCTATAGACTAGTCTAGACTCTCTAAACTAGACTACAACTGAGACTATAACTGAGGCCATAAACTAGACTAATGCTAAGACTATAAACAATATTATAGGCGAGACTATAAACTATAGTATAGTTGAGATCATAAACTAGATAGACTATAGTATAAACTAGACCATAGTCGAGACTATAAACTAGACTATGGTCGAAATTAGAAACTAAACTGTAATGGAGACTATGAACTAGACTATAGTCGACACTACAAACTAGACTATAATGGAGACTATAGTCGAGATTATAAACTAGACTATAGTCGAGACTATAAACTAGACTATAATGGAGACTATAGTCGAGACTATAAACTAGGCTATGGTCGAGATTAGAAACTAGACTATAGTCGGGACTATAAACTAAATTATAGTCGAGACTATAAACTAGACTATATTCGAGACTATAAACTAGACTATGGTCGAGATTAGAAACTAGACTATAATGGAGACTATAAACTAGACTATAGTCGACTATAAACTAGACTATAGTCGACACTATAAACTAGACTATAGTCGACACTATAAACTAGACTATAATGGAGACTATAGTCGATATTATAAACTAGACTATAGTCGAGACTATAAACTAGACTATTATGGAGACTATAGTCGAGACTAAACTAGACTATAGTCGAGACTATAAACTTGACTATAGTCGAGACTATAGACTATTATGGAGACTATAGTAGAGACTATAAACTAGACTATAATGGAGACTATAGTCGAGACTATAAACTAGACTATAGTCGAGACTATAAACTAGACTATAATCGAGGCTATAAAGTAGACTATAGTCGGTACTGTAAGCTAGACTATAATGGAGACTATAATTGAGACTATAAACTAGACTATAGTCGAGGCTATAAACTATAATGGAGACTATAGTCGAGGCTATAAACTATAATGGATACTATAAACTAGACTATAGTCGATGCTATAAACTAGACTATAATTGAGACTATAAACTAGACTATAATGGGGACTATAGTCGAGACTATAAACTAGACTATAATGGGGACTATATATCGAGATTATAAACTAGCCTATAGTCTAGTCTATAAACTAGCTTATTGTCCTGTCTAAGCTATAGACTAGTTTTTAGTGCATAGACATTTCTATAGTATAGTCTCAACACTTGTTTCTAGTTTAGTTTATATTCTAAAGAATTTTTAGCCGTCATAATTTTCTTGTCTTAAGGTCTTTCATTCATTCTTTCACATTCTTTAAGGTTTCCTTGTGTGTATTGTCCTCATGTTTTGGTTATGGAAATCCTTCAACCTTTTTAATCCTTTTATGTATAAAATGCATTTTTTTTTAAACAAATTGAATTTATAAACAACCAACTTCCATTGAAAAAAAGCATTTGTTTTCTTTTTTCGATTTTTTTTTAACAAAATTTCCAATTGAAAAGCAATATATAATTGTCTTCAGCTAAAGATTGCAATAAAATATAAAAAAAAAAAATTTAAGATTTTTTTTATTTAAATGTAAAAGTAATAAAATAATATTCTCTAAATGTAAAAAGTTTCCACCATAAAAGATAAAATAAAAAAAAAATAATAATAAAATAAAAAAACAAATTATATATTGTTAATATAAGAAAAATAAAAAGGAACCACAAAAGAAACAAAAATTCTGAATAAAAAGTATTGAAAAAAAAAAAAAAAAATTCAAATGGTTTTATTGAAACTAAATTTAAACTACACTCTCAACTAAAAGTAGCTCTATTCTCTTAACTAAAAATGACTATGATTAAACCTAACTAGGAACCTTAATTATTTCAATGATTAGAATTATTTTAAGTCCTATGATTGAAGTTAAATTTGGGCTTTGAAAAAGATCTAGTGGATTCCAACTAATTTGAGAATTTAAAAATCTATGACTAAAGTTAATTTGAGGGTCTAAAAAAGATCTTCAATAAAATATTTGAAACTGTTAAAAGCTGTAATATTAATAATAAAATCATATTAAATTATAATTCAGTTATTGACTTCAATTTATTTTATATAAATTATTATTTGTTTAATTGTTTTATTGTTTAATTTTAATTTAATTTAAATAAAATTTTATTATTTAAATTTTTGATTTAATTTTCATTTTAAAATTTTGTATTTTCGTTTTTTTTTTTTAATTTTATTCTCTATATTTTCACCTTAAAATATTATAACTTTTGTTTAGTCTAATTTATTTCCTTTTAAAAAAAATATATAACAACAGGAAACGGAAGATAAAAACAAAAGAGCAAGAAAATTATTTATGAGCTCTTTGTTTTGAAAAAAAAAAAAAAAAAAAAAAAAAAAAAACATATAAGAGAGAGGTGAAAACAATAAAAAAGCTTTTTTATTTCTTTGTTTACATTTGCTTTGTTTATAAACATGTTGCTACAATAAATTAAGTAACATAAAGTATTAGAGAAAGAGAGAGGGAGTAGTGTTATTTTTATACTCTTTTAAGCGCCATTGTATTAGTCAAAAAACACGTGTTGCCTGTTTTGTAAACAAAGGGATAAAAAACAACACTTGTAAAGAAGTTGTTCATGAGAAATTTGTAGTAATTTAGGAGAAGTGGAGGTGTTTTTTTTAGTATTAAATAAGAACACGTTAAAAACTGAGCAGGGAAGGGAGTTTGAGGTATTTTTTATTGATAATATAAAATAAGTTTCAATAATGTTATTGAAACATTATTCAATTATTCAATTTTTATATTTATTTTTCATTTTTATATTTATTTTCAAGGAAATAATTTTAAAAATTATAAAATATTTGTTCAGGGTTTCTTAAAAAAAAAAAAAAAAATAAAAAATGATAAAATATGTAAATAAAATAAGTTTTTATCAAAAGTTGCTTAAAAAGTAGTTCGAAATTCTTCAAATTCAAATCAAACATAGGTTTTCTTGTTGTCTAAATTTATTTTCAATCACAGATCAAAAGAAAATCTTAATATTTCTTAAATTTTGAATCTTTTCATAGGCTTAAAAAGCATCAGATGTAGGTCTTTTAAAGTCTCAAATTATCTTAAATTTTAGATCATTTTCAAATCCAAAATTGGCTTTCATTTATTTTTAAGGTCTTAAATAAGGTTCTAATATAGGTGCTTTTAATGCCACAAATTAGCTTTAACTTTAATTCTCTTCACAGCCCTAATTAGCTGTGAATTAGTTTTAATTTTAAGTCTTCTTAAAATAACAAATTAGTTTAATTGTTTGTCATTTAAAAGTCTTAAATTAGCTTCAGTCGCAGGTCTTTTTATAGCTATGAATTACATTAAATTTTAATTGCTTTCAAAGTTATAATTAAAAAGTTAATAGAACTTTTTTAGCTTCAAATTCCCTTCAATCTGAGGCTCAAAATAGCTTCAAAGTTACATCAAATTCATTTAAATTTTCTGCAGTTTTAGTTATTATTTAACATAGTTTTCAAATATATTGGCTTCAATCAAGGCTTTTTTAGATTTTCAAATTAACTCCAAACTTAGGTCTTTTTAAAGTCATACATCATCTTCAATCACAGCTAATTTTAAAGTGTCAAATTAGCTACAAATTAGTTTTAATCTTAGGCTTTATGAAAGCATCAAATTGGCTTCGATTGTAGGTCTTTTTAAAGTTCCATATAAGCTTCAGCCTATGACCTTTTTAAAGTTTTTAATTAGTTACAATCTACAGTGGGACAGAATCAAATATTTTTAGAAATAAATCTGTAACTTCTGATCGGCTGGTTGGATATGCGTGAAATTTGGTATAGGCGTAGCAGAAGATTATAAAATGTTAAGTTTGGAAGGGGACCCAACAGACCCCTCAGGGGCAGAGTTAAGGAGGCTCAAAGAAGGGTACCTCTAACATCAAAAATTTGTAATCGCTTGCCAAATTTTTCTTTCTCGTCCGATTTTAAATATTATTGTAGGGTCTGTTAAGACCTAAAAAAACATGCTTGCATGTTCTTTTTATCTCTTATAGTTTTTGAGTTATTTGCGTTTGAATTTTTAATTGTTTTTATTTTGCATGTTCTTGGACCAATTTTTGTCATATAAGTATATCTTAGTATTTTGACCGATTTTATTAGTTTCTTTTTTAACTATTTAAAGAACAATATTATTTATTAAATAAAGAAAATTGTATGTCGATATATTTATCGAGACCAAAAAATAAACGATTTTAAATTTGAAAATTGCAAACATTTTGTTTTTGGCTGAAAAAGTCTCTACACACTTTTTTCTCTAAATTAAAATTTTCTTTAACAACATATAATAATTTTATACTTTTATGAAAAGTATCTTTACAGAGATGATTTTAAAATAGAAAACAATCTCAATAACCCAAGCGGATAAGGTACAGAACCTTCCGAGTTTCACCCATTTTATGTGAAAAAATTGAATTTAATATATATTTTCCGAAATCCCAAAACACCAACAGAATGCGGTTTAGGAATCTATAATATGTTTTTAAAAATTTCCAATCTAAATTTACAAGACTTCCGAAAAATTTTGATTTTTGAGCCGAAAATGTGAAAAAAAAACATTTTTGGGATTTTCAGCATTATTTTTTGGGAATTGTGGGACTTCTTTTTCAAACATCTTAAAGTTTTTTCATTTCATACAATAAAGTCTACAATCAGAACAAATTTCGTTAAGATATCTGTGACGAAAAAGAAAAACTACCTAATTCAGAGGTAAATATTAAGTAAAAAAAGGGTACGCCTGCTGTTATAGCCAGGGGTGAACTTAGGAAGTCTCCTTCTTTAAGGATAAACTTCCGTTGAGTTTAATAGCTTTCAAATAGCTTGGGTATTGTTCGATTCATTATCAGGTTTAACTTGTTCATGAATAGCTTCTCGAACAGCTTTGACATATTGATAACAGTCTGATAATAAGTCTATACGATTCTACTTTAGTGTGATCTTTTCCTGGCTTAGGTATCATAGTAACCATTCTGGTGGATAGTATTCAAAGCGTAATATAGCGTTAAAAATAAATATTATTATTTTTAACTATTATGTCATCTGATAAATTTGGGGTAAACACGATGACTAATGAATAGATTCCTCTTTTCGCTATCATTTCTTTCCCAGCTTCCATTTGTATTACGTAGAGGAGGTCTGCTTAAAATTGGTCCTTTTAGATTTTTTGTAGCTCGAAAATAGTGAGTAATTTGAATACGGGGTTGCATCTAGGTTTTTCAAATATTTACTAAGTGATTCAGTTTTTCGATTTTTCGTACTCTTCTTTTTCCAGTAAAGTTTTAAACTTTTTTCAATATTATTGAGAGAGAGAGAGAGATCGATATCTTCTGGTGTTCTCAGCGATATATTTTCTATATTCTTGTGTTTGATATCGTAAAATTACCAGTACGGGATACAATTTCTCGGGGGTTAAATAAAGTAACAAAAATGGGGGAATGATCTGAAGATAATTTCAATGACAATCCATTTAAATTAGTTCCAATGAAAAATTTTTACAACTAAAAAATCGATGACATCTGGTATTTTATTTGGATCAGTAGGCCAATATGTATGTTCTCCACTCGAAATTACATTCATTCTCATTTTAGAAATTGTACCAAACAAATCACGACCTTTCGGAATAGCCAGCTGCCAGGAAACAGAATCCTAGTGTTTCATATTGATTTTCCGAAATTGAATATCTAGGAGGGTGGGGAGTGGTGGTTGTATAGCTAAAATAATAAATTAATAAAAAATAAAAAAAATTATTATAATAAAAAATATAAATAAAAAAAAAAAAAAAATAAATAAAAATAAGTAGTTAAAAAAACAGACATTTTCTATTTTTTCTGAAATTATATTTTATTTTTTTATACAATTTACAATTAAATTTTGCAATTCCTCTAATATTTTAGAAATTATTGAAAATTTACTTAAATCTTTGGGATTTTTTTTTTTACTAAAATATCTGAAAATAAAACAATTATTTTAAATCGCATTGAAAAATTACATACAAAGAACAGATTTTAATTTTGTTTTACTATTTCTACTTTTCACTTAAAATTTCTTGAATTTTCTATAATTTGGTTATTTTTTTAAAACGAAAATTTCTATATATATATATTTTATTATTATTTTAAATCGCAATAAAAATAATAATAAACAAAAATAAAAGTAGGTATTTGAAATTTTAGAAAATATCGAGTTAAACACATTTTATAAATTTTTTATTACCTTTTTCGGCTTAAATTTCTTAAGCTATTGAAATATACTAGATTAAAGTTTTTTCTACAGAAAAACTAATTTTATAAAAATTTTAATTATCTTTACTGTACTTAATTTCTTACATTTTTCAAATAAGGAAATATTTTTTTTTTTTTTTTTTTACAAATTTTGGTAATTTTTTAAAACCAAAGTTTCTGAAAATTGTTGTTTTTTATTTTAAATTGCATTAATAATAATAATAATAATAATAATAATAATAATAATAATAATAATAATAATAATAATAATAATAATAATAATATATAATAATAATAAACAGAAATAAAATTAGGTATTTGAAATTTTGAAAAATATCCATATAGTTTTTTCTTCAAAAAATTTTAGATTCGTCTTATTTTTTTCTTGTTTGTCTTCAATTTCTTAAATTTTTAAAATATCTAGTCACAGTTTTTTTTTTTTTTTTTTTTTTTTTTTTTTTTTACAGAAAAACAAATTTTAACTTCTCGAAATTTTTTTCTTTCTTTTTAAAAAAAAAAATTTTAACTTTGTCTTATTAATTCTCCTTTTTTCCTTTGAACTTCTAAAATTTTTATTCAATATTCTAAAATTTCAAAATGTTGTCTTTAATCTTACAAAATTTGGTTAAAATCTCTCAAATAGTTTAGAAGTTATTCCAATTTGTATTATTTTATTATAAATACCTTTTTTATATGTTCTTCTAGGCGTATGTTTAATAACTAAACACTCTCTCTTAATAATACTCATACGCTCTATATAACTATTATGTGTATTTAATAAAAGTAACATAACGTATAAGTAATATTTGAAATTTAATTTCACCACAAAAAAAATTTAAATTCTTTATTTACACCTTTAAAAAAACCGTTAGAATATAAATATAATAAAAGCTCTCTCTCTCTGAGATTTTACTTTTGTTTTGGTTTTTACACTCTCTCGTATTAACTAATACACTCTCTCTTTTTAATAAAAACATTATAAAAACAAAACACAACATTTAACATGTTGCTTGTTTTTGTTTTTTTTTTTTTTTACTTATTTCGTCAACAAGCAGCAACAGTATGCTTTTCTTTAAAGTTGTTTTTGTTGCTGCTGCTTGTTGATACATTTCGCATTCACTACGAATGTTGTAGTAATCACTTTAACGTTGTCGTGAATGAATGAAAAAAATCAAATAGAAACGCCTGTTGGTCATTTCTATGATAAATTTGTTGTGTTTAGTTTGGACGGCGACGTCCTAACGAGTAGATCGTGTTTGCTCGCTAAACGGTTTTCTCATTTAAAGCGCGAGGTGTGTGTGTGTGTGGTTTTTTTATTTCAGAAAATAAAAAACAAACTAACGGGAAAAGTAAATAAATTAATATTAATATATAATATTGTATGTGAGTAAATTAAAAAAAAAAATGTGAAAGAGAGTGCAAATATATACACATATATTATAAAATTAACAACAACAAATGTGAGAAAAATAAATAAATACAATAACAAAGCTAAACAAAATTAAATAATACTAAAGGAAAAAAATAATACAAATAATAATAATGACCAAAAATAAATAAATAAAGAGCGCGAATTAAGAAGCTAAAGAAAAAAATATATGAATAAAAAAATTTATAATAAAAAAATGTGAAATAATTAAAAAAACTAATAATAAAAACAATTTATTTAAAAATACATATGTATGTGATTATCAATGAAAAATTAATTGTAACTATTTTTTTTTAAATTAATTTTAAATTCAAATTTATGAGTCCAATTTATAAAATTTTGAAAAAGTTATTGTAATTAAAAACAAAATTTATTATTTTTTAAGCAAAATAATTTAATTTGAAGATTGCCACCAGCAGCTAAAAATAAGAAAAATTAAAGAAAAAAATTTTTTAAGACAAAAAAAAAAAAAATTATAAAAAAAAATTAAAAACAAAAAAAGAAAAAAAAAAAAAATTAAAAAAGAAAAAAAAATAATTAAAAAAAAAAAAACAAATTAATAAAAACATAAAAAATTAATAATTTTGGGAATTTTAAGAGGATTTGAAAATAAATCTATTTTGTTACCTAAAAAGATTTTTAATTGAAAATAACACTGGTCGACAAAAAAAATTTTTTTTCGTGCTCCTTCAAAAAAAAAAAAATTATTAAAAAAAAGCAAATATAAAAACATAAAAAATTAATCATTTTGGGAATTTTAAGAGGATTTGAAAATAAATCTATTCTGTTACCTAAAAAGATTTTTAATTGAAAATAACACTAGTCGACAAAATAAATTTTTTTTCGTGCTCCTTCAAAAAAAAAAAAAAAAAAATAAAATAAAAAATATGTGGACTAGATGGAATTCCGCATGCTAAATTCGAATCTGCTTTCAGTTTTTTTCCCATCAGATCGAGATTTTATTTTATGGGCGTGTCTATATATCGAATATATTTCACTATAACTCGAGAACGGTATGCACGATTTTTATAAATAATACACCAAATTATGAGGAATAAAATTGGCTTTAAGTCGTTCTGCTAACAAATTTTTATCTGCTCAACAGTTTTGGAGATATTACAAAATAAGTGTCCATAAAAAATGTTTTCATGCTAAATTGAATATTTCTTTTTTTTATTAAAACTAATTTTTAAAAGTGAAAATATCAAAAATGTTTCAGTTTATCATCTTTATCTCAAAGCTGGTAAAACTACGAGTAAATAAGGCCCCGTATCATAAAAATTGATGCACAAAATTTGATTGCATTCACAGTTAAGTCAGAATACCCATGCATACCTATAGTTAAGTGGAAATACACTAGTGGGCAAAAAACTATTTTTTTTTCGTCTTAAATAAAAAAATAAATGGATTAAATGGAATTTAATGTGCTAAATAAGAATCAGCTTTTACTTTTTTTCTATCACGTTTTGATTTTTTTTTATGGACATGATTACTATGACCCCGCCTTTAGGCAGTCACACTTGTATAACTCGAGAACGGTTTGTCCCATTAAGATAAATTAAACTACAATATATAGTGACTTAAATTGTCTTTAAGCTGATTTTACATAATATTTTGTTCAGTTAATATTTTCGTAGTTATTCGGTAATTAGTAGCGATAAAATTAAAATTTCTTTTTTTGAAAAATGGTGAAAATTTTGATCCATAACTCTGAAATTCTTGAGCGAATATAAAATGTTGTTGATATAACTTGAAGACAATTTTGTTATGCATCTTTTGGTGTCTCACTTTGGTCAATCGTACACACCATACTCGAGTTATGAGGAAATATACTAGAGTAATAACCTTACTATGGGTGAAATATTAGACACGCCCATAAAAAAAAATTCAGACCTGATGGAAAAAAACTGAAAGCACATCAAAATACATCAAGTCCAACTATTCGTCTATGGTGGAGGATTTTTTTGTCGTCCAGTGTAATTTAAAACCTTAAAACGACCTAAAATTTAAGTTGATTTGAAGTTAGTTTTAGAATTCAAAACGAACTAATGAGAAGCTAATTTTAGGCCTAAATGTAATACTTTTGAAAGACCTTAGTTTGAAAGCTAATTTGAGGATTTAAAAAGTTAACCGTATGCCTTAATGTGAAACTTTAAAAGGAGTTAAGTTTGAAGCGAATTTGAACCTTCAAGATGAGACTCTTAAACAAGTCAAGATTGAAGTGAATTTCAAACAAATTGAAGACTTTTGAAAGTTCTAAAATTGATGAAAATTTTAAATTTAAAAAAAAATTAAAATTCATAATAATTTAAAACGCTTGAAAATGTCTAAAGTTTAAGCCGATTTGAAACTAGTTTAAGACTTTAAAACGATTTAATATGGAAGCTAATTTTTGTCTAATTTTTGGCCTTAATGTGACAATTTTAAAGGACCTAAGTTTGAAGCTAATTTGAAGCCGATTTGAAGCTGATTTGAAGATAATTTTAGGATTTAAAACTAAAGTGAATTTGAATCAAATTAAAGCTCTTCTAAAGATCTAAAATTGATAATAATTTTAAACTTAAAAAAGATTTCAAATTTAAATTAATTTATAACCTTAAAAATATCTAAAATTTAGCTTGATTTGAACATAGTTTGATACCAAATTTGAAGCTAATTTTAGGCCTTAATGTGAAGCTTTAAAAGGATTTAACTTAGAAGCGAATTTGAGGCTTTAAAAAGTATTAAGATAAAATTCCTCAACGAGTGAAGATTGAAGTGAATTTGAAGCAATTGGAAACCATAAAAAGACCTAAAATTTATGATAATGTTAATAATAATTTAAAACCTTAAAAATACCTAAAATTTTAGCTGACTTAAAGCGATTTAAAATGGAAGCTAATTTTAGGCTGAGACGTTAAAAGTAATTTGAAGTTCTTAAACGTGTTGAGATTGAAGTGAATTTGAAATTAATTAGAGACCTTTGAATGATCTCAAATTCAGGGTAATTTGAAATCTAAAAAGACCTAAAATTGAAGCTGATTTGAAGTTAGTTTGAGACTTTAAAACAACTTAGTATGAATTAATTATAGACCATAATGTGAAACTTTAAAAAGACCTAAGTTTGAAGCTAATTTGAAGCTGATTTCAAACTAATTTGAGCATTTAAAAATGTCAGAATATTTAGACAAATTTGAGACTCCTAAATATGATGAGATTGAAGCTAATTTGAAACAAATTTGTGACTTTTGAAAGACCTAAATTTTAATATAATTTAAAATCTAAAAAGTCTTTAAATTGATAATAATTTTTTAATATAAAATAATCAAATATAAGACCTTAATGAGAAACTTTAAAAGGATCTAAGTTTGAATTTAATTTGAGGCTCAAAAGGTCTTAAGATGAGACTCTTAAACGATCTAAGGCAGAAACGAATTTCAAGCAATTTGAAGATCTTTATAAGGACCTAAAATTGAAGCTGATTTGAGACTATAAAACGTCCTAATATTGATGCTTATTTGAGGCCTTAATGTGAGACTTTAAAAGGAGTTTGAAGTTAATTTAACGATTTAAAAATGTCAGAAAATTTAAGCAAGTTTGAGACCATAAAATTTTTAATTATTTGAATCTTAAAAGAAAAAACACCTAAAATTAAAGCAAATTTGAAGCTAATTTGAGACTTTAAATCACCATAAGATTGAAGCTAATTGTATGTCTTAATATGAGTTTTTAAAAGGACTTAAGTTTGAAACTAATTTGAAATCAATTTGAGATTTAAAATATCAGAAAATTAAACAAAATTGAGACTATTAAATGAGCTGAGTTTGAAGTTGATTTGAAGCTAATTTGAGGCTTTAAAAAGTCTCTTAAAAGTTGAGACTTTTAAACAAGTTATGATTGAAACAAGTTTTAAGCAAAGTGGAGACTTTAGAAAGATTTAAAATTAAAGCTAATTTGAAATTTAAAAAGAGCTATAATTGAAGACGATTTGAAGCTTGTTTGACACTCACAAATTTCTTAAAATTACAGATAATTTGAGACTTTAAAAGAACTAATGTTTTTAACTAATTTAAAGTTAATTTGAAACTTTAAATAAAACTAAAATTTAAACCAAGTTGAGAACGAGATTCAAGCGAATTTAAGATTTTAAAAATACATACATATACAGGCTTATTTAAAGCAATTTAAAGACTTTAGAAAGACCTTAAATTTACTGTGATTTGAATCTAGTTTGACAATTTAAAAAACACTTAAAATTAAAGCTAAATTAAGATCCTTAAATTAGCTAAGATTGTAGCTAATTTGAAGTCAATTTAATGTAGATTTGAAATCTAAGAAAATTTGTGTAGAATACTCATAAAAAACGTGTTAAGTTTGAAGCCCATTTTAAGGCTTTAAAAATACTAACATTAAGTTTTATTTAAAGCAATTTAAAGGAAGTTAAATTCAATTCCTTAAACGAGCTAAAATTCAAGTCAATTTGAAGCCAATTTGAATATAATTTGAAGCAAATTTGAGATCTTAGAAAATAGTAAAATACGTACTAAGAAAATGCCGAGTTTGAAAACAATTTGAGGCTTTAAAAATACTTATATAAATGTTTATGAGAAGCAATTTGTAGACTTTAAAAATACCTTAAATTGAAGGTGATTTGAAGCTAATTTGATAATATAAACGACCTAAAATTAAAGCTAATTTAAGAGTCTCAAACTAAGCTAAGATTGAAGATAATTTAAAACATAATTGAGGTCTAACAAGTACCAAAATTAAAACTGATTTGAAGCAAAATAAAAATAAAAAAAATAAAAGATATGTAATAGTGAAGTTAATTTGGTATTTTAGAGCTAAATTTATACTTTTTATAAAGACTTAAAGTTATTTGAAGCAAGTTTGGAACTTTAAAATGGATTTTTATAAAGACCTAAAGTCAGAGCTAAATTAAAAGCCTACAAACTCCAAGATTGATAGTGACTTCAAGTTGGTTTGTGTATCTAAATAGTTATCAAATTTTCGATTTTTTTTAAATTAATTTAACTAATTTGAAGCTGATTTGAATCTAAAAAAATAGCAAAGTTTGAACGTTAATAATTTACGTTTAATAATTTAAAACTAAAAAAGTGCTAAGATTAAAGCTAATATTAGTTAATAAAAAGACTGAAGATTGAAGCTACTTTAAGTCTTTAAAATGTTTTAGATTGATGCTGATTTGATGCGATTTGATGTGACTTTAAATAGTTCAAAAACTAGATGATTTGAAGCTAATTTAGGTCTTTCAAAGTGTTTGAAGTTTGAAGCTAATTTGACAATTTATAAAGATTTTAAATTTAAGCTAATTTAAGACACAAAAACTATTAAGGTTTGAAGTAAATTTGAAGCAAATTTTATATCCTGAAGAGACTAAAAAAAATTTTAAAGCTGATTTGAAGCTAATATTTGTCAATAAAAAGTCTTAAGATTGAAGCTAATATTTGATACCAAAAGTTCTTAAGGTTGAAGCTAATTTTAGACTTTGGAAAGATCTACTACACAAATATTTTGAACTGGAGCTAATTTGAGACTTGAAAAAAAGTAATTTGAAGTTGATTTGACCTTAAAGATTTAAGTTTATAGCCTATTTGAAGTTAATTTGAGACTTAAAAAAGATTCACAGTTAAAGCTAATTTAGAACGCTTAAAGTTCTGAGAACTTTTTTAATTAAAAAAAAAAAAAATAAATAAAAAAAAAAAATATTTAGTAAATTATTTTCAAAGTATTTTTTTTTTTTTTAAAATCCCTATAACAAATGGTGTTTTTCAACCCTCTTAAAATTTTTTCATTTTTTTTAAATTTTCTTTAAAAAAATTTTTTAATTTAAATTTGAACATAAAAAATGTTTTTAAAAAAATAATAAAAAAATGTGAAAGAAATATTTATGTCTCTGTTTTTAATATTTATTAATCTACGTCAATTAATTATAGCCATTATATTCTTGGCTATAAAGTGTCTAAAAGTGTTAAAAAAAAAATCATAAAAAAGCCAAAATTCTTAAACAAATGTTTGAAATATTAAAAAAAGTGTCACAGTGTCTCGTAGTTATTTATTTCTATATTTTAATGAAAATTATCTTAATTTTATTTTGTGTATTACGGTCAAGTTTGTAGGAAAATAATTTAAATACAAAAATATATTAAAAAAAAAAAGAAAGAAAAAAGAAAAGAAAATAATAAAATAATAAAATAATATAAAAAATATACAAAAAAAAAAAAAAAACAACAAACAAAATTGTCAAACATTATTAAGAAGTTGTGCGTCGGAATTGGCAGAAGAAGGTGGAACAGTTTGTAAGTTTTTTTTCTATTATTTTATCATATTTTTAGTTTAAATTTAATTTGCACTTTTTGTTAATGAATAAATATAAAAAAATATACACCATTTGCTAAAGAAATTAAGAAAATTTTGATGATAAATAAATAAATAAATAAATAAATAAATAAATAAATAAATAAATAAATAAATAAATAAATAAATAAATAAATAAATAAATAAATAAATAAATAAATAAATAAATAAATAAATAAATAAATAAATAAATAAATAAATAAATAAATAAATAAATAAATAAATAAATAAATAAATAAATAAATAAATAAATAAATAAATAAATAAATAAATAAATAAATAAATAAATAAATAAATAAATAAATAAATAAATAAATAAATAAATAAATAAATAAATAAATAAATAAATAAATAAATAAATAAATAAATAAATAAATAAATAAATAAATAAATAAATAAATAAATAAATAAATAAATAAATAAATAAATAAATAAATAAATAAATAAATAAATAAATAAATAAATAAATAAATAAATAAATAAATAAATAAATAAATAAATAAATAAATAAATAAATAAATAAATAAATAAATAAATAAATAAATAAATAAATAAATAAATAAATAAATAAATAAATAAATAAATAAATAAATAAATAAATAAATAAATAAATAAATAAATAAATAAATAAATAAATAAATAAATAAATAAATAAATAAATAAATAAATAAATAAATAAATAAATAAATAAATAAATAAATAAATAAATAAATAAATAAATAAATAAATAAATAAATAAATAAATAAATAAATAAATAAATAAATAAATAAATAAATAAATAAATAAATAAATAAATAAATAAATAAATAAATAAATAAATAAATAAATAAATAAATAAATAAATAAATAAATAAATAAATAAATAAATAAATAAATAAATAAATAAATAAATAAATAAATAAATAAATAAATAAATAAATAAATAAATAAATAAATAAATAAATAAATAAATAAATAAATAAATAAATAAATAAATAAATAAATAAATAAATAAATAAATAAATAAATAAATAAATAAATAAATAAATAAATAAATAAATAAATAAATAAATAAATAAATAAATAAATAAATAAATAAATAAATAAATAAATAAATAAATAAATAAATAAATAAATAAATAAATAAATAAATAAATAAATAAATAAATAAATAAATAAATAAATAAATAAATAAATAAGTAAATAAGTAAATAAATAAATAAATAAATAAATAAATAAATAAATAAATAAATAAATAAATAAATAAGTAAATAAATAAATAAATAAATAAGATTTTTAAAAATGTTTGGACATTTAATAGACTAAACATTAAGTCAATTTTTAATTGTCAATACCCTTTGATTAAGGCCTTAAGACTTTTAAAAGTCTTAAGATTGAGCTTATTTTAAGCTTTAAAAATATTTAAAATAATTAGTTTGAGATACTAAATAGAGTTGAGACTGAAGCTGATTTAAGATTTTTGAATAACCTACAATTAAATTTAATTTAGAATTTTAAAAAAGAAACTAAGATTGAAGATAATTTGAAACCTGATTTGAAGCAAATTTAAAATTTATTTGAGACTGGAAGAAGACGCAAGATTAAGGCTAATTTGACATTTAATAGAAACAATTTTGAGACTCTAAAAACGAGCCATGATTGAAGCTAGTTTCAAGCAGATTCGACATTTTAAATCGATTTAAGATTGAGCTCATTTGAAGCTTTAAAAAAAATTTAAGATTAATACATTTAAGATACTAAATAGAGTTGATATTGAAGTTGATTTAAGACTTTTAAAAAATCAAAGATTGAAGCTAATTTCAGACCTGAAAACATCGTTAGATTGAAGCTGATTTGATGCAAATTTAAAGTTTATTTGATACTTAAAGAAGACGCAAAATTAAGGCTAATTTGATATTTTAATATGACCTTTAATAGAAGCAAATTTGAGACTTTAAAAAGGAGTCATGATTGGAGCTAGTTTGAAGCAGATTTTACATTTTAATTCGACCTAAAATTATTAAGAATTAATCCATTTGAGATACTAAATGGAGTTGAGATTGAAGCTGATTTGAGACTTTAAAAGAATCAACGATTAAAGGTAATTTAGAATTAAAAAAAAAAAACATAAGATTTAATATGACCTTTAATTGATGCAAATTTTAAACTTTAAAATGAGCAATGATTGAAGCAGATTTGACATTATAAATCGACCTAAGATTGAGCTTATTTGAAGCTTTAAAAAGATTTAGGATTAATAAATTTGAGTTACTAAATTAAGTTGACATTGAAGCTAATTTCAGACCTGAAAACGTCTTTAGATTGAAGTTGATTTGAAGCAAATTTAAAGTTTATTTGAGACTTAAAGAATGCGCAAGATCGATGTTAAATTTGTCATTTTAATATGATTTGTAATAGAAGCAAATTTGAGACTTTAAAAGTCATTCGATTAAAGACAATTTGAAACTCTAAAAACGAACCATGATTGAAGCTAGTTTGAAGGAGATTTTACATTTTAAATCGAATCAAGATTGAGCTTATTTGAAGCTTCAGAAAGATTTAAGATTAATCCATTTGAAATACTAAATGGAGTTGAGGTTGAATCTGTCTTGAGACTTTAAAATAATCAACGTTTAAAGGTTAGTTAGAATATTAAAAAAAAAAAACATAAGATTAAAACTAACTTGAGACCAGAAAACATTTTCAGATTGAAGGTGATTTTGAGCATTTTTTAAAACTTAAAAAAAAAGTAAAATTGGTGCTTATTTGACACTCTAATATAACTTTCACTTAAAGCTAATTTGAGGCCTTAAAAAGACTTGCGATTGAAGCCAGTACAAAAAGAGTTATGATTGAAGCTAGCTAGGAGCAAATAAGATTTAAGATTGATGCTAATATGATACTTTAACAAGATATTTGATTGAAGCTAATTTAAGTCCTTAGAAACATATAAGTTTAAAGCTAATTTGATAGTTTTAAAAGACCTAAAATTGAAGCTAATTTGAAGTTAATTAAAACTTCGAAAAGGCCTAAGATTGAAACTAAATTGAGAACTTCAAAGGTCCTTAAGTTGCTGCAGGTTTGAGGCAAATTTTAAATTAAAAAAACTTATTAATTTGAGACTTAAAAAAGATATAAAATTAATGCTAATTTTATATTTTGATTGAAGTTAATTTGAGTCTTTAAAAACGACCTAAATTTGAAACTAGTTTGACGACAACTTGAGACATATAAAAACTAGTGTTAAAGCTGGTTTGAAGCTTGTTTGAACTATTAATTAAACACTATTGAAGAAAATTTGGAAACTTTAATAAGACTTAAGATTGATGCTAATTTGACACTTTAGCAGGATAATCGATTGAAGCTAATTTGAACCCCATAAATGAGATATTTTTGAAACTAATTTAAAGCAGATTATATTTAAAGCTCTTAAAGGTTCTAGTATTAAAGCTAATTTGTGGGTGTAGAAAAACCTTCGATTGAAGGTAATTTTAAACTTTTAAGAGAACTACGATTGAAGCTAATTTGAAGCAAATTCGAGATTTGATTTAAAGTTGATTTAAAGTAAAAGGTACTAAGATTGAAGCTAATTTAAGGGTTTGAAAATATCTTCGATTGAAGGCAATTTGAAACTCCTAAAAGACCTACGTTTGAAGCCAGTTTGAAACAGATTCGAAATTCGTAATAGAGTTAAAATTGCAGCTATTTTAAAACTTTAAAAAGACTAAGATTGAAGTTAATTTGAGAGCTTTAAAGATCCTCAGATTGAAGCTGATTTGAAGCAAATTTTCGACTTTAAAAATATTTCGTTTTTAAAAGACGATTAAAGCTAATTTGAACTTTATTTGAGACTTTAACTTTAGATTTATAATTGAAGTTAATTTGAGTCTTAAAAAAGGCGTAAGATTGATGACAATAAGACCATCTAACACGACCTTTAGTTGAAGCTAATTGAAGTTTGTTTGAAGCTTAGGATTGATGCTATTAGATACTTTAAAAAGTCTTTGATTGAAGCTATTCAGATTTTAGAAAGACTTTTGTTTTATTTCAAGCTTATTTGAAGGATTAAAAAGTGCTAAAATTATATATAATTGGAAGCTTATTTGGGGGGTTTTTAAAGACTTTTAATCGAATTTATTTGAGGCTTCGATTGAAGCCTACGATTAAAATTAATTTGACACCTTAAAAGGGCATTATGTTGAAGCTAATTTGAAGCCAATTTTTAAACTTAAAAAAACTTTCGAATAAGTCAAATTTAAAGTTTATTTGAGTTTTTAAATAGAATTACGATTGAAGCTAATTTCAGACTGTAAATAGGTCTGCGATTGAAACGTATATGAGACTTAAAATTTACATTATTTTGATGCTAATTAGATTCTTTAATAAGCCTTGGATTGAAGCTAATTTGGGGTTTTAGAATAACCTATATTTGAAGCTAATTAAAATTATTAAAAAGACAATTGAAACTCTTAAAAGAGTTATGTTTAAAGCTAGTTTGAGGTAGATTTGAGATTTTAAATATAATTTAAATTAAAGCTGATTTAAGAGTCTAAAAAACCTAAGATTAAAGACAATTTGAGCCATCGATTGAAGGTAATTTGGGTTTTTAGATTGGCCTCTGTTTGAAGCGAATTTGAAACTCTTAAATGAGTTATGTTTGAAGCTGGTTTGATAAGGATTTGAGATTCTAAAAATAACTAAGATTAAGGTAATTTTAGAGCTACAACGTCCTTATGTTTAAAGAAAATTTAAAAGGCTTAAACTATGTTCACATTTATCAAATATTAAACCAAATTTGCGTGACCACTAATTTTACAAATAAATTATTGGCCGTTGTTTGATCTTGCAATTGCTTGTAAGAAAAAACAGCGTCAAACAAGATTTGTTAAAATGTTAGACACGATTAAATATAAATAAAAAATACTTTCACATTAAAATGGAGAAGTTTGAAAATATTTTTTTATAGTGGTTACGTCAATTTGGTCAAATATTTGACAAGTGTGAACATACCGTTAAAGTTAATTTGAGTCAAGTTTTAAAGCTAGTTTGAGAGTTTAATGAAGTTAATTTGAGGCTTCAAATGAAGTTATTTTGAGGCTTCAAATGAACTTAATTTGAGTCTTAAAAAGTCCACAATTTAAGCAAGGTTTTGTTTAATTTAAGGCGTTGAAAATTTGTTCTAAAAAATTTGATTTTATTGTTAAAAAATTCCTTTTAAAAATGGTGTGTGTGTGGATTTTGTCGCCTTAAGAAATATTTTTCGTTTATATTTTTTTCTTTAATTTATCAAAATTATTTTGTGCGTGTTTAGTATTAATAAAATTGAAAAACAAAAAACAATTTTATTTAATAGAATTTGTTTTTTTTTTTATTCTAATACTAAAAGATATTATACATATCTATAATATATCTATCTAGTTTTTTTTTCATTAATATATCTTTGACTTTGATATTAACGCAATGAAATTGAAAAGAATAAAAAAAAAACTAAAACATTTTATTTTAACATTGAAATTTATTTATTATAAAACATTTTGTCTTAATGTGTTGCTGCTTTTTTTTGGGGCGGCTAAAAATTATAATCAATGTCTCGCATGTGTTAGAAAATGTCTATAAAAAGATGCTAAATTTTTAAAATTATCGATAGTTTTTTTTTTTTTTTTTTTTTTTTTTTTAAGAAATTAAAAATAAATTAATTTTTTTAAGCGAAATAACAAAAAAAGAAAATATGATGGATAGTTTTATATACAAAAATACTTTAAATTTGTGAAATTAAAATTGTGAAATTAAAGATTTTTTTTAGTTTAGTTTGAACAAAATTTGCTCAAATTTAAAACTAAACCTCAACAGTTTTTATAATTATTTTTTTATAGTTCTTATCATTTTCAAAAGAACCAACAAAATTATAAACTAATTAACTCAACAAAACAATAATTTATTAAACAAAATCATCCAAATTTCAATTTCTTATCTCTAAAACAAATCAAAAATATTTTTTGTTTACTTGAGACATTTTGATTGATAGATTAAACCACATGGGTGGCATTTTGTTTTAAAACAATTTTAACGCCATAAAAAATAAATAGAGGATAGTCTTTAATTACAGTTAAGGGCAAATAACTAGTAACAAAAATCAAACTTTCTATTTATTATTATTTTTTTTTAAAGAACTAATTTTGTCTTAATTATTTTGTTAATATTTAGACTAATAAATCTATTTCAAATGTTTAGTTTTTCACAACTAAATTAATATTATTTATTATAAAAAAAACAATACTATTTAGTAAATAGTTGACTTGACAGCTATAGAGCTTCATCACATATATAAGTTGTATAAACAAACCAGTTGACAATTAAAGTATCAAACGTGATTTTTTTTTTCATTTAATTCAAGTTGTTAGGCCATCTGTCAAAATGTCACATTAACTGTCATGATTTAAATTGAATAAATAAGGGAGCACAGAATTAAGAGCAAAACAAATTAATAGGTACAAAATAAATAAACAAAATAAAAAATAATTTTTTAAACAAAAATTTATTTAAAAAAAAAATAAAATATTTTTAGTACAAAAAATTTAAAAAAATTTTTTTTTAGTTTAATATTAGATTTTTAAAACAAAAATTAATTTTAAGAACTAAAATTTAATTTAAAAAAAAAAAAAAAATATTTTTAGAAAAAAAAAAAAAAAAAAAAATAATTTTCAAACAAAAACAAATTTTTAGTGCCAAAGTAAATTTTAGTATAAAAACTATTTTTTTTTTGGCACAAAAATTTTATTTTAAAAACAAAATATAATAATTTTTTGTATGAAAATTATTTTTAAAATAAAAAATAAAATTTATTTTTTTAGTACAAATTTAATGAATTAAAATAATAATTTTTAAAACCAAAATAAATTTTTTATTTGAATGATTGAATTGAAGTTGATTTAAGATTCTAAAAAAAGACCTAAGTTTGAAGGCAATTTGAGAGCTTCAAATGTTCTTAGGTTGTAACTAATTTCAAAAAAATGTTCGAGTTTAAACAAACTTTCGAATAAGGATAATATGCAGTTTATTTGAGACTTTAAATAGGACTGCGATTGATGCTAATTTGATGCTTTAAATAAGACCTCGATTGAAGCTAATTTGAACGCCATTTGAAGCCAATTTAAAACGATTAAAATAGTTTTAACTTGGCTTCAGGTTGAAGATTTAAATAGAGTTTAAATTGAATCTAATTTAAGATTCTTAAAAAACCTAAGATTGAATGCAATTTTATATTAAAAATATACTTTAGATTGTTGCTAATAAAAAATTTTTATAAGCCCTCTATAGAAGCTAATTTGGGGTTTTAAAATAATCTCTATTTGAAGCTAATTAAAATGATTATAAAGGCCTTCGATTGAAGCTAATTTGAAACTCTTAAAAGCGTTAAGTTTGAAGTAGATTGAAGATTTGAATAAAGTTTAAATTGAAGCTAATTTAAGATTCAAAATAAGACCTAAAATTAAAGTTAATTTGAACCTTTGATTGAAGCTAATTTTGATTTTTAGAATGGTTTCTGTTTGAAGCCAATTTGAAACTCTTAAAAGAGTTTTAAAAGAAGCTGGTTTAATACAGATTTTAAATTCTAAATAGAATTTAAATTAAGACTGATTTCAGATTTTAAAAAGACCTAAGATTGAAGGTAATTTTAGAGCTTACAATGACATCAGTTTAAGCTAATTTGAGACAAATTTTCGATTTTGAAAAACTTTGATTTTAAAGATAATTTGAACTAATTTGAGATTTTTAATACAAAAATAAATTTTTGAAAACTAAAATTTAATTTTAAAATAAAAATTTCGCAAAAAAGTAAATTTTATAAAAGAAAAATAATGTTTAGTACAAAAATAAATTTTTAGTTCGAAATTTAATTTTCAGTAAAAAGATTTAATTTTTGTCGTTTTTATACCCCCAGCAAAAAAAGAACTGAAAAATTCATGATTTTAACATTGTGTTATCATTGGAAGGAAGTACTTAGTGGTGAAAAAGAGCTGCAGAAGTTCTTTTTTTAATCCATGGTTGTCATTGGTAGGATGTTATTCTTTTAAACTTTTTGTTAATTGCTTTTGAAGCACTTCTCTTAAAACTATGTTTGTATAATTTTTTAATAAAAATTCTGTTGTTGCCCTATTAATTAATAATAAAAACGCTTTAAAATTTTTTGAAATTTAAATTTTGTTAGAAATTATTACCGTTTTTTCCCGCTAAAAATTCATTTATTCTCACTTTTTGGAAGTAATTATTAAGAACATCCAAAAAAGTTTAAAATATGCACTTTGATCCACTTTTGAAGTTGTGAGAATGTTCTTTTTTTGGAAGAACTTCATCGTTTTTTGCTGGGCCCTTTATCACAGGTGTAAAGCGTATCTATAAGTTTGTCATTCCGTTTGTAATTCCCACAATTTTCGTCGGAGAGCAAAATAGTTTATATTTTCGGGATCCTTGTAAGAAATGATGACGATAAGACCATGTCTGTCCGTCCGTGTGTCGGTTGAAATGGTGTTTATGAAGCCCACCGATAACTGGCATATATAATATATATGTCAAACGATCGGAAATCCTTTCGAGAATTTTGCTATTGGAATTCAGCAAGATCGATTCATACATTGCGGAGATATACTTAAAAAACCGGTTTTTAGAACCGGTTTTCCAGTTTCTGAAGCCTCTGTATATACTACACCCAGAGAAATATCAATCACATACGTGTTGAAAACGATACCATTCTGTGTCAATAGTGAATCTACACCGTATGTGTTTAAATTAAACACTGCGTGTTCAATTCTTATTGAAAATCGATACCTAATTGGCACCAAGTTGAAACCATTTCGGTATCAAATTTTTAAATAACATATGTTTTGTATTAAATTTGTTAACAAAGGTATTAAAAAGCTGTTACCGTAAATTACCAATGTGACCACAACCGTTGTTGATTTCGAATCGAATTTTTTCCCTTAGTGTAGGGACTTCGTTTTTGCAAAGAAAGCTCGTACATTTTTTTCCGAATTTTTGTTCTGAAAAAATTAAATAAATCGGTTCAATAATAACTGAGATATCTATCAAAACGCATTTTTGATTTGAAGTCCTTGTTTAAGCTACAGATTTTTATTTTTATACAGATCGGTCATAAATATTTTTATAAAGTTTAGGTTTTTTGAATCAGCAAGATCGGTTTATAAATGGCGGAGATATGCTTTAAAAACCGGTTTTTAGAACCGGTTTTCCAGTTTCTGAAGCCTCTGCATATACCAGGGACTTCGTTTTTTTAAAAGAGGTCTCAAAAATTTTTTTCTGAATTTTTTTTTGCTGAAAAATTAAATAAATCGGTTCAGTTATAATTAAGATATCGGGCAAAATGTATTTTTTATTTTTTAAGCCCTTGTTCAAGCTACAGATTTTTATATAGATCGGTCATAAATATAATGAATAACATTGTTGTTGTTGTTCTTTGTATATGCAGTCAGTTTGTATATTCACACATACAACAATAAATAAATATGAAATTGTTGTTGTTGTTTATTTTTTAAAAGCAATGCTTGCTATGATTGTTGTTTTTTTTTTCGTATTAAAATTTTCGTAGTTTGAAAAAAATGTAGATTTATAAATGTGAAATAATGAAAGCATACGTTAAGGCGAAAATTTAATTATTTGTCGGTAAGATGGTGAAGGGTATCAAAGATTCGAATCTTTTTATACGCACCATCAAAAAGATGGGGGGTATATTGATTTTGTCATTTCGTGTGTAACATGTAAGGAATCATCTAAGACCCCACAAAGTATATATTTTCTGAGTCCTGGTTAGATTCTGAGTCGATCTAGCTATGTCCGTCCGTCTGTCCGTCTGTCTGTCTGTTGAAAGCAGGATAGGGCTCGAACGGAGCAACGTAGGAAGACAAAATTTAGCACAAATATTTATCTTATATAAGGTTTGTTTGGTATTGAAAATGGGTAAAATCGGTTAATAAACAAAAGAGTTATGGGCTAAAAACTAGAAACACAGGGTGTCCGTTAATTTTTTTTCTGCTGATATTTCTTCAACAAAAGCATGTACGGCAACGAAATTTTGTACGTATAGTTCGGGAATCGATATAAACTCGGAAACAAAAAATGGGCGTCGTCCGCCCACTTTACTGCCCACTTTACCGCCCCTCCCATATAACGTAAAATTTGAAAAAATTGATGGTGGGTATATAGATTCGGCCGGGCCGAATATAACATTCGCGCTTGTTTTTTAATTATTTTTTCTTTTTATGAAAAATTTTTTTAATACGAAAATAAATTTTTAGTACAAAATATTTATTTAGTATAACCATTTTTTTCTTAGTTCAAAAATTTTGAAAAAAATCTCTGCTTTAGTTTCGGTAGTTTGAAGTTATTTCCTTAACATGTTTCTATCTGCCTAATTACCCGCAATTAATTCCTTTTTATCAAAAGCCCACGTTTCTAAAACATACGTCAAAGTTACCAACATAAGTTAAGAAAAACTTTAATTTATAACAATACAGGATAATAAAACAAGTAAAACGTTTGCAAAATAAAAGGAAGTTAAGAAAATAAAAAAAAAACATTTTGTTTAATTGTAACAATTTCACAAAATTTCTGTGAATCTCTGCTAACATTTTTCTCAAGATGTTTTCAATGTAAAACAAATATAAGAATTACAAATGAAAACTAAAACTGCTGGTTTGACAAAAGTTTTCAAACAGTTAATTTCCTGCTTACCTAAGCGCTTAGGTAAATCTTAATAAATTTTGTAAATTTTTTCGTAGGAATTATTGTGGGCGAAAAACGAAAAAAAAAAATCTTTAACAAACATTTTGGCTTAAATCCTTAATGAATAAAATACGTATTTCATTAACTTTCTACAATTACTTTTTCACAAAAAAGTTTTATTTTGTTAAAAATTTCAGCACTATCAGCATAAATAAATAATATTCTTAAGAAATTGCTTAGATACATTTTTATTTATTTATTTACTTGAAAAGAGATTTTTCTTTGATTCTTTTATACTTTTGTAATTATTTGGGGATTTTCAAAAAACTTGTTTTTTCCCCCTTTTTTTCCCTGTTTTTCTTAGCAATAATTGTTGCTTTATTCATGATATGTATTTATTGTCGCATTAAACACACATAGAAATATATAAATAATAAATAAATATTAAATAAAATACTCGTGAGATTTTCATTTGTAATTATTTGTCTTTTGGTTTTTGTGTTTTGTATCTCCCATATGAGTTTTCAATTCAATTCGCCTTAAGGTTTTCTTGTTTTTTTTCTCAATGAAAAACTTTGTTTTATGGTAAAGCAGAAACCCGTAGGCTGCTAGTTGTTTCATAATTTATTTGTAGAATATAATTCAATATAAATGTAATTATTTTGATATTAAAATGATGTTTTGTATTAAGATTTAATTTGACAAGAAATTAATTGTTAGTAATTAATATAAACTGAGAGGAAGAAATGGTATTTTATGCTTAAAGCTTGTGATTTTACTTACATTCTTATATGTTCTAAAAAAAATAAACTTTTGTACTAAAAAAAAAATTAAATTTTTTATTAAAAATTTTGACACATTTTTGTAAAAAAAAAAGATTATAAATATTTTTGTACTAAAAATTCTTAAATTTTTGTTCAAAAAAATATTTTTGCATTAAAAATTTAGTTTTGTACTAAAAACTTCAATTAATTCGAAAATTTTTTTTTATACTAAAAATTTCTTTTTATACTAAAAATTCATGTTTTTTGTATGAAAAATGATGTTAGTATAAAAAAGGATTATTGTACTAAAAATTATGTTTTCCATATTTTTGTACTAAAAAAATAATAAAAATTCATTTTATACCAAATATTTAATTATTAAAAAATTAATTTTATACTAGTTTGTTTTTTTTTTTTTTTTTTTTTTGCAAAAGATTCATTTAAATTTTGTACTAAAAAATAAAGAAATAATTTTTACTAAAATTATATACTAAAAAGTAATATTTGTACTAAATGTTAGATTTTATACTAAAAATTAAATTTTATATTAAATATTTTTGTACTGAATTGAATTTTGTGTTAAATTTGTGCTAAAAGTTAAATTTTTTACTAAAATTTAATTCTGTACTAAAAATTTTATTTTTTATTAAAGGTTAAATTTTGTACTAAAACTTAAATTTTTTAATAAATAAAATTAAATTTTGTACTAAAACTAAATTTCATACTAAAAATTAAATTTTGTACTAAAAATTAAATTAAAATATTTTGTACTAAAAATTAAAATTTGCACTAAAAACTTAATTTTATTTATTATTTTGTACTAAAAATTAAATTCTATACTAAAAATTAAATTTTGTACTAAAAACTTTTATTAAAATCTTTTAGTATTAATTTTTTTGCTAAAAATGTATCTTTATTTCAAAAAAATAAAATTTGTACTAAAAATTAAATTATGTACGAAAAAATTAATTTTGTACTAAAAATTAAATTTTGTAATAAAAATTAAATTTTGTATTAAAAATTACATTTTGTACTAAAAATTTAATTTTGTTTTAAAAATTTGATTTTGTACTAAAAATTTAATTTTATATTAAAAATTACATCTTGTACTAAAAATTTTATTTTGTACTAAAAATTTTATTTTTTACTAAAGGTTAAATTTTGTACTAAAAAATAAATTTTGAACTAAAAATTAAATTTTGTACTAAAACTTAAATTTTGTACTAAACTAAATTTCATACTAAAAATTAAATTTTGTTCTAAAAATTAAATTAAAATATTTTGTACTAAAAAGTAAAATTTGTACTAAAAATTTAATTTTATTTATTATTTTGTACTAAAAATTAAATTCTATACTAAAAATTTAATTTTGTACTAAAAAATTTTGTTAAAAACTTTTTGTATTAAAAACTAATTTTTTTGCAAAAAATGTATTTTTATTTAAAAAAATTAAATTCTGTACTAAAAAATAAATTTTATACTAAAAATTAAATTTTGTATTAAAAATTACATCTTGTACTAAAAATTTAATTTTGTACTAAAAATTTAATTTTTTACTAAACATTTGATTTTGTGCTAAAAGTTAAATTTTTTACTTAAAATTAAATTTAGCATTAAAAATTAAATATTGTACTAAAAATTATATTTTATGCTAAAAATTATTCTTTGTACTAAAAATTACATTTTGTACTAAAAATTAAATTAAAATATTTTGCACTAAAAATTAAATTTTTTACTAAAAATTAAATTTAGCATTAAAAATTAAATTTTTTACTAAAAATTATATTTTATGCTAAAAATTATTTTTTGTACTAAAAATTTAATTTTATACTAAAAAATTTATAAAATTAATATAAAATATTTTGTATTAAATTTACTAAAAATT
The DNA here is from genome assembly GCA_951394005.1 of Protophormia terraenovae. NCBI lineage: Eukaryota > Metazoa > Arthropoda > Insecta > Diptera > Calliphoridae > Protophormia > Protophormia terraenovae. The sequence goes on along the minus strand of OX596075.1, from coordinate 13,651,288 downwards.
AAAATTTGTACTAAAAACTTAATTTTATTTATTATTATATACTAAAAATTAAATTCTATACTAAAAATTAAATTTTATAATAAAAACTTATTAAAAACTTTTTGTATTAAAAACAAATTTTTTTGCAAAAAATGTATTTCAAAAAAATAAAATTTATACTAAAAATTAAATTCTGTACTAAAAAATAAATTTTGTACTAAAAATTTAATTTTTTACTAAAAATTAAATTTTGTACTAAAAATTATATTTTATGCTAAAAATTACTTTTTGTACAACAAATAATATTTTGTACTAAAAAATTTATAAAATTAATATAAAATATTTTGTACTAATTTTTTTTTTTTTATTTCAAAAAATAAAATTTGTACTAAAATTTAAATTTTGTACTAAAAATTTAATTTTGTGCTAAAAATCAAATTTTTATACTAAAATCAAATTTTTATACTAAAATCAAATTTTTATACTTAAACTTTAATTCTGTACTAAAAATTTAATTTTTTACTAAGTTAAATTTTGTACTAAAAATTAAATTTTGTACTAAAAACTAAATTTTGTACTAAAACTAAATTTCATACTAAAAATTAAATTTTGTACTAAAAATTAAATTAAAATATTTTGTACTAAAAATTAAAATTTATACTAAAAACTTAATTTTATTTATTATTTTGTACTAAAAACTTTTATTAAAAATTAATTTTTTTGCTAAAAATGTATCTTTATTTCAAAAAAATAAAATTTGTACTAAAAATTAAATTCTGTACTAAAACTTAAATTTTGTAATAAAAAAAATTAAATTTTGTACTAAAAATTAATTTTTGCACTAAAAACAAAATTTTGTACTAAAACTAAATAAAAATTAAATTTTGTTCATAAAAATAAATTAAAATATTTTGTATTAAAAATTAAAATTTGTACTAAAAATTTAATTTTATTTATTATTTTGTACTAAAAATTAAATTCTACACTAAAAATTAAATTTTGTACTGAAAAATTTTATTAAAAACTTTTTGTATTAAAAACTAATTTTTTTGCAAAAAATGTATCTTTATTTCAAAAAAAAAAATTAAATTCTGTACTAAAAAATAAATTTTGTACTAAAAATATAATTTTGTACTAAAAATTTTGATTTTGTACTAAAATTTAAATTTTGTACTTAAAATTAAATTTAGCATTAAAAATTAAATATTGTACTAAAATTTATATTTTATGCTAAAAATTCTTTTTTGTACTAAAAATTTAATTTTGTACTAAAAATTAAATTAAAATATTTTGCACTAAAAATTACATTTTGTAGTAAAAATTAAATTTGTTACTAAAAATTAAATTTTTTACTAAAAATTAAATTTTTTACTAAAAATTAAATTTTTTACTAAAAATTATATTTTAGGCTAAAAATATAATTTTGTACTAAAAATTTAATTTTGTACTAAAAGTTAAATTTTGTACTTAAAATTAAATTTAGCATTAAAAATTATTTTTTTTGCTAAAAATTAAATTTTGTACTAAAAATTATATTTTATGCTAAAAATAATTCTTTGTACTAAAAATTTAATTTTGTAATAAAAAATGAATAAAATTGATATAAAATATTTTGTACTAATTTTTTTTTTTTTTTTATTTCAAAATTTGTAATAAAAATTTAATTTTGTGCTAAGAATCAAATTTTTATACTAAAATCAAATTTTTATACTAAAATTTAAATTTTGTACGAAAAATTAAATTTTGTACTAAAAATTTAATTTTGTACTAAAAACTTAATTTTATACAAAAAAAAAAAAAAAAAAAAAAATAATTTTGTTCCAAAAATTTTATTTTGTAGCAAAAATTTAATTTTGTACTAAAAATTTAGTACAAAATTTAATTTTTAGTACTAATATTTAAATATTATTGACTGACTGATTTACTTGGTGATTTATCATCGCACAGCCCAAACGGTTAAAGCTAGAAAGATGAAATATAGACTGTAGATTGGTATTCTACCGAATAGATCTACTAATACGGTATTTTTATAAATTTGAATGTTTAGGGGGTAAAAAAGGGTAAAATCGGTAACCTTATATCTCCAAAACTAATAAAGATACAAAAAAAAATTGATGAATAGGTATTCGTTATTCATTTAAAAAATAATCAGATAGGTGTCTGGTACTTTTTTGAAATTTGGCTCTTTTAGGGAGAAAATGGGTAAAATCATTAATTTGGTACTTTTTTGAAACCCTATCTATCTTTTAATCCAGTGAGCATAGAAATAAAATATGCTTTTTGGACATTCGAATGTTTAAGGGGTAAAAATCGTACCTGATATTGGTACTTTTTTTCACAAAATATTTTTTTCTTTTTACTAACTGAAATTCATTGGAATACGATCTTTGTTACATCTAAAAGGAATAAAAAGTACCAAAAAGGGGATAAAATAAGGAAATTAAATTTTATTCAAATTAAATAATCTATAAATATAAACTTAAGTCCACGTACTCCTAAGTAATTGAGAATTTACAAGGGACTTTGTGGTACTTTTTCATTCTTCTAATGGTACTTCTTGAATTTTCTATTACATTGAACCTAGAAAAATAAAATTAAACATGTATGATCCTAAGTGAATAAGAATCCATAACAGGAGACTTTGTGGTACTTTTTCATTCTTCTTTTTTTTTAAATTTTATTAAAAACTTATTACAAACCAAAATATTGAACAAATTTTGAAACTGATACCCAATCAGTCAGACAAACTGACCCTGAAGAAAAGTATGTATGAATTTTTAACAACAACAACAACAAAAACATAAATAAATTATATTTCACATATCTAGATCTACTTATAAATGAATGTCGAAAAAACATAAAAAAAATCCACACAAATTATTTAGATAAACAAGCAAAAACAGCAGAAAACCGAACAAAAAACACACATTCTCCTCTAACATTAATAAAATAAATAATAAATTGTGAAAATATTGCCAACACCGACCGGCATTTATTGCATGAGAGTGTAAAATGTACAAGACCAAAAAAAAAAAAAAATAAACTAAAGCAAATAAACTTTATTATATTTATTTCAAATACGTTACGTGTTTTTCTTAATTCAAATACGAATTTTTACAAATTTGTTTAAATTACTTCCACTTTAAGATTTACAAAAAACATGTGTCACTAAGACTGTCAGTTACACGTTCTACATTTAGTTTAACATAAGGGAAAGAGAGGAGGAAAGAGAGAACTCTGTCTAGTATCATTTTCAAAATTGTATAAACAAGATTTTTTTTTGTTTATATTTCGGTTTTATTTCATTAACGAACGTGTTAATCTGGCAAAAATTGTCGGTTTGGAATTTTATTTCATCTAATTATGAAAAATTATTAAATAATTTTGTTGTAAATTCTTTTAATTGAGAGTTCTGTAGCAATTATTAATTTGTTAAACTAAATAAATTTGAAAAAATGTTTAATACTAAAAAATATTGTGTGTTACAAAACTAAGCAAATTTTTCAAATTTGCTTTTTCAACATTTCAAATAATTTATTGTTTATTTTGTATTTCTATTCTTGTTTTTATGTATTTTTCTAGTTTAAATCTAAATAAAATTCATGCTTTCAATGTCTTACATATGTTTTTATTTCGTTTCTTTTTTTTTTTTTTATTTAAATAAAAGTGCTAATTATAATGTAGTTTTTTTTTTTCGTTTGCTGTGAATTTTAACAAAACGTCATTTGTTATAGTTTGATTTTGAAAAATTATAAAATAGAAAGAAATCTCTCATCTCGTTTATTTTTATAATTATTTTTCTTTTTTTTTATTCAATTTCATTTTAATGTATTTGCAACTTTTCTATAAATAATTAATTTTGACATTTATTGGCTCACAAGTGTTAAGAATATTGTTATAAAAAAATAATTATTAAATCATTATTTTTTGTTCTGCTCTATCTAATAATGCCTTACTAATGCTTTTTATATTTAAAAGGGTATAAAAATCACTTGTTTAAGTATGAAAATAAATTGTACATGAACAATTAATAAGAATAAATGTTTGGAAAATAAATCATTAATAAATAAATAAATCATTAATTGTAGAAGAAATATGCCAAAATAAAGAATGACATATAACAAATTGAAAATGTAAATGGGAAATTTTTTAATACAAAAATTTGGAATAAAATAAAATTATATTTTAAATTAGTTTTTAGTATAACAACGAATTTATAGTTCTAAATTTTTAATATACAAATTGGAAATCTAATTTATAGTTGAAACTACAGTTAAATATACAGCATAACTTTGGTCTAAACTATAGTCATAACTACAGTCTAAATTATACTTTAAACTGTAGTCTAAGCTATAGTCTAAACTACAGCCTAAAAATATAGTTTAAACTATAGTCTAAACTATAGTCTGAACTATAGTCCGAACTATAGTCTAAACTATAGTCTAAAACTATAGTTTAAACTATAGTCTAAACTACAGTCTAAACTATAGTCTAAACTATAGTTTAAACTATAGTCTAAATTATGGTCTAAAGTATAGTCTGAACTATAGTCTAAACTATAGTTTAAACTATAGTCTAAACTATAGTCTAACTTATGGTCTAAATTATGGTCTAAACTATAGTCTGAACTATAGTCTGAACTATAATATAAACTGTAATCTAAACTATAGTCTAAATTATGGTCTAAACTATAGTCTGAACTATTGTCTAAACTATAGTCTGAACTATAATATAAACTGTAATCTAAATTATAGTCTAAATTATGGTCTAAACTATAGTCTGAACTATTGTCTAAACTATAGTCTGAACTATAGTCTAAATTATAGTCTAAACTATAGTCTAAACTATAGTCTGAACTATAGTCTAAACTATAGTCTAAACTATAGTCTAAACTACAGTCTAAACTATAGTCTAAACTATAGTTTAAACTATAGTCTAAATTATGGTCTAAAGTATAGTCTGAACTATAGTCTAAACTATAGTCTAACTTATGGTCTAAATTATGGTCTAAACTATAGTCTGAACTATAGTCTGAACTATAATATAAACTGTAATCTAAACTATAGTCTAAATTATGGTCTAAACTATAGTCTGAACTATTGTCTAAACTATAGTCTGAACTATAGTCTAAATTATAGTCTAAACTATAGTCTAAACTATAGTCTAAATTATAGTCTAAACTATAGTCTAAACTATAGTCTAAACAATAGTCTAAACTATAGTCTAAATTATACTTTAAACTGTAGTCTAAACTATAGTCTAAACTATAGTCTAAACTATAGTCTAAACTATAGTCTAAATTATGGTGTAAACTATAGTCTAAACTATAGTCTAAATTATGGTCTAAACTATAGTCTGAACTACAGTCTATATACTATGGTCTAAATTATGGTCTAAACTATAGTCTGAACCATAGTCTATAGTCTAAACTATAGTCTGAACTATAGTCTAAACTATAGTCTAAATTATAGTCTGAACTATAGTCTAAACTATAGTCTAAACTATAGTCTGAACTATAGTCTAAACTATAGTCTAAACTATAGTCTAAATTATAGCATAAACTATGGTCTGAACTATAATCTAAACTATAGTCTACAGTGTGTTCTAAACTATAGTCTACACTATAGTCTTAACTATACTCTAAACTATAGTCTGAACTATAGTCTAAATTATAGCATAAACTATGTCTAAATTATAGGAATCAAAAACGACTACAGCAATTACAGACCAATAGCAATACTCCCGATTATCGAAAAAGTCTTAGAAGAAGTAATTGCTAGGAGACTTAATGAGTATATAAACAAATATAAAATAATCAATCCTAGCCAGTACGGTTTTCAAAAAGGCAAAAACATAAATAAACTTTTAGGAAACTTTTCCAACCAAATAAACAAAAGCCTTAGCGAACACAATCACTGTTTAGTATTATTCATAGACTTCAGTAAAGCATTTGATACTTTGGAACACAAACATCTATTAGAAACTTTAGAAAGGTATGGGATACGTGGTAACTGTCTAGAATGGTTTAGAAATTATTTAGAGTTTCGGACATATAGGGTGAAAATTGGAAACTGTTTAAGTGAACTAACTTTTTCCGGCAACAACGGTGTACCTCAAGGTTCAAAGCTTGGTCCAATCCTTTATCTAATATACTCCAATGATATGCTAAATGTTCTAAAAAACAGCACAGCATATGCATACGCAGATGACACAGCTCTTGTGATATGCAAAAAGAACATCGAAGAAGCAAGTAGACTTATGCAAAATGAGCTAAACGTGATTTCAAAATGGTGCCATGATAACGGTCTAATTATCAACGCATCAAAAACTAAACTATTGCATATAAAACCGCCCCATCTTTTAAATCACGAAATTAAGCTAATATTTCACAATCAACAATGCCTACACAACAAAAACCCCTTTATGATAGACACCTGTAATTCACTAATAGAAGTAGTGAAATCGTTTAAATACTTAGGTGTGATCGTAGAAGAAAATTTTAAGTGGCTAATGCACATACAATATCTTCGAAAAAAACTGAAAGCAGCCGCATATAGCCTGTTCCATTTGAGTAATTGCACACCGTACACAGTTCTCAAGCAAGCATACCTTTCGCTAGCCGAATCCTACATAAGGCACGGGATTACTGCCTGGGGAAGTTCGACATACTGCAGTAGTTTACAGCAAACTCAGAATCAAATCCTAAAAATTTTACTAAAGAACCAACAACACAATAACCATCAAATACAATACAGCATGGTATATGGTAATGCTTATGTAAATAATAACACTCACGTCAACAACAACACGCATGTCAGCAACAACATACGCGACAACAACAACACACACATCAACAACACAAACGTTAACAACACAAACCTTAACAACACATACGTCAGCAACACATACATCAACAACACAAATGTTAACAACAACAGAAACGTCAACAACTACACTCACGTTAACAACACATATGTTATCAACAACACTCACGTGAAGAACAACACATTCTTCTACAACAGCACATACGTAAACAACATAAACGCTAACAACCATCAAAACGTTAACAGCAACACACATATTAACAACAACATAAACGTCAACAACAACACACACTTTAACAATACAAGCCTTAACAATAACCCAAACGTTAGCAGCAACACACACGTTAACAAAGCATACGTCAACAACAACACAAATGTTAACAATAACTCACACATAAACAGAAATAGAAACGTACAAACTACCAGCTTAGCCACCAAATTACAACTTCTGAACATCAGAAGCATATATAACATCTCTTTAATAAATGAATTCTACAACGATCCTAGAATCCTAACGCCAATAGAACACATATATAATACAAGAAGTCGAGCTGAAGGAAGGTATCAGGTAGATCGTTTTAGAAACAACTATGGAAAGAACAGCCTAAATGTGGTATTACCAACCATTCTCAACAAAATTCCAATAAACATTTTAAATCAACAAAATATACATAAAAGGAAAAAATTAATTAAAACATTTTATATTAATTCGCAATGAATAAAATTATCTATATTACTATATTTTATAACATCCTGCAGATAAGCCGAATGGCTTCGCGGGATTAGACTTAAGCAAATTTTTGTAAATTTAAATCTGTTATTAATAAATTGAATTAATAAATTGAAATTGAATTAAACTATAGTCTAAATTATAGCATAAACTATGGTCTGAACTATAGTCTAAACTATACACTATAGTCTAAAATATAGACTAAACTATAGTCTAAACTATAGTCTAAATTATAGCATAAACTATGGTCTGAACTATAGTCTAAACTATACACTATAGTCTAAAATATAGACTAAACTATAGTCTAAACAATAGTTTAAACTATAGTCTAAATTATAGTTTAAACTGTAGTATAAACTATAGTCTAAATTATAGTGTAAACTATGGTCTGAACTATAGTCTAAACTATAGTCTAAACTATTGTCTAAATTATGGTGTAAACTATAGTCTAAACTATAGTCTGAACTATAGTCTAAACTATAGTCTGAACTATAAGCGAAACTATAGTCGAAACTATAGTCTAAACTACAGTCTAAACTATAGTCTAAACTATAGTCTAAATTATAGAATAGAATAATTTAAGTCAAATTTGTGAACAATATATACTTTTAATAAATAAATTAATATAAAAAAACTATAGTTTAAATTATAGTCTGAACTATAGTCCAAAATACATTTTAGTCTGCAGTTTAAACTAAAGTCTTAACTATAGACTAAACTATAGTCTAAACTATAGTCTAAACTATAGTCTGAACTATAGTCTAAACTATAGTCTGAGCTATAGTCTAAACTATAGTCTGAACTATAGTCTTAACTATAGTCTGAACTATAGTCTAAACTATAGTCTGAACTATAGTCTAAACTATAATCTAAACTATAGTCTAAACTAAAGTATAAACTATAGTCTAAACTATAGTCTAAACTATAGTCTAAACTATAGTCTAAACTATAGTCTAAACTATAGTCTAAACTATAGTCTAAACTATAGTCTTAATTATAGAATAAACTATAGTTTAAGTTATTGTCTGAACTATAGTCCAAAATACATTTTAGTCTGTAGTCCAAACTAAAGTCTTAACTATAGACTAAACTATAGTCTAAACTATAGACTAAACTATAGTCTAAACTATAGTCTAAATATAGCCTAAACTATAGTCTAAAATTTACTCTAAATTATAGACTAAACTATAGTCTAATTTGAAGTTTGAACTATAGTCGAAATTATAGTTCAAAGTGTAGTTCAAACTATAGTCTAAAATAGTCATAACTATAGTGTTATTTATAGCCTAAATTGTAGTTTAGACTATAAACTAAACTATAGTATAATCTGTAGTCTAAACTAAAACCTAAAGTATAGTCTCATTTTAAGTCCTACAGTTCCACTATTTAATTTTACTTAATTTCACCTTCACTCTTAGTTTTTTTTTTCTTTATTTTCCTTTAGCTCATCAATAATCAAACTAAAACTAATTAATTTCTAATTCCTAACAAATAACAACAACATGCGTATATTAACATTTAAATATCACCACAGGATTATTAGCAAATTCACCCAAAATTATTAAGAAATTACTCATAGAAATCCATATTATTTAAAAGCAAAACAAAACGAAAACTATGACGATGGAAATCAGCATAAGTAAAATTAAGACTGAAGCATCAACAGCTTTAGTCAAAATGATTGATGAACATAGAAACCCAATGAAATTAAATACAAAATAAATTAGAGAAAAATAGTGTAGAGAACCATATATAAAAAAAAAAAAAAAAAAAATGTATTTAAATAATTTAATAGAGTTTTTGCCAAATTTATATAAATATTATTAAAATTTAAAGTTCTTGTATTTATTTTAAATTTTTAGGAATATTGTTTACAATAATTTTTGCGTATTGTGGAATTCAAATTTTTAACTATTTTTCTCATAGTTATAAGAACTTTTTAAGCATTTAGGGATTGAATAAAATTAATTTTTTTATGTGAGGTTTTTTTTTTTTAATTTTTTTTTGGAAATTTTTGGGAATTCCGGGGTTATGTTAATTTTAAGATTTTATTGATATTTGATATTATTATAGTAATTAGAAATGATATTTTATCATTTCCAGTAAATTTTTCCCTGTATAAGAGATTTTAAAATTTTTTAGGAATTCCGGGATTTTGTTAATTTTAAGATTTTTAAGGTATTTTATATGATTTTAAAAATAAAAGCTAAATTTATTATATTTCCAACAAAAAAAAAAAAAAAAAAAAGATTCCCTGACATGGTATTTTAAACACTTTTGGAAATTCTGGGATTTTGTTATTTTAAATACTTTAAAAAATTGTATAGCCTTTTTATAATAAAAAAAATAAGTTGTTAAAAAATTTTATAGTATTTCAATAAAAAAAGTAAAAGTTTTCCCATTCCTACTTATAAATCCAGGATAGGGAATTTTTTAAAATTTTTGGGAATTTCCAAATTTTGTTAATTTAAAGATTCTTAATGAATTTCAAACTATAAAAACAAAATTTTCAATTCCCAGCAAATTTTTATATGGATAAGAGATTTTTAAAATATTTTGGGAATTTTAAGATTTTGTTAATTTAAAGATTTTAATTAAATTCAATTATATTTCAACTAGAAAAAGGTTATGGAATTTTGTTAGTTTTAAGTTTTTAAAAGAATTTAATTGCATTTTAAATAAATTTTTTTTTCAATTCCCAGTAGACTTTTCCCTGGAAATGAGATTTTGATTTTTTTTTTTTTTTTGGGGATTTTCGGAGTTGTGTTAATATAAAAAAATAAAAGAATTATATTTTAATTAGAAAAAGTATATTTTTAAATTTCGGGATTTATTACCCGGATAGGGAATTTTAAAAAATTGTTTGAGAGTTTAAAAATTTTGTTAAAGATTTTTAAAGAATTTATTTGCTTTTCTATAATAAAAAATAAAAATTATATTTTCCCTGTCAATTATTTTCCTAGAAAAGATATTATTAAAAAATTTTAAGGAATTCTGGGATTTTGTTAATTAAAAGATTTTAATAAAATTTTATTGCACTTCATTAATATATTGTACATTTTTATTAATTTGCATGAAAAATCCCGAATAGGAGATTTATAAAATATTTTTGGGAATTCTGGATTGTTAATTATTTAAAGATTTTAAAAAAATTTAACTGTATTTTAGTAATTAGAAGTAATTTTTTTCAATTCCCATTCAATTTTTCTCCGGAAAAGAGATTTTTAAAATTATTAGGAATTCCGAAATTTTGTTAATTACAAATTGTTAATGAAATTTGTTTGCTTTTTAACTATATAACCCATATTTTTCAATTCTCCCAAAATCCCGTATAGGGGATTTTCCAAAAAAAAAAAAAAAAAAAAAAAAAAAAAAAAACAATGGGAATTAAAAAATTTTTTTTTTTTGATTTTAAGATTTTTAAAAAATTGTATGAGAAATCAAATTTTCAATTTCTCAGTAAATTTTTATGCGGAAAAGGGATTTTTATTTTTTTGGGAATTCTGGGATTAGCGAAATTTAAGGAAAATATTGATTTTAAAGCTTAAGTTTAAGAAAAAAAAAGGAAAAATATTAAAAATTCAAAATTTTCTTTTCCAAGTCAATCTCTTGAAAAAGGATTTTTAAATATTTTTAAGAATTCTGGGATTTTGTTAATTTAAAGATTTTAATAAAATTTATTGTTAGTTTTAAGTTTTTTTTATGAAATTTATTTGTATTTCATTAATATAATGTAAATTTTCTCAATTTTCATGAACAAACCCGGATTGGGGATTTATAAAATGTTTTTAGGAATTCCAAAATTTTGCTTTTTTAAAGATTTTAAACAAATTTAATTGCATTTCAAGAATAAAAATTTAAATTTTGCATTTTCCAGAAAATTTTTTCCGTATAAGAGATTTTCCAAAAAATTTTGGGAAATCAGGAATTTTTTTAATATAAAATTTTTTTAAAAATTTGAGCATTTCATTAATAAAAAAATAAATTTTCCAATTTTCGGTAAATTTTTCCCCGGAAAAGAGATTTTTAAGATTTTTAGGAATTCCGGAAATTTGTTAATTATGAAATTTTAACAAAAAATCTTCAGTTTTTTAATTAAAAAACTTATGTTTTTATATATTTTTTTAATTTAAAGTTCAAGGGACCCCCTACTTATAATAAATTAGTCACTTAATATAGTATTTTCCTTAATATATTTTAATGTCAAGTTAAATTTTTTATTTATTTCTTATTTTATTCTTCTTTAAAACAAAATTCTTAACATTCGCATTGAAAAATCTCTATTAAATAAATTCGTAATAAAATCAAATACATAAAATAAAGAAAAATAAATATAAATTCGCTAAAAAAACAACAAGACATAAAATCAGGGTATTTTTTGTTTTATTTGTTATTGTTGCGAAAGAATAACAACAACAAAAAATTTTCTATAAATAAATGAATCAAAGAAAAATCAACAAACGGGCAAAAAAAAATTTCTTTTCAAAAAAATAAATTAAAAAAATCTTGTAGGAATTAAATGTTAAACACACATTTTATAAAATGGCAGAAAATATATAAAAATATAATTATTAAAATATGTTAATGGCCTAAATTTATGCTTCGTTGATAACCCTAAGAAAATAGATAAAGAAAAAACCCACGCTTAAGAAAAAGGAAATATAATAGGGATGGTAACTTTTAGTAAGGAATATAAACCAAGTTGGAAATACTTTTTTCAAGTTATGAACTTGTCACTTTAATATTCAAAGAAATTACTAGAGAGTAACTTTTGTTATTTTTAATAAAAGAGATTAGAGAAAAAATTATATCTCTATACATTTTAATAAATAAAATTTAATTTATTTCCTATAAAAAAATAAAAAATTAAAAATCATTCATAAAAATCCATTTAATTACCTGTTATTGTTCAATTTAATTATATGTTTGTACATCACTATAATTAAAGTCTAGCGTAATGTAAACAAACATAATTTTAATTAGCAACATTAAATTAATGAAACATTAAATTGCTTTTATATAAATTTTTGTTGTTTATTTTTGTTCAAACAGCAGCAAAAAAAAAAAAAAAAAAAAAAGCAAATTAGCAGCAGCTAGATTTTATTATTAAACTCACTACAAATAAATACAAAAAAATTTGTCATTATTTGCAAATAAAAAAAAAGTAAAAAATATAAAATAGAATAATTTTTAATTAACTAAAATTTTTCAAAATTAATGTTCTGAATCATTAAATTTTATTCACATGTCCCATTTTCTCAGTTGACTCATAAAATATCAATTAATTGTTTTTTTTTTTTTTTTTTCATTTCATATATTTTTTAAAGTAATTAAATAATATTTTTGTATATTAATTTTAATCTATTTATAATAATTTAATTTATCGTAAAACCACTTTAAACATGAAATTACTTTTCTTATACAATTTAGAATTTATTAATTGTTGTTATTATAAATTAAATATCTATTTACTTGGTGTAACTTCCCTTTGTTTAATGTCGTAACAAATGTTTAAGGCGGGAATTTACTTTACAACAAAAGTCTAAAGGTTAAAAACCATTTAAACTTCCTTATTTATGAGAAATATTTTGAAAGGCTGGGAAAAACATTTCATAAAGTCAACTAAACGAGAGAAATATGTAAAAAGAAATTTAAAATAATCACTATTTTAAAATTAAAGTCTATAGTCTTTTTAATAGCGTAAATTATAGCCTAAACTATAGCAAAGTATTTAGCCTAAACTGAAAGATAGTCTAGTTTATAGAACCGACTATAGTTAAAATTATAGTCTCCAAAATAGTCCAGCTTATAGTCTCAACTGCAGTCTAGTTTATGGTCTCAACTATAGTCTAGATTATTTTCTTGACTATAGTCTATAGCCTTGACTATAGTTAAGTTTATAGTCTCTACTATAGTCTAGGTTATAATCTGAACTATAGTCTAATTTATCTAGTCCAGTTTGTAGCTAGATAAATTATATTATAGTCAAGTAAAGCCTATAAACTATACTATAATCAAGACTATAAACTTGACTTAAGCCGAGACTATAAACAAGGCTATAGTTGAAACTATAAACTAGTCTATAGTCAAGACTACAAACTAAAATATAATCTAGACTATAAACTAGAATATAGTTGAGACTATAAACTATACTATAGTCGAGACTATAAAAATGACTATAGTCTAGAACATAAACTAGTCTAGACTGTAAACTCGACTATAGTCTAGATTATTAAATAGACTATAGTCTAAACTATAAACTAGGCTATAGTCTTAACTACAGACTAGACTATAAACTAGATTATAAACTAGACTATAGCCTAAAACTATACTATAAACCATACTGTAGTCTAGACTATAGTCTAGATTATTAACTATACTATAGTCTAAACTATAAGCCAGACTATAAACTAGACTATAGTCTAGACAATAAACTAGACTATAGTCTGTACTATAAACAACACTATGGTCCAAACTATAAACTAGACTATAAACTAGACTATAGTCTGGACAGAAAACTAAACTAGACTATAGTCTAGACTATAAACTAGACTATAAACTAGACTATAAACTAGACTATAGTCTAAACTATAAACTAGACTATAAGCTATACTATAGTCTAGACTATAAACTAGACTATAGTCTAAACTATAAACTAGTCTATAAACTAGATTATAAACTAGACTATAGTCTAAACTATAAACTATACTATAATCCAGACTGTAGTCTAGACTATATACTAGACTAGTCTAGATTATTAACTATACTTTAGTCTAAACTGGAAACTAGACTATAGTCTAGACTATAAACTAGACTATAGTCTAAACTATAAACTAGTCTATAAACTAGATTATAAACTAGACTATAGCCTAAACTATAAACTATACTATAAACCAGACTGTAGTCTAGATTATATACTAGACTATAGTCTAGATTATTAACTATACTATAGTCTAAAGTGGAAACTAGACTGTAGTCTGGACTATAAACTAGACTATAGTCTAAACTATAAACTAGACTATAGTCTAGACTATAAACTAGACTATAGTCTAAACTGTAAACTAGACTATAAACTAGACTGTAGTCTTGACTATAAACTAGACTATAGTCTAGACTATAAACTAGACTATAGTCTAGACTATAAACTAGACTATAGTCTAAACTATAAACTAGACTATAAGCTAGACTATAAACTAGACTATAGTCTGGACTAAAAACTAGACTATAGTCTTGACTATAAACTAGACTATAGTCTTGAATATAAACTAGACTATTGTCTTGACTATAAACTAGACTAAAGTGTAGACTATAAACTAGATTATAGTCAAGAGTTTAAACTAGACTAAGGTCTTGACGATAAACTAGATTATAGTCTTGACTGTAAACTAGACTATAGTCAATACTATAATCTATACTATAGTCTAGACCATAAACCCAACTATTCTAACCTATAAACTGGACTATAATCGAGACTATAAACTAGACTATAGTCAATACTATAAACTGGGCTATAGTCTAGACAATAACCTAGACTATAATGAAGACTATAAACTGGACTATAATCGAGACTATAAACTAGACTATAGTCGAGAATATAAACTAGACTATAGTTGAGACTATAAACTATACTGTAGTCATGACTATAGTGTAGTTTATAGTCTTGATTATCGTCCAGTTTATAGTCTAGGTTATTGTCTCGACTATAGTCCAGTTTATAGTCTTGACGATAGTCTAGTTTATAGTCTAGAATATAGTCTAGTTTATAGTCTTAACTATAGTCTAGTTTATAGTCTTGACTATAGTGTAGTTTATAGCCTCGACTACAGTCAGGTTTATAGTCTTGACTATGGTTTGTTTTACGGTCTCGACTATAGTACAGTTTATAGCCTACACTATTGTCCAGTATATACTCTAGATTATAGTCCAGTTTATAGTCTCGACTATAGTCCAATTTATAGTCTAGACTATAGTCTAGTTTGTAGTTTCGACTGTGGTCCAGCTTATGGTCTTGTCTATGGTCCAGTTTGTTGCCTCGTCTATAGTTCTTTTTGCAGTTTCGACTATAATTTAGTTTACAGTCATGTCTATTTTCTGCTGTCCTGTTTAGTCTAATCTATTCATTTCTACAGACCTCTCATTTTATGGTGACATCAAGCTGTCATTTTAAATTTCTCATCTTTCTACTGTCATCACTCTATCTGTCATTTCTTTCAAATATGCCTTTTCAAAGCTTTTTTCCTCATCGATCATTTTCACTTGAAAATTTAATTTATTTTGATTTATTTATGAAACGTTAAGTTATTATTTTTTCTAAATTTTATGTCTTATCTTGCAATAAAAATTCATTTCATTTTTATAGTTTTTTTCACTTTTTTTCTGTCTCTTCCAACCTAACACAAACAATTTTCTTTGAACTGCAGTTTTTGTTTACAAAAGTAAACAAATCGTGAAGAAGAATAAAAACAACAAAAAAATCTTTTTGTTTACATCATTTTTATATAGTTTTTTTTTTTTTTAGTTTCAAAAACTTTTTTTGTTGTAGTTGTTTTACACAAACAATAAAAACAAAAATCTTTATTTAAATAACAACAAAATCAGTAAAATATATTTATTTATTTTCTCCTTTGTAGCACGTGTACGTATTATTATTATTGTTGTATTTTTGTGAACGTTAAGTTAACAACAACAACAACGTTTTTTATGCATGAATTGAAAACGTTTAAAGCTCGACGTTCGTTGAGGGCAAACAATCTAAAGTATAGATTGGAATTATTAAGAAATTCCAAGAATTTCAATAGAATGAAAACTAGTAACAAATAGTAGTAGTTGCAATAGAAAAAAGGAATTTATAGTAAAAACAAATTATGCAATATTTTATACAATATTAAATGTAAATATACCGAGATTGTTTAAGGGTGAATGATGTTTAATTTAAAAATAATGATTCATTGTGGCAATATTTATTTATGCAATGAAGTGTAAATAATAAGAAAAAAAGAAGAAAAGAAATAATCAAAATGAAAATTTGGTTGCTTAAAAAATACGGTGTACAGAGAAAAGGAGTTAACAAATAACTCTACAATAGTCTTTACTCTACACTAGTTTCTATGGTCTTCTTGTAAATTTTAATATGTATTTTAATTTTAATTTAAATTATTCTCAAGTCTTAATAATTCATTTAATAATATCTTAATTATTTTAGAAAATTGTTTTTCATTATTTTCTCAAATCCCCATTGCATTTTCCCTTTAGCAGCACATTTTAATGTTTCTTTTTCTCAAATTATTTAGCAAAATGATTTTACATTGTATTCGTGACAAAAAACAAAACATAAATAATGAGACAAAGCTTTTGTGGAAAAAATTGTTCAAATTTGCATAAAATTTAAAAAATATCTAACAAGCAGCAGAGGAATTATTGTATTTTTTTTTATTTTTATCATTATTTTTAATCAAGATTGAGGACTGAAATGTTTGTATCTTGTTAACACCATGTTGCTACTTAAACGATATTTATTTGCATATAGTTTTGTGATAGCAAATGAAAGGGTGGCCAGGTGAATACAAATTTAATTAAGAATTGTTGCAAAATCGAGAACTATAGTTCTATAGTTCTCTATAGTCGAGTTTATAGTCCGAACTATAGTGAGTTTATTGTCTAGACTATAGTCGCGTATATAGAAGAGTTTATAGTCCAAACTATAGTCGATTTTATATTCCAAATTATAGTCGAGTTTATTGTCTATAATATTGTCCAGTTAATAGTTCAGTTTATAGTCGAGTTAAAAGTCTTGACTATAGTCGTGTTTATAGTCTAGACTATAGTCGAGTTTATAGTTTATTTCAAAGTCTAGATTATTGTAGAGTTTATAGTGTAGACTAAGTCGAGTTTATAGTCTAGATTATAGTCTAGTTTATAATCTAGACTATAGTCTAGTTTATAATCTATACTATAGTTGAGTTTATGGTTTAAACTATAGTCGACTTAATAGTCTAGACTATAGTTGAGTCTAGAGTATAGTTGAGTCTAAACTATAGTTTAGACTATAGTTGAGTTTATGGTTTAGACTATAGTAGAGATTTTAGTATAGACTATAGTCAAGTTAATAGTCCAGACTATAGTAGATATTATAGTATAGACTATAGTAGAGTTTATTGTCTAGAATATAGTCCAGTTTATAGTTTAGTTTGAAGTCTAGACTATAGTCGAGTTTATAGTCTAGACTATAGTTGAGTTTATAGTGTAGACTATAGTCAAGCTTATAGTCCAGACTATAGTCGAGTTTATAGTATAGACTATAGTCGTGTTTATAGTATAGTTAATAGTCCAGACTATAGTCGAGATTATAGTAGAGTTTATTGTCTAGAATATAGTCCAGTTTATAGTTTAGTTTGAAGTCTGGGCTATAGTCTAGATTATAGTCTAGACTATAGTCGATTTTATAGTGCAGACTATAATCAAGTTTATAGTTCAGACTATAGTCGAGTTTATAATATAGACTATAGTCAAGTTTGTAGTCCAGACTATAGTAGAGTTTATAGTATAGACTATAGTCAAGTTTATAGTCCAGACTATAGTCGAGTTTATAGTATAGACTATAGTCGAGTTTATAGTCCAGACTATAGTCGAGTTTATAGTGTAGACTATAGTCAAGTTTATAGTCCAGACTATAGTCGAGTTTATAGTATAGACTATAGTCGAGTTTCTAGTATAGTTAATAGTCCAGACTATGGTCGAGATTATAGTAGGGTTTATTGTCTAGAATATAGTACAGTTTATAGTTTAGTTTGAAGTCTAGGCTATAGTCGAGTTTATAGTCTAGTGTATAATTGAGTTTATATTATAGACTATAGTCGAATTTATAGTCTAAACTATAGTCGAGCTTCAAGTTTAAACTATAGTTAATTTTATAGGCCAGACTATAGTCGAGTTTATACTCTATACTGTAGTCGATTTTATGGTCGAAACTATAGTCAAATTTATAGACTAAACTATAGTCAAGTTTATAGTCTACACTATAATCGAGTTTATAGTTTATTTTATAGTCTAGACTATAATTGAGTTTATAGTCCAGACTATAGTCGAGTTTATAGTCCAGATTATAGTCATGTTTATAGTTTAGTTTACAGTCTAGATTATAGTCGAGTATATAGTCTGGACTTTAGTCGAGTTTATAGTCTAGACTATGGTCGAGTTAATAACCTTATAGTTTAGTTTATAGTCTATATACCATAGTCTAGTTTTTAGTCTTGACTATAATAGCATCTATTTTCCTGAATACATCCGAATCTATAGCCTTCATTTAATATTTTTTTTGCTCTATGGCAACCCTAGTAAATTTTTTTATTTATGTAAATATATATATATTTTTTTCACATTTTTTTTTGCTACCCATAGTTTTGTTTATTTATTTTTTTTTTATGTTCATTTTCTTTATTTCTAACATTGACTTATATATTGTACAGAGGCACTGTTTTTTTTTGTTGCTCCTCATAAATACAACAATAATTTTATTTGCCTTTTTTTGTAGTTGTTGTTATTATTGTTATGGCATTTTACTGCAATTATCATTAATTTACATTTATTCAAGTTTTTTTTGTTGTTAGAATTTTGTTTGTATTATTGTTATACACAGAGATTTTTATATTAAATAGAAATTTATGTTGATCCCCTAGTAAAGGGGAAGGGACAGAGAAAGAGATCTCTAAAGTCACAACTAGGATAGAAAAGTATATATTGATATATTTTTATGCTAGAAAATATCTATTAATATTTTATAAATAATTTATTTATAACTTTTATGAAAACTATTTTAAAAATTTAAAACTTATTAAGAAAAATATTAGAAATTTGTAAGAGATTTATAAAATTACTACTGAATTTTATTTTTTTAATACATTTTATAATACCTGTTTGATTTATTAAGTATTAAAAATATTTTATTTTTATTTATGTTTTATTGTTAAAACTTGCCAGTTTTTAACTTACAGTAGTTGTCAATTCATCAGTCAATAAATCTTTTTTTAATATTTTCATAAATGTATTTATTATTTTACTTGATTTATTTGTTAAGCTTTTATGAAAATATTATTAACTGACAAAGAAACAAACAAGCTGGCAATTAATAATAAATTAAAACTAATGATTATTAACTTAACTTTAGACAATATAAACCCGCCTAGATCAACAAGTAAAATTTTAAAAGGGGTTTTATAATAATTATATTAATTTGATTTAATTAATGTAATAAATAAAAAAAAAAGAAAAATAGTGATTAAATATAATAAGAAAGTAGCAACAGAAAACCTGAGAATATATTATAGACAACATTGGCTATAGCATAGACTATTTAAGATTTAAAATTAGTATAGACTATAGTCAAAACTTTAAACTATATTATAGTCGAGTTTGTAAATGAGACTACATACAAGCCTAGAAACTGGACTATGGTCGAGACTATAAATTAGACTTTAAACGGGACTATAATCGAGGCTATAAACTAGACTATAGTCGAGACTACAATCGATACTATGACTTAGACTATGATCGATACTATAAACTAGACTGTAGTCGAGACTATAAACTATACTATAATCGAGACTATGAACCAGGCTCTAGTCGACACTCTAAGTTAGACACTCTAAGATAGACCGAGGCTATGAACTAGACTGTAGTAGAGACTATAAACTAGACTATAGTCGGGACTATAAACTAGACTATAAACTAGACTATAGTCGAGACTATAAACTGGACTATAATCGACACGATTAGCTAGACTGTGGTCGAGACTATAAATTAGACTTTAAACAGGATAATAATCGAGGCTATAAACTAGACTATAGTTGACTTAGACTATGATCGATACTATAAACTAGACTATAGTCGAGACTATAAACTATACTATAATCGAGACTATGAACTAGGCTTTAGTCGGGACTATAAACTAGACTATAGTCGAGACTATAAACCAGACTTTAGTCGAGACTATAAACTAGACTTAAGTTGAGATTTAAACTAGACTATAGTTGAGACTATAAACTAGACTATAGTCGAGACTATTAACCAGACTATAGTCGGGACTATAAACTTGACTATAGTCGGGACTATAAACTAGACTATAGTCGAGACTATAAACTGGACTATAATCGACACGATTAGCTAGACTGTGGTCGATACTATAAATTAGACTTTAAACAGGACAATAATCGAGGGTATAAACTAGACTATAGTTGACTTAGACTATGATCGATACTATAAACTAGACTATAGTCGAGACTATAAACTATACTATAATCGAGACTATGAACTAGGCTTTTGTCGGGACTATAAACTAGACTATAGTCGAGACTATTAACCAGACTATAGTCGAGCCTATAAACTAGACTATAGTTGAGACTATAAACAAGACTATTATGGAGATTATAAACTAGACAATTGTGGAGTCTATAAAATAGACTATAGTTGAGACCATAGATTATAACATAGATATGAAGTTCAGTTTTCAAAAACTAAGTCGATTGTCAATAAAACCTAAGTCTTAGAATGTGTTAGTAAAATTTTTCATTGAAAACAAAAACAATTGTAGTACGTGTGCCTTTTTGAGTAATTTTTTTCAATTGAGTTTTTTTTAAGCTTCACATCTATGTTATAATCTATGGTTGAGACTATAAACTACACTATAGTCGAGATTTAAACTAAACTATAGTCGAGACTATAAACTGGACTATAGTTAAGACTATAATATAGAGTCTAATCGAAACTATAAGTCAGACTATAGTTGAGACTATAAACTAGACTATAAATTAGACAATTGTCGAGACTTTAAACTAGACCATAGTCGAGACTATAAACTAGACTATAGTCAATAGTATAAACTTGACAATAGTTTAGACTGTAAAGTAGACTATAGTGGGGGCTATAAACTAGACTATAGTGGGAATAATAAACTAGACTATAGTCGAGACTATAAACTAGCTTATATTTAGTTAATTAACTATAAACAATTGTACAATAGTTTAGACTGTAAAGTATACTATAGTCGAGACTATAAACTGGACTGTAGCTGTTTATTATTTCTTTTCTTATTTTTATTTTAATTTAAAAGTTTTTCTTTAACAATTTGTTGCTAATTTCATAATTTCTTTTACTTTCGAACTCTTAATCAAATTTTATGTGAATCTTTTTTTATTTTATCTATTAATGTTTCTTTTGCTTTATTATTCCTTATGTTGCCAACTTTTTAAGCATAATTCATAGCTAATTTAGTTTATTATCTTTCTGTAATTTTAATCTTTTTTTTTTTTTTAGTTTATAGCTGTTAGGCTATAAAAATATAACTAGAAATTTATTTAAATTTATTTTATAAATGTGTTTTTTTATTATTTTAAAGATAAACATATTCAAAGCGTTTAAAACAAATTTGTTACAGTTTTTAATAATATTATCGTATTTTGACACACAAATATAGACTTTAGGAAAACAAGATAAAAGTGTGAAAAAAGAAAAAAGATAACATTTTTGACACCATCATATTTAACACTAGACTTTTATATTAATATTATTCATAAGTATTTAAGTTAATTTCCCCAAAAATATTTAATTATATTTTTCATAATTAAACTCTTTAAATTTTTATTTTCTCATTCTATTTACAGTTTAATGTTGTCATAACCTTTAATTAAGAGTTGGCCAACCTTTTTTTTTCCTTATTGCCCTTATAACGGCAGACAAAGGAACATCACCGACAACAACAAATAAAACTAAAACAAAACCCCTTTCCCTTCCACCAGGAACAACAACCCGACAACAACAAACACGCAATGTAACCATCTAACCTAATATTGACCATTGTAAACAAAAAAACAAAAGAAGAAAAAAATCCCCAAAATAAATTTAATCTCATCCCTAAACTAATAACAACACCTTCCCCGCTCACACTCCCGCTGTAGAAAAAAATGGTGAAATACAATGTAGAAATTGTTAAAACCGAAAATGGCACAGGAAAACCAACAGTAGGTTTAACAACGGCCTTGGTAGCGGAAAACGGAAATGATAATGCGGATGCTAATGGACGAGAAAATGGCGCAACGGGTAAGTTTCTTTTTTCAATTTTTTTTGCTTTTTTGATATTATGATATTAAGTAAAATTTATAATAATAATAATAATAATAATAATAATAATAATAATAATAAAAATATTATAGTATTTATAGTAGCTATAGATTTACAAAATGTAATAAACTTTTTTAGAGGAATATAAAATTGTAATGTCATAAAAATGTTTGTGTATAAAATAAATGCCATGGATTAATAGAATTGAAAGCAAAAGTTTATTTGAAATAAATACATATAGATAGCAAAAAGCAAAGAGGGTCAAGTTTTTTAAGTAGTAAAATTAATGATAAAATAAAAAACGATAAAAGTATTTAAAAACGATTTACAGTGGGTGAGCAAAATAGTAAGTATTAAATACTATAGTTTCGTCTATAGTTAATTTTATTATATTGGCTGTAGTCATGACTAAAATCTATAGTCTTGACCATTTCTCTACTATTATCAAGTTTATTGTCTCGATTATAGTCTAGTTTATAGTCTCGACTATAGTCTAGTTCATAGTCTCTATTGCAGTCCAGTTTACAGTCTCGACTATAGTATAGTTCATAGTCTCGATTGCAGTCTAGTTTATAGTCTCGACTATAGTCTAGTTTATAGTCTAGACTATAGTCTAGTTTATAATTTCGACTATAGTCTAGTTCATATAGTCTCGACTATAGTCTAGTTTATAGCATCGACTATGGTTAGGTTTATAGTCTCGACTATAGTCTAGTTTATATTATCGACTATGGTCTGGTTTATAGTCTGATTAATAGTCTCGACTATAGTCTAGTTTATAGTCTCAACTATAGTATATTTTATAGTCTTGACTATATATAGTCTGGTTTATAGTCTCCACTATAGTCTAGTTTATATTATCGACTATGGTCTGGTTTATAGTCTGATTAATAGTCTCGACTATAGTCTAGTTCATAGTCTCGATTGTAGTCCAGTTTATAGTCTATTTTATAGCCTCTTCTTTGGTCCAGTTTATAGTCTCGACTAAATTCTAGTTTATAGTTTCATCTATAGTCTTGTTTATAGTCTCGACTATAATCTAGTTTATAGTCTCAACTATAATCTAGTTTATAGTATTGACTAAAGTCTAGTTTATAGTCTAGACTATAGTCTGGTTAATAGTCTCGATTATAGTCTCGACTATAGTCTAGCTTGTAGTCTGGTCTAGTTTATAGTCTAACTAAAGTCTAGTTTATAGTTTCGTCTATAGTCTAATTTATAGTCTCTACTATAATCTAGTTTATAGTCTCGACTATAATCTAGTTTATAGTCTCGACTATAGTATTTTTTACAGTCTCGACTATAGTCAAGTTTATAGTCTGTACTAGTTTCGAATATAGTCTAGTTTATAGTCTAGACTATAGTATATTTTATAGTCTTTATTATAGTCTCGACTATAGTCTGGTTAACTATAGTCTGGTTAACTATAGTCTGGTTTATAGTCTCCACTATAGTCTAGTTTATATTATCGACTATGGTCTATTTTATAGTCTCGACTATTAACCACTGTAATATTTTTTATAGTCTCGAATATAGTCTAGTTTATAGTCTCGACTATAGTCTAGTTTATAGTCTAGACTATAGTCTAGTTTATAGTCTCGACTGTAGTCTATGTTATAGTCTTAAAGATAGTCAATTTTATAGTCACATCTATAGTCAGCTTTATAGTCTCGACTATAGTCTAGTTTATAGTCTTGACTATAGTCTAGTTTTTTTGTCCTAACTGTAGTCCAGTTTATAGTCTCGATTAAAGTCTCAGTTTATAGTCTAGATTATATTCTAGTCGACTATAGTCCTGGCTATAGTCTTGACTTTAATAGTCTGATCTATTCTCCTCTTCATTTTCTTTCACAGTTTTTTGTTTTCTATTAATGTGTTTTAAAATTCCTCTTCGCGAACATTTAAACAATGGCAAATATTTTATATTATATCAACCATAAAAAAAACTTAAAACAGTTTAGTAATATTTTTCTTGTTGTTTGTTTTAAATAGCTAAAGTTACGTCATGTTTCACCAACAAGTTGAAAAATTCATCCCCTTTTGTAAAAATGTTGTTGTTGCTGCTGCTATTTTTTTTTTTTTTTTTGTGTTTTTGTTACAATTTATTGTATTTGATGTCAGCATGCAACAAGTTACTCAAAGTCATGGCCATTTAAACGAATAAAAATGATTAAGCGAAATAAAAAAAAAAAAAAACGATAAACCGAAAAAAAAAGAAATGTAATGAAAAGGCAGATGATTGAAAGAATTAAATCTAAAGGGAAAGGAAAGATGAACTAATTTAAGAAAATAGATTAATAACTTGATGAACTAAAATGAGGTAACTTAGGGGACAAAAGATTGCTTAAGAATGATTTAGAATCTTATTGTTTCTTTAATTAATTGTTTAAATTTATCTTAATATTTTTACTCTTTTAAAGCGCTGTTTTAATTGTTGTATTTTAACAAGTAAAAGTGTTTTTTTTTTGTTATTTTATTTTCTATTTATAAATATTTAGTTTATTTTTTTGTAAAGAGCTTAATATAAAAAATGTGTTAATAATGTTAAATGAAAATGTTTAACATGAAAACTATCTGTTTTCTAAATTATTAGTTCTTTCCCTGTCCCTTCTTTTGTTAATTCTCTAGTGTAGTTTTAGGCGCCAAATTCATTTCTATAGAACTTCTTTATTTTAATGCTGTTTAACGTTTTTAGTTTTTCCTAGAACTTTTATAATTTTTGGGGGAATTTTCTTATTTATATTTAAACTTTAATTGTTGCTAAACATGCAAACATTTTATATTCCCTAAACCTCCATTAACGTGCATAACTGTGTAAATTTCTTGGGTAGAGAGTGTGATTTTTTAGGGTGTTGAAAAATTCCTTTTATTTTTAGGAATTTTTTTTTTTTTTTTTGCAAGTAAAAAAATCAATATTCTAGTAAAATGTTTGTTGAGTTTAATATTCAAAAACAATATTTAATATTTATCTTGGCATTTCCTTTGGCTTAATATTTCGCTTGCTTCCTTATTATTATTTAACTTCGTCGTCATCATTGTCAGCTGCTGAGTTGATGCCTAGATTTTTTTTTTCTTGGGGGTGGAACCTGTTTAATATTCAGGGAATATATTACCTTAATAAATAAATATTGGCAATATTTAATACTTTATTTTAATATTCTTTTTTCATAACAATGGTAAACAGAATAGAAATGTATTTTGAAATTTAAAAGGAATTAGTATAAAAGCAGGGATTCTTAAAGGGTGGAGAAAAAATTTCTTTTATAAAAATTTTTTTTTTGGAGAAAAAATTTAATGAATATTTCTTTAAGAGAAAAATTTCACTAAATTTTTCTCTTTTCTCTTCTTTTTTTTCTCTTCTTCTTTGAGAGAAAAATTTTGAGAAATTTTCCTTTAGAAAAAAATTTTGATAAATTTTCCTTTAAGAGAAAAATTTCAATAAATTTTTCTTTTACAGAAAAACTTCAATAATTTATTTTTATAGAAAAATTTCAACAAATTTTTTTATAGACAGATTTCAATAAAATTTTCTTTAATAGAAAAATTTCAATAAATTTTTCTTTAATAGAAAAATTTCAATAAATTTTTCTTTATAGGAAAATTTCCATAAATTCTTTTTATAGAAAAATTTCCATAAAATTTTCTTTTATAGAAAAATTTCCATTTCATTTCTTTAAGAGAAAAATTCCAATAAATTTTTCTTTAAGAGAAAAATTTCAATAAATTCTACTTTAAGAGAAAAATTCCAATAAATTTTTCTTTAAGAGAAAAATTTCAATAAATTCTACTTTAAGAGAAAAATTCCAATAAATTTTTCTTTAAGAGAAAATTTCAATAAATTTTTCTTTAAGAAAAAAACTTCAATAAATTCTACTTTAAGAAACTTCAATGTATTATTCTTTAAGAGAAAAATTTCAATACATTTTTCTTTAATAGAAAAATTTCAATAAATTTTTCTTTTAGAGAAAAATTTCAATAAATTCTACTTTAAGAGAAAAATTCCAATAAATTTTTCTTCAAGAGAAAAATTTCAATAAATTCTACTTTAAGAGAAAATGTTCAATAAATTCTACTTTAAGAAACTTCAATGTATTATTCTTTAAGAGAAAATTTTCAATAAATTTTTCTTTAAGAGAAAAATTTCAATACATTTTTCCTTTAAAGAAAAATTTCAATAAATTCTACTTTAAGATAAAATTTTCAATAAATTTTTCTTTAACAGAAAAATTTCAATAAATTTTTCTTTAATAGAAAAATTTCAATAAATTTTTCTTTTGCGGAAAAATTTCAATAAATTTTTCCTTTAAAGAAAAATTTCAATAAATTCTACTTTAAGAGAAAATTTTCAATATATTTTTCTTTAAGAGAAAAATTTCAATAAATTTTTCTTTAATAGAAAAATTTCAATACATTTTTCTTTAAGAAAAAAATTTCAATAAATATTTCTTTAAGAGAAAAATAGCAATAAATTTTTCTTTAAGAGAAAAATTTTAATACATTTTTCTTTAAGAAAAAAATTTCAATAAATTTTTCTTTAAGAAAAAAATTTCAATAAATTTTTCTTTAAGAAAAAAATTTCAATAAATATTTCTTTAAGAGAAAAATAGCAATAAATTTTTCTTTAAGAGAAAAATTTTAATACATTTTTCTTTAAGAGGAAAATTTCAATAAATATTTCTTTAAAAATTTAAATAAATTCTACTTTAAAAGAAAAAATTAAATAAATTTTTCTTTTATAGAAAAAATTTTAATAAATTTTTCTTTCATAAAAGAGTTTCAATAGTTATCTTTAATAAAAAAGTTTCAACAAAAATTTCCTTTAATATAAAAATTTCCATACATTTTTCTTTTATGGAACATTTTCTTTTTATAGAAAATGTTTAATAAAATTTTATTTTATAGACAAATTTCAATTCTTTGTTTTTATAGTAAAATTTTTCATAAAAAAAAAATAAATTCCTTTTAAGTTCCTTTTTATCAAAAGAATTTTTTGTTTCCCATAAATATTTTTTCCCCATCAAAGCAAACAATTTCGTTAAAATAATCCCGTTTTATTTACTCCTACAAACATGCTCACACACATATACCCATTACCATACTCTATCTTCCTTTCTCACCCACTCAAATAAATATTTGAGTATAAGAATGATTACTGTTATTATAAAGGAAGTTAACATAAGTGCGTGAGTGCGTGTAAGTAATTTAATGCTCATACATACTTACATACATAATCTTACATACATACATAAATACATACATGCATACATACATACATACGTATATGTATATACAAGTTTAATTGAATGTTTATTATTTACTTATTGCATATCATTATTTTATGTTTGTGTGTTTATTCAGGTTTGTTTATTATTTGTCTACGAGTTGTTTTAAGTAAATTTATTTACTCGTAACAACTCATTTTCATTTTTGTAAATAATGTCAAGAGAGTATTTAAGTAAGAGTTTAATGGAAGGAGTGTGTAATGAAATATATTAAAATAAAGAAAACGTGTAAGAGTGTAAACATTTTATTAACATTTATATACAAACATATTAATTTATATACAAAAACACATGTAAGTGCCATCAATTACTTTTTTTTCTTTTGCTTTTAATAAAAATATTTTCTTAATTTTCCTGTTTATTAAGAAAAAAAAAAAAAAAAAAAAATAAAAAATAATTGCTTTTTATTTGTTGTTTTTGTTTTAACGCTAAACATAATAATCTTGATATGTTTATAAATGTTTATGTTTGTATGTTTGGTTTAATTCCAGTCAATTCTGTAATGTTAAGCCTCATTTAATTTTTATATACTTTTTTTTATATAAATATTTATGTTTATTTAAGTCTTGTTAATATTACAAATTTTTTTAATAAACCTTGACTTTATTAACATTTCTCGAATATTTTCAAGATATTTCATACATTTGTAACATTTGGGATTTATTGATTCCTTGTAAATTCTTTAAGGTATATATTAATAATTTTTTTTTGAAGCATTATTAAAAATATTTTTATCAAGGCTTAAAACAAAACATGTGTTGCAAAAACTGTAACGAAATACTTGAAACTAAAAACAATTTAATGTCATTAGGATTAAAAAAAAAAAAAAAAATACTCTAAAAAATCAAAGAACAAAAAAAAAAAAAAAAATATGGAATGTATTCAAATTTTTTTATAATAGAAAATTTTTTAAAATTTTTGAAAAGCTTATCGAAATTTTTCTATTAAAGAATAAATTTTTCTATTAAAGAAAAATTTATCCAAATTATTCCTTTCAAAAAAAATGTATCGAAATTATTCCATTCAATAAAAATTTATCGAGACTTTATAAAGAATATTAAAGAAAAATTTATTGAAAATTTTATTGAAATTTTTCTATAAAAAAATTTTATTGAAATTTTTCTGTAAAAGAAAAATTTATTGAAATTTTTCTATAAAAGAAAATTTTTAAAAAATTTTTCTATAAAAGAAAAATTTATTGAAATTTTTCTATAGAAGAAAATTTTATTTAAATTTTTCTATAAAAGAAAAATTTTTTAAAATTTTTCTATAAAAGAAAAATTTATTAAAATTTTTCCATAAAAGAAAAATTTTTTGAAATTTTTTTATTAGAGAAAAATGTAGGGACATATTTCTATTAAAGACAAATTTATTGAAATTTTTCTATAATAGAAAATTTTATAGAAATTCTTTATTAAAAGAAAAATTTATCGAAATTTTTCTATTAAAGAAAAATTTTTTGAAATTTTTCTATAAAAGAAAATTTTATAGAAATTCTTTATTAAAAAAAAAATTTATTGAAATTTTTGTATTAAAAAAAATGTAGGTACATTTTTCTATTAAAGAAAAATGTAGGGACATTTTTCTGTTAAAGAAAAATTTATTGAAATTTTTCTATAAAAGAAAAATCTATTGAAATTTTTCTATAAAAGAAATCTATTGAAATTTTTCTATAAAAGAAAAATTTATTGAAATTTTTCTGTTGAAGAAAAATCTATTGAAATATTTCTATAAAAGAAAAATTTATTGAAATTTTTCTATAAAAGAAAAAATTTATAGAAGAAAAATTTATCTATTAAAGAAAAATGTAGGGACATTTTTCTATTAAATAAAAATGTAGGGAAATTTTTCTGTTAAAGAACAATTTATTGAAATTTTTCTATAAAAGAAAAAATGTATAGAAATTCTTCTATAAATGAATTTCAATACATTTTTCTTTAAGAAAAATATTTCAATAGATTTTTCTTCAACAGAAAAATTTCAATAAATTTTTCTTTTATAGAAAAATTTCAATAGATTTTTTTTATAGAAAAATTTCAATAGATTTTTCTTTTATAGAAAAATTTCAATAGATTTTTCTTTTATAGAAAAATTTCAATAGATTTTTCTTTTATAGAAAAATTTCAATAAATTTTTCTTTAACAGAAAAATTTATTGAAATTTTGAAAAGCTTATCGAAATTGTTCTATTAAAGAAAAAATTTTTCTATTAAAGAAAAATTTATCCAAATTATTCCATTCAAAGAAAAATGTATCGAAATTATTCCATTCAAGAAAAATTTATCGAGACTTTATAAAGAATATTAAAGAAAAATTTATTGAAAATTTTACTGAAATTTTTCTATAAAAAAATTTTATTGAAATTTTTCTGTAAAAGAAAAATTTATTGAAATTTTTCTATAAAAGAAAATTTTTAAAAAATTTTTCTATAAAAGAAAAATTTATTGAAATTTTTCTATAGAAGAAAATTTTATTTAAATTTTTCTATAAAAGAAAAATTTTTTAAAATTTTTCTACAAAAGAAAAATTTATTAAAATTTTTCCATAAAAGAAAAATTTTTTGAAATTTTTTTATTAGAGAAAAATGTAGGGACATTTTTCTATTAAAGACAAATTTATTGAAATTTTTCTATAATAGAAAATTTTATAGAAATTCTTTATTAAAAGAAAAATTTATCGAAATTTTTCTATTAAAGAAAAATTTTTTGAAATTTTTCTATAAAAGAAAATTTTATAGAAATTCTTTATTAAAAAAAAAATTTATTGAAATTTTTCTATTAAAAAAAATGTAGGTACATTTTTCTATTAAAGAAAAATGTAGGGACATTTTTCTATTAAAGAAAAATGTAGGGAAATTTTTCTGTTAAAGAAAAATGTAGGGAAATTTTTCTGTTAAAGAAAAATCTATTGAAATTTTTCTATAAAAGAAAAATCTATTGAAATTTTTCTATAAAAAAAATCTATTGAAATTTTTCTATAAAAGAAAAATTTATTGAAATTTTTCTGTTGAAGAAAAATCTATTGAAATATTTCTATAAAAGAAAAATTTATGGAAATTTTTCTATAAAAGAAAAAATTTATAGAAGAAAAATTTATAAAAGAAAAATTTATCTATTAAAGAAAAATGTAGGGACATTTTTCTATTAAATAAAAATGTAGGGAAATTTTTCTGTTAAAGAACAATTTATTGAAATTTTTCTATAAAAGAAAAAATGTATAGAAATTCTTCTATAAATGAATTTCAATACATTTTTCTTTAAGAGAAATATTTCAATAAATTCTACTTTAAAGAAAATTTTCAGTAAATTTTTCTTTAAGAGAAAAATTTCAATGCATTTTTCTTTAAGAGAAAAATTTCAATGCATTTTTCTTTAAGAGAAAAATTTCAATGCATTTTTCTTTAAGAGAAAAATTTCAATACATTTTTCTTTAAGAGAAAAATTTCAATAAATTTTTCTTTTGCGGAAAAATTTCAATAAATTCTACTTTAAAGAAAATTTTCAATAAATTTTTAAAGAAAATTTTCAATAAAATTTTCTTTAAGAAAAAATTTATTGAAATTTTTCTATAAAAGAAAATTTTTAAAAAATTTTTCTATAAAAGAAAAATTTATTAAAATTTTTCTATAAAAGAAAAATTTATTAAAATTTTTCCATAAAAGAAAAAATTTTTGAAATTTTTTTATTAGAGAAAAATGTAGGGACATTTTTCTATTAAAGACAAATTTATTGAAATTTTTCTATAATAGAAAATTTTATAGAAATTCTTTATTAAATTAAATTTCGATTAAATTAAATTAAATTTATCGAAATTTTTCTATTAAAGAAAAATGTAGGGACATTTTTTTATTAAAGAAAAATTTTTTGAAATTTTTCTATAAAAGAAAATTTTATAGAAATTCTTTATTAAAAAAAAATTTATTGAAATTTTTCTATTAAAAAAAATTTAGGTACATTTTTCTATTAAAGAAAAATGTAGGGACATTTTTCTATTAAAGAAAAATGTAGGAAAATTTTTCTATTAAAGAAAAATGTAGGGAAATTTTTCTGTTAAAAAAAAATGTAGGGAAATTTTTCTGTTAAAGAAAAATTTATTGAAATTTTTCTATAAAAGAAAAATCTATTGAAATTTTTCTATAAAAGAAAAATCTATTGAAATTTTTCTATAAAAGAAAAATCTATTGAAATTTTTCTATAAAAGAAAAATCTATTGAAATTTTTCTATAAAAAAAATCTATTGAAATTTTTCTATAAAAGAAAAATTTATTGAAATTTTTCTGTTGAAGAAAAATCTATTGAAATATTTCTATAAAAGAAAAATTTATTGAAATTTTTCTATAAAAGAAAGAATTTATAGAAGAAAAATTTATAAAAGAAAAATTCTATAAAAGAAAAATTTATCTATTAAAGAAAAATGTAGGGACATTTTTCTATTAAATAAAAATGTAGGGAAATTTTTCTGTTAAAGAACAATTTATTGAAATTTTGCTTTAAAAGAAAAATTTATTGAAATTTTTCTATAAAAGAAAAATTTATTGAAATTTTTCTATAAAAGAAAAAATTTATAGAAATTCTTCTATAAAAGAATAATTTATCTATTAAAGAAAAATGTAGGGAAATTTTTCTATTGAAGAAAAATATAGGGACAATTTTCTATTAAATAAAAATGTTGGGAAATTTTTCTGTTAAAGAAAAATTTATTGAAATTTTTCTATAAAAAAAATCTATTGAAATTTTTCTATAGAAGAAAAATCTATTGAAATTTTTCTATAGAAGAAAAATTTATTGAAATTTTTCTATAAAAGAAAAATTTATTGAAATTTTTCTATTAAAGAAAAATTTAGGGACATTTTTCTATTAAAGAAAAATATAGGGACAATTTTCTATTAGAGAAAAATGTAGGGACATCTTTCTATTAAATAAAAATGTAGGGAAATTTTTCTGTTAAAGAAAAATTTATTGAAACTTTTCTTTAAAAGAAAAATTTATTGAAATATTTCTATTAAAGAAAAATTTAGGGATATTTTTCTATTAAAGAAAGAAGAATTTTTCTATAAAAGAAAACTATTGAAATTTTTCTATAAAAGAAAAATTTATCGTAATTTTTCTATAAAGGAAAAATTTATTGCAATTTTCTGTAAAAGAAATCTTTAGTGAGAATTTTCTATAAAAGAAAAATTCATTAAAATTTGTCCATAAAAGGAAAATTTATTGAAACTTTTCTATTAAAGAAAAATTTATTGAAATTTTTTTATTAAAGAAAATTTTATTGAAATTTTTCTATAAAAGAAAAATTTATTGAAATTTTTCTATAAAAGAAAAATTTATTGAAATTCTTCTATAAAAGAAAATTTTATAGAAATTCTTCTATAAAAGAAAAGTTTTTAAAAATTTTTTATTAAAGAAAAACATACTGAAATTTTTCTTTAAGAAAACATTTTGTTAAAATTTTCTAAAGAAAATTATTGAATTTATTCTCTTAAATAAAAATTTATTAAAATAATATTTTGGTGTCATTTTAATTTGTCTTTCACCTTTAAAATGTTAAAGGATTTTTTTATATTTTATCATATTGCCAATTTAAATGACATATTATTTTCTTCTTAGAAAATAAAATATAGATTTCAAATCCTTTACAATACGTTAATAAAAAAAATGTCAAAAACATTTATCAATTCCTTAGATTATCTTAACGTTTTTATAACAAATGAAGTTTGTTTTTCTTAACGAGTTTTTCTTACTTTTCCTATTGATAAGAAATACAATTTAATTTTTTTTTTATTTTTCTCTGCAACCATAAAAATCATAATAAAAAATAACGCTTATTTGTTTCCTTTTGTGTTTAACATTGAAAAATATAATTTTTATTTTTTATTATTAAACTGTCAAAAGCATTTGAAAGTTTGAAAAAAAAAAAAAAATACAAACTTTTTTTCAAATTAATCCTTTTTAAAATTGTGTGAGAAAAAAATAAAGAAATTACTGTGAATATGCTGATAAAAAAACCTACAGCAACAACAATATGAGTAACAAACAAGAAAACAACAAAGTTTAAAAGTTGTGTAGCCTACCTCAGGGCTGATCAAATGAAAACAGAAGAAAACATAAATGTTTACAACGAACCTACGCGCACACTGTTAAACATAACTAAATTGAGTTGTAAACAAAAAAGAACAAACACACAGTCTTACTCCACTTGACTCTCACTTAAAATAAAACCGTTAACTAAAGAAAGTTGTTGGTTTTTACACACGCTCAATATAATAATTTTATAGATTGAGAAGTATATGTGAGTGTTTGTGTGGGTGCATTTAACACTTACTGTTATTTACACTCTCTTAATGTTTAACCAATCAACAAACTAACAAACACTTTAGTTGTTGTTAACATTATTATTGTTGTTGGGTTTTTATGACACTAGATCTTTTAAGTGATTTTCCTTTTTTTTTTTTTAATCGATTCCAACTCAACATTAAACGGAAAAAACAAAAAAGTAAATAAAAAATTAAAAGCAGTAAAAGAAAAACGACTTAATTGTTATTGATTTTAATTGAAATCATACAAGCGTTATATTTTTTAAATAGAAAAAGGAAATATTTTTACGTGTATGTGTGTGTGAATAAGTGAGTAACTGCCTGTGTAGATATACTTAATGAGAATTTTGTATGTAAAGAAATGTTTAAGTATTTCATGGATTAATATTCATAGAAAGTCATTTGGTTGTTAAAATTTGTTTTTTTTTTTCTTTTTTCAATTTATTTTCTATTTGTTGTCTTTAATAAACAATTCGTGCATAAATAATGATAACAATTATTTGCAGAGACGCTTGAATTACGAATTAAATAAAACAGAATTAAAAAATAATTTAAAATAAATTTCAATAAATTTTTCTTTTGTAGAAAAATTTCAATAAAAATTTCTTTTATAGAAAAATTTCAATACATTTTTCTTATACAGAAAAATTTCGATAAAGAAATTTCACAGAAAAATTTCTATATTTTTTTTTTCTTTTTAATATAAATTTCGATAAACTTTTCTTTTTTCTTTTATAGAAAAATTTCGATACTTTTTTTTTTATAGAAAAATGTCCACAAAATTTTCGTTTATAATCAATTTTAATAAATTCTTCTGTCATGGAAAAATTTCAATAAATTTTTTTTTTATAGAAAACTTTCGATAAATTATTCTTTAACAGAAAAATTTCAATAAATTTTTCTTTAATAGAAATATTTCAATAAACTTTTCTTTAATAGAAAAATTTCGATAAATTTTTCTTTAATAGAAAAATTTCGATAAATTTTTCTTTTATAGGAAAATTTCGATAAATTTTTCTTTTATAGAAAAATTTCTATAAATTTTTCTTATATAGAAAAATTTCGATAAAGAAATTTCACAGAAAAATTTCTATAATTTTTTTTCTTTTTAATATAGAAAAATTTCGATGTACTTTTCTTTTATAGAAAAATTTATATAAATTTTACTTTAAGAGAAAATTCTCGATAATTTTTTCTTTTATAGAAAAATAAATTTTTCTTTTATAGAAAAATAAATTTTTCTTTTATAGAAAAATAAATTTTTCTTTTATAGAAAAATAAATTTTTTTTTATATAAAAATTTCGATACTTTTCTTTTTTCTTTTATAGAAAAATTTCAATATTTTTTTTTTTTTTTTTATAGAAAAATGTCCACAAAATTTTCTTTTATAATCAATTTTAATAAATTCTTCTGTCATAGAAAAATTTCAAGAAATTTTTCTTTTATAGAAAAATTTCAATAAATTTTTCTTTAACAGAAAAATTTCAATAAATTTTTCTTTAACAGAAAAATTTCAATAAATTTTTCTTTAATAGAAAAATTTCAATCAATTTTTCTTTAATAGAAAAATTTCAATAAATTTTTCTTTTATAGCAAAATTTCGATAAATCTTTCTTTTATAGGAAAATTTCGGTAAATTTTTCTTTAACAGAAAAATTTCAATAAATTTTTCTTTAATAGAAAAATTTCAATAAATTTTTCTTTAATAGAAATATTTCAATAAATTTTCCTTTAATAGAAAAATTTCGATAAATTTTTCTTTTATTGGAAAATTTCGATAAATTTTTCTTTTATAGAAAAATTTCGATAAATTTTTCTTTTATAGCAAAATTTCGATAAATCTTTCTTTTATAGGAAAATTTCGATAAATTTTTCTTTAACAGAAAAATTTCAATAAATTTTTCTTTAATAGAAATATTTCAATAAATTTTTCTTTAATAGAAAAATTTCGATAAATTTTTCTTTTATAGGAAAATTTCGATAAATTTTTCTTTTATAGGAAAATTTCGATAAATTTTTTCTTTTATAGAAAAGTTTTGATGAATTTTTCTTTTATAGAAAAATTTCGATAAATCTTTATTCTATAGGAAAATTTCGATAAATTTTTCTTTTATAGAAAAATTTTGATGAATTTTTCTTTTTTAGGAAAATTTCGATAAATTTTTTCTTTTATAGAAAAATTTCGATAAATTTTTTGTTTTATAGAAAAATACCTATAAATTTTTCTTTTATAGAAAAATGCCGATAAATTTTTCTTTTATAGAAAAATGCCGATAAATTTTTCTTTTATGGAAAAATGTCTATAAATTTTTCTTTTATAGAAAAATTCAAATAATTTTTTTTTTTTTTTTTATAGAAAAATTCTGATAAATTTTTCTTTTATAGAAAAATGTCGATAAATTTTGCTTTTATAGAAAAATGTCGATAAATTTTTCTTTTATAGAAAAGTATCGATAATTTTTTCTTTTATAGAAAAATTCAAATATTTTTTTTTTTTTTTGTAGAAAAATTCTGATAAATTTTTCTCTTATAGAAAAATTCCGATAAATTTTTCTCTTATAGAAAAATTCCGATAAATCTTTCTCTTATAGAAAAATTCCGATAAATCTTTCTTTTACAGAAAAACTTTAATAAATTTTTCATTATGGAAGATATTTGATAAATTTTTCTTTTATAGAAAAATTTCGATAAATTTTTCTTTTTCAGAAAAACATCAATAAATTTTTCTTTATAGAAAAAACTTGAATAATATTTTTTCTATAAAAAATTCGTTTTTTATAGAAAAATTTCCATAAATTTTTCTTTTATGGAAAATTTTCGATTAATTTTTCTTTTATAGAAACATTTCAGTAAAATTTTGTTCTATTTTTTCTCTTATCATATATTCTTCCCTCTTCAATGAGGTAAAGTAACTGCTAATGACATTTATGAATTGTTATGCTGATTTTTTCTTTTTCCTCTTTAATTTCCATTTTAATCACAATTCTAATTAAAACCAATCATTGACATCATGTCACGTATGAATATGAAAATATAAGATTTCATACTCGTTAAGTGTCATCATCTTCATCATTCCATGTGCACTTAGGAAATCACACCATTTAAATTGCGATGATATGAGTTCGTTGCGTTTGAAGCTGCCGCGATTGCTTCATTTTCAGCTAGAAATAAAGTGGCGGGAATGTAATGAAATCTTAATTAAAAGATGATGTTGAAGAAAAAAATGCCATAAAATCTGTTTTGTTGAAACAAACATGCACTTAAGTACATACACTCTTGTATAATAAATAGAAAACTAGATTTATCGAGACCCAAACATATACATTTCCTTTAGAGTAAATGTATGTGTTTACACATTTATTGTATCCTTATGTGTGTAAGAGTATCATGTCTAAAACTTCTAACAAGGATTTTATTTAATTAACAAGTTCATAATGTTCTCTTAATGCAAAAAGATTGTTCCTACAAAATACTAATACACAAACAAACTTAAACCAGCTATAATTAATTTTTCTTTCTCTTTTTATGGTTGAGCCTTAAAGTAGGCAATGGAAATTGGAAATAAAGAGGGACATGTAAACGAGTACAGGTTAATTTAAATGTTCATACGCGGAAATTTAAATTAAAATTACAATTTTGGAGAATTGAATAAAATTGTATAAAGAAAAATTAAATTTTTTTAAGAAAAATTTAAAGAAATTAAAAAAATTTTATTGAACACTTTTTTTAAGTAAAAAGTTTATTGAGTATTCTTTTATAACAAAATTTTTGTTTTCTATTTGATTAAACTTTTTTATTACAACTCATCTAGAAACAAAAAAGAAATTCCCTTGAAAGTTTTTCTTATAATGAAAACAAAATTGAAGATTATGTGCAAAAAAGAACAAAAAATTAAAAGAAATAAAATCTAGCAGACAAAAAACGTTTAGTAAGACAACGAATATTTTTTTTCATAAAATACATGTAGTTTTTCTATTACAATTTTATTCCTTTTAAAATACTAATACCAACGTTATAGCTTCCATCTAATTTTATACAATATATCAGCTCAACTAGGGTCTGACAGTCAAAAAAATAATAAAATATATAAATGAAAGGATACGAGTTTGCAAAATAAGGAGCTCAAGGATAAGCTACACAAAAGCTCCATTACAAACGCATAAATTTTCTTAAAAAAAAAAAAAAAAATATCAAAATTTTTCTATAAAAAAGAATTCATCGAAATTTTTCTATAAAAGAGAAATTTATTGAAAATGTTCTATAACAGAAATGTTTGTCGGCATTTTTCTATAAAAAAAATTTAACGAATATTTTCTGTAAAAGGAAAATTTATTAAAATTTTTCTATAAAAGAAAAATTTATCAAAATTTAATTAAAGATTCAGCTAGCTGAATTAAAAAAATTACAGTTTTTTCAACATACTCTTAATTGAAAATTGTGAAAAACGAAAAATATTTTCAATTCAGCTAGCTGAATTTGGGTTTTATCAAGATTTTTAATAAACTTTTTCAGAAAGGATTTGAAAATAAAACGTTTTCAGAATTCAGCTAGCTGAATTCATATATTTTTTTAATTTTTTGTATTAATTCTTTAAGAAAGTATTTAAAGTCCTAAAAATTGTGCAATTCAGCTAGCTGAATTTCGGTTTTATTGAGATATTTTATAATTTTTTTAAGAAAAAAATTTTAAGTAAAATAATTTCATAATTCAGCTAGCTGAATTCATATTTTTATTAATTTTTTTGTGCAAATTCTTTAATAAAATATTTAAAATTTTACAAATTTAATTTTTTGTTTAACAGTTATCATATTAATTTATGAAACGTATTATTAATTTAAGAAAATATTTTAAAATTAACATATTAATAATAGGCCTTAGCTGAATTAAATTAAAATCTTTTACTAAAATTTTGTTATTATTTGTACATTTTAATGAAAGAAAACTCCAAATATTAATTTTTTTCCTAATTCAGTATTAAAAATTAAAAATATTTACAATTCAGCTAGCTGAATTTCAGTTTTATGTAGATATTTTATTAATTTCTTAAGAAAAAATTTTAAAATAAAAGAATTTCATAATTCAGCTACAGGAATTTATATTTTTATAAAATTTTTGTATTAATTCTTTAAGAAAATGTTAAAGACTCTAAAATTTTGCAATTCAGCTAGCTGAATTTAATTTTTTGTTTAATAATTACCAATTTAAGTCAACAAATATATTAAAATTTAAATTATTTCTTAATTAAGCTAGCTGAATTTGCATTTTATTAAGAATTTCAATCCATTTATTTGTGATATATACTT
The DNA here is from genome assembly GCA_951394005.1 of Protophormia terraenovae. Classification (NCBI taxonomy): domain Eukaryota; kingdom Metazoa; phylum Arthropoda; class Insecta; order Diptera; family Calliphoridae; genus Protophormia; species Protophormia terraenovae. The sequence goes on along the minus strand of OX596075.1, from coordinate 13,611,746 downwards.
AAAATAAAGAATTTTTATAATTTAGCTAGCTGAATTTACATACTTATACAGAATTTTATTATTATTTTTAAATTAAATGAAATAAAATGTTAAGAATTTAAAATTTTTCTTATTGAGCTAGCTGAATAACAATAACATATATATTTTCTATGTTGAAAATATTAAAAACGTAAAATTTTTATAATTCAGCTAGCTGAATTTCACTTTTATGTAGATATCTTATAAATTTCTTAAGAAAGGTTTAAATAAAAAACAAATTTGATAATTCAGCTACATGAATTTATATTTTTATAAAATTTTTTGTACTAATTCTTAAAGAAAAAATTTAAAACCTCAAAAATTAAATTAAAATTAAAAATTTTTTTTTTAATTAAGCTAGCTGAATTTGTATATTATCAGGAATTTCAATAAATTTTTTTATGATATATACTTAGTGTAACAAATTTTTATAATTCAGCTAGCTGAATTTATATATTTAAACTGAGTTTTATTATTATATTTAAATTAGATGAAAGAAAACTTCAAAAATTTAAATTTTTCGCAATTCAGCTAGCTGAATTACAATAATTTTTAATTTTTTATTCAATTAAAATATTAAAAATGAAAATTATTTATAATTCAGCTAGCTGAATTTCAGTTTAATTGAGATATCTTATAAATTTCTTAACAGAAATTTTTAAAATAAAACAATTTCATAATTCAGCTAGCTGAATTCATATTTTTAAGTATAAAAAACGAAAATTACTTACAATTCAGCTAGCTGAATTTCAGTTTTATTGAGATATTTTATAAATTTCTTAAGAAAGTTTAAAAAAGAAAAACAATTTCATAATTCAGCTACAGTAATTTACATTTTTATTAAATTTTTTGTATTAATTCTTTAAGAAAATAATTAAAACCTCAAAAAGTTTACAATTCAGCTAGCTGAATTTAATTTTTCGTTTAATAATTACCAATTTAATTGAACAAATATATTAAAATTAAATTTTTGTCTTAATTAAGCTAGCTGAATTTGTATATTATAAAGAATTTCAATAAATTTCTGAATGATATATACTTAGTGTAACAAATTTTTATAATTCAGCTAGCTGAATTTACATATTTAGACTAAGTTTTATTATTATATTTAAATTAAATGAAAGAAAACTTAAAAAATTTGAATTTTTTCTAATTCAGCTAGCTGAATAACAATAATTTAAAAATTTTTATTCAATTAAAATATTAAAAACGACAAATATTTATAATTCAGATAGCTGAATTTTAGTTTTATTAAGATGTTTTATAAATTTCTTAAGAAAAGTTTTTCAAATAAAACAATTTCCTAATTCAGCTAGCTGAATTAATATTTTTATTAATTTTTTTGTATTAATTCTTTAAGAAAATATTTAAAACCTCAAAATTTTTTTAAATCAGCTAGCTGAATTTAATTTTCTATTGAAAAATTAACAGCTAAATTAAAGAAAATTGTAAAAATCAAATATTTCTTCTAATTCAGCTAGCTGAATTTAAGTATTTTTTAAATTTTCAATAAATTTTTCATTAATAGAAAATTCTAGAATTTCTTTTGTTCCTAAGTTTTTTTTTTCTAGTTTTAGTCCTTATTATAGATGATTTAATCTTAAGATATTTGTTGCTATAATCACTTACAAACATACTTACGTATGTATGTGTGTCTATATATTTACGGAGAAAAAGTTTTTCTAAATAAAATGTACAAGAATTACAATTTATTGTAAGCATTTTTTTTCTAAAACAGACGCTTAAATATACTTTTATGCTTAATATGATTCTTAAGAGAGAAATACACATACATACTTATATACAGACATTAAGAAATCTTGCTAAATACATATTAAACATATCTGTATATTAAAACATTACTATTGTTAAGAGTCTTCAAGGATTTTCAAGGGAAGAGACGTACAGATTAAGAGGAAAAGAGCTAAAGTACTACTAATAATAAGAAATGCACTAACATCATCATAGTGATGATGGGTGATATTACATTTTATTACTTTAGTTATGTATCACACACTTACATATTCATATACATACATATGTATGTATGTAATATGTAATGTGTTAGTATATGAAAAATAGTTCAAATAAAATTCTCTTGTTTTTTTTTTTTTTTTCTTAAAACTCGTTTATCTTAACCTTGCTTAATAAATCACTACTACAATCTTTTAGTCAAACACTTACAACATTCTCCTACTTATACTCTCAGTCATTCACATACACATTTACAAAGATACTTTTATAGTAATAAAATCAGAGTACTTGTAAGTATGAGTTTTTTAGAGTTTATACTTTTAAGAGTAATTTAAAATGACATTCGTCTAAGAGCCAACAACACTAGCAGCTATAAACACTTTAAATAAGAAACTTTTCTTTCTTAAAATGAGTTAAAACATAAAAATTACTTTTTTTTATTTACAAGAACTTGGAATCTTTTTTAAAATTAATTCAAAAGAATATGACAGAAATGTTTTAATAACAAATTGCTTTTGGAAGATAATATTAAAATAAAGTAATAGTAATTAATATTAGTTATAAAATAATTACAATTTTGGGTTAAAAAAAATTTTAAAATTTTTATGTCTTTTTTTCTTTGTAATTAAAAAAATACCTTAATTCAGCTAGCTGAATTGGGAGAAAACTCCATTATCATTTTATTTTTTAATTGAATTGGTAAATTTTAAACATAAAATTAAATTCAGCTAGCTGAATTATAAAAAAATAATATAATATAAAAAAATAATACAAAATATTTAATAAAAATTTGAATTCAGCTAGCTGAATTACGAAAATATTTTATTTTAAAAATTTTTCTTAAGAAATTTATGAAAAATGTTAGTAAAACTGAAATTCAGCTGGATAAAATGTAAATATTTTTCGTTTTTAATACTTTAAGTGAATAAAAAATTATAAGTTATTTTTATTCAGCAAGAAATAAAAAAATTCAGCCAGCTGAATTGCAAAATTGTAGAGTTTTTAAATATTTTCCTAAAGAATTGGAGCAAAAATTTAATAAAAATCAGCTAGCTGAATTACGAAAATATTTTATTTTAAAAATTTTTCTTAAGAAATTTATAAAAAATCTTAATAAAACTGAAATTCAGCTAGCGGAATTGTAAATATTTTTCATTTTTAATACTTTCAACGTCGAAAAAATATAAATTATTGTTATTCAGCTAGCTGAATTACGAAAATATTTTATTTTAAAAATTTTTCTTAAGAAATTTATAAAAAATCTTAATAAAACTGAAATTCAGCTAGCTTAATTAAAAATATTTTTCATTCTTAATACTTTAAGTGAATAAAAAAATATAAATTATTCTTATTCAGCTAGCTGAATTGGTAAACATTAAAATAATAATACAATTCAGCATAAATATGTAAATTCAGTTAGCTGAATTATAAAAATTCTTTATTTCAAGTAAATATCATAAGGACATTTATTGAAAATCTTGATAACATACAAATTCAGCTTGCTTAATTAAGAAAAAATGTTAGAGTTATTATATTTTTGTTCCATTAAATTCCATTCCATTAATTTTTGAACAAAAATTATAATTCAGCTAGCTGAATTGTAAAATTTTTAAAGTTTTAAATATTTTCTTAGCGATTTGGTACAAATAATTTAATAAAAATATAAATTCAACTAGCTGAATTATAAAATTGTTTTATTTTGAAAACTTTTCTTAAGAAATGTTTAAAATATTTTCATAAAACTGAAATTCAGCTAGCTGAATTGTAAATATTTTTCGTTTTTAATACTTTAAGTGAATAAAAATTTATTAATTATGTTATTCAGCTAGCTGAATTAGGAAAAATTAAAATTTTTTAAGTTTTCTTTCATTCAAATTAATAAATAATAAAAAATTAAGTAAAAAATTTAATATCACCATAGCTGAATTATAAATATTTGTTATATTTTTAAAATTTTTCTTAAAAAGTTTAAAAAAATTATAAATAAAACTACAATTCATCAGCTGAATTGTAAATATTTTTAGTTTTTAAGACTTTTTTATTAAGATTATGTTAGAAATATTAAGAATTTTTTAATTCAGCTAGCTGAATTAAATAAAATTTAAATTTTTTAAATGTTCCTTTAATTAAATTCCTTAAAAATGTAAATTCAGTTAGCTGAATTATAAAAATTATTCATTTTAAAACGCTATCTTATAGATATTTGTTGAAATTGTTCAAAACCTTGAAATTCAGCTAGCTTAATAGAACAAATTTTTTAATTTTACATTATTTATTAAAGTAATTTTAGAAAAATTAACAAAATTTATGAGTTCAGCTAGCTGAATTATAAAATTTTTTCATTATAATTATATATCTCAAATAAATTTATTTAAATTCTTCAAAATCTACAAATTCAGCTAGCTTAATTAAACAAATTCAAGCATTTTAAAATTTTTATTCAAGAAATTTTATAAAAAGCTATAAAATTTATAGATACAGCTAGCTGAATCTACAAATTCAGCTGCCTTAATAAAACAAATTGTTGCATTTTACATTTTTATTTACAAAAAATTGTAAAAAGTAATATAATTCCCTAATTCAGCTAGCTGAATTGATAAAAATTTACATTTTTTTATTTAAATTACTAAAATGATATAAAATTCATTGAAAAGTTTTAATTCAGCTAGCTGAATTACATAATTATTTATGAGAGCATCCTTTTTAAAAGTAGACAATAAGTAGCTTAATATACCATTTTAATTGAATCATTTTATTTACTTCACCTTCATATTAAATATTTTTGTTCATTTGTAAAACTATTTTAACTTTTTAATGTCATGTGTTCTATATTACATCTTTTTTGTTTTGTATTTAGTTATCAACTGTAAACTTTAATTATACTCAAAGTTACAAAAAAAAAAAAAAACTTTTTATTTTCCTTGTAGGCTTCCCCTTCCCTGATATGCAACTTTTACCTTCCTGTTCAAGGGAATTGTTCTGTGTTTTGTTTAATTTTATTTAAAATTATAAAACTTTATTATATTATTATTATATTATTTATATTTATTATTTTTGTAAAGGCTTAACTTCAAGCCCAGTAGGAAAATTGTACACATTAGCGAATAAATTACCAAATTAGCTTCAGTTGAAATCCATTATTTAGTTTCAAAAATTCTGCAATCATAGCGAAAATTTTTGCATCAATTGCAGCCCTGTATTTAGTTTTAAATTATTTTCAATCATTGCATGAAAGAAACTTCAAACATGATCTCAAATTATTTTCAATCGTAGGTAATAGTTGTTTCATTATCTTCTATCACAGTTTAAAATAAGTTACAATTGTAATCTAAATTAAACTCAATTATAGTCACAAATTTGTTTAAATCGTAGATTTTTATTTAAACTCAAATTACCAAAATAGCTTCAAACTTGGTCAGAAAAAAAGCTTTAAATTAGCTAAAATCTTGTTTTTTAAATTAACTTTCAGCTTATTTCGAAGATTTATAAAAACAAAGAAAAAAAAAAATAAATATTTCGTTCGCGAATAAAAAATAAATTGTTTGCCAACTTTTATATTCGTTCGCGATCGAAACAAAACATATTTAAATTACAAAAAAAAAAAAAAACACAATAAGTGGATTTTTTATAGTAGCTTAATATCATTGCTAGGAAAAATTATAAGTTTAAAGGCCAATAAAAGCAAAAAGTTAGAAGTAACTTTATTCGTTTCCTTCGCGAATTATTTGATCAAATAATTTGTTGTTTGAATATTTTTTTGGAGAAATTTTGTACAAATAAATTCATTCACGTACGTAACCCAACGAAATATTTTTTTAATTTTAAATTACATTAAGATCGCGAACTTAAATTGAAAGAAATAAAACTAAATTTCAGTAAAATAATAATTTTAAATAGCAGCTAAATATTATATATATTAGTGTTCTGCTTTAACAAAAAACCCTGTATTTAAATCGATTACATGTACGAATATTTTTTTTGGAGAAATTTCGTACAAATAAATTCATTCACGTACATAACCCAACGAAGTATTATTTTAATTTTAAATTACATTAAGATCGCGAACTTAAATTGAAAGAAATGAAACTAAATTTCAGCAAAATAATAATTTTAAATAGCAGCTAAATATTATATATATTAGTGTTTTGCTTTAACAAAAAATCCTATATTTAAATTTTTTTGTTCGCGAATACAACTTATTAATTTCTTTTGATTGCGTAATGAATTTTAAATTTAGAATAAAAAAACCTAATACAAATATTACTTAAATGTTTCTTCTGCTTTAACTAACGACTGATACTTTTAAAATAATCCGATCGCGAATGCAACAAAAATGTGTGTTTAGATCATAAACTTAAATTGAAAGAAACGAAACAAAATTTTAGTAAAAAAAATCAATAGCAGCTAAATACTGTTAATGATCTGCTTTAATAAAAAATCCTGTATTTAAAATTATTTGTTCGCGAATACAACTTATTAATTTCTTTCGTTTGCGAAATGAATTTGAAATTTAGATATAAAAAAATAAAAAAACTAAAAATAATGCTTTAATTATTCTCCTGCTTTATTTAATTTGATAGATACTTTTCAATTAATTTGTTGGCGAACGAAACAAATTTTTGAGTATACATCGAAAAGTTGATATAAAAGCAAAAAAAAATGAAAAATATCAGCAAAAACATAAATTTTTAAAAGCAGCTATATGTAATTAAAGAAATAAATTTATTTGTTAACTTTATTATTTAATTATTAATTGATGTTATTTTACTGCTTCAGCAAAAATTTATACTTTTGAATTCGTTCGCGAACGAAACTAATTTATTTGTTAATATCGTGAATTTAATTTGAAAGTAAGAGTAGAAAATATTAACAAAAAGAAATATTAAAGATTTTAAAGATCCTTTTTGTTTATAATTTGTTTTCTTCACAAAAGTTGAAATTTAATTGTTTTATTGCTTTAATTTTTATTCAGTATAATTTCCTTGTCTTTATCCACCCAAAACAGCAAGAAAGTTTTTTTATTTTTTTCTTTAAAAAATCTGTTGCACTTGAAGATGCTACATTTCAAGAGCAGTAGTAGCATTTTTTATTATTTTTTTTTTTTTTTTGATGCTACATTATTGTCCTTAGGCATTGAGAACAATAAAGACATTTTTATATTCACCCCAACCTTGTATTGTTTAAACACTTTCTTTTGCAGGCTTTCAAAAAAGAGTGAAAAAAACTGTTAACAATTGCAGTTAAATTTTTTTTTAAACAAATTTTCATTTTGAATCCCTTAAGGTTATGGCAATGACAATTGTTATGTAGCTGCAACTACCACAAGTAGTTAAGCTAAAGCTTTAGCAACAGTAGGTTCAGTTTTTTTCCACTTTTATTATAACAATTGTTATCTTTTTTTAAACACAATTTTGTAAAGAATAATTTTTAAATATGTAAGTGTAAATGACAAATTTTTTATTTATTCTAAAAAAGAAAAAAAAAAAAAAAAAAAACTGTAAATATATAAAACCATATAAATGGTTACGCTTATAAATTTTATGGTTTTTTAAGGGAACCATATTTGCATACAGTTTTCTGCAAGAGAAGTTTTTAATAAAGGACTTTTAAGGGGGATAATAAAAGCCAAAGAAGAATAAAATCTGAGTTTAAAAAGATTATAAATATTAAAGATAATTTTTCAAATATTCAAGTATAATTTAAAGCTTTAATTTTTTATCTAACTAAATAAAGCCTACTTTTAGGCTTATAAAATAATATGTTCCCCTATTTGCATATTGTTTTCTTGAAGAGAAGTTTTAAATAAAGAACTTTTAAGGGGGATAATCAAAACAAAAGAAGAATAAAATCTGACTTAAAAAAGATTATAAAACTTAAAGATGATTTTCCAAACATTAAACTATAATTTAGGCTTTAATTTTATATCTAACTAAAGTCTACTTTTAGGCTTAAAAAAGAAATGAAATTTTCCCCTGTTTGCATACAGTTTTCTTTTAAGGGTAATAATCACAGCCAAAAAAAATAATATAAATGAGTTTAAAAAGTTGATAAAAGTTAAAGATAATTTTCCAAATATTATAGTACAATTTAAGGCTTTAATTTTATATCAAACTAAAGTCTACTTTTAGGTTTAAATTAAAAAAAAACTTTTAGCTTTAAAATTTAAAAAGAAAACTTTATTTAAATACAAATTTTTATTTCCTTTAAAAAAATAAAATTATCTTTTCTTTATTCGAGGATATTAAAAAATAAACAATAATATTATTATCCTGTTTGTCTTTTGTTACATTACCATTATTATTAATATGAACACCAAATATTTGTGTTAATAAAAATATAAAAATAAAAATAAACATTTTGAAATTCTATACAATAATTTCCTGTTTGTAAGCTGCTCTTTTTATTTCATTTTAACTTTCTTTTATATTCATTTCCGTTAAATGTTAATTCATTTGTACTCTTTTTTTCTTTCTTTGCTCCTTTTTCCCTTTGTCATAAAGTTATAAAGCGTGATAGGAATATTAAGTCATTAAAATATAAGTAAAAAATAAAAACAATTCATATAAATGTTCTGTGTTATGAGCAGAGAAGGCGGAAGAAATGGTTAAGGTTGTTTCTGTAAATAAATATAAAGCTGAGTAGGGAATGATTAAAGCTAAATTTGAGTTAAAATGGAAGCTTATTTGGGTCTTTAAAAGAACTTCAAATTTTATATAAATTGTGGCTTTTAAGAGATCTACAACTGAAACTTCTTTTAGCTTAGTTTAGACACTAACCTAGTACAAGCGCTATTGTATATCCTAGTCTAGACACCAGCCTATATCTTATATATATATAGCCTTGTTTTGGTTATAATCCTTAGTTAAGTTTAAACAAAAGTTTTAAATATAGTCAATACACAGACCTTTTTAAAAACTAATTTATATCCAAGTCTACAATCTGTGCTATAGTCTAGCGTAGACACTAATTTATATATTAATATTCACCCAAAACTATAGCATACATTTAGGCTTATTAAAAATATAAGTTTGAGAACAATTTAAGTCTTAATAATTATCAATAAATAAAGTTAATTTAGGAGTAGAAAAAATTTTTAATTAAGAGAAAAAATCCTTTAAAAAATCCTTCTTTTGACTCTAATCCTTAGTTAAGAATAGCAAAAGTTTTAAATATAGACAATACACAAATTTTTTTCTACTACTAGACTAGTTTATATCTAAGTTTAGAATCTATTCTATAGTCTGACGTATATTAATATTCACTCTATATTATTGCATACATTTAGGCTTATTAAAAAAATTTAATTTTAAACTAATTTAAGTCTTATTAATTATCATTGAATAAAGTTAATTTAGTATTAGTAAAAAAATTTTGATTAAGAGTGAATTAAAAAAAAAGTTCTAATCTGAAACTAAATTTTTTGTTTTAAAATACCTAAAATTTATACTAATTCAGGGATACATTTTAGATTGAATTGAAGATAATTTGCAAACTTTAATAATACCTACAACTGAAGATCATTTGGGACTATGATAGAGTGTGAAATGAATCAAATATTGTAGCTACTTTGCGACTATGAGATTACGAGTAATTTGAGACAGAATTTAAGCTAATTTGTCATCATATTTGAAGCTAATTTTATTGAAATTTATTTGTAACTTTAAAAAACTCTCAAGCTGTAGCCTATTTTTATTTTTTTTTTTTTTTGTTTTAAAAAATTTAAATTTAATTTTGGACTACGATTGAGAGTAATTTGAGACTGAATTGAAGATGATTTGTCCTTACATTTGAAGCTAATTTGAGACTAAATTGAAGCTGTTTTGCCACCATGTTGAAAGCAAATTCAGGAACTTTAATAAGACCTTTAATTAAATGTTATTTTGGACTTTTGTTGATAGTAAAATCAGCTTAAGTTTGAAACTAATTTACAAATATTTTTCAACATGTTTAATGCTAAATCGCGAAATTAAAACCTACGATTGAAAGTAAATTTTTCGCCAAATTCGAAACTAGTTCGCGAACTGTAAAAAAACCTACAATTGAAGGTTATTTGGAATTACAATTATAAATAAAATGTACCTAAGGTTGAAGCTTGTAAACATAATTTAAGAATAAATTAAAGCAAATTTTTTTAATAAGTTGGAAGCTAATTGCGAACTGTAAAAAGACCTACGATTGAAAGTTATTTGTAACTATGATTGAGAGTAATTTGAGATTAAATTGTACCTTATTTGTCACCATTTTTGAAGATATAACTGAAATAAATTTGAAACTATAGTCGTAAGTAATTTGTGTTGAAGTAAATACCCAAATTGAAGAAAATTTGTTACTACGATTGAGGATCAGATTAACGACGACTACCGCTAGTTTAGGATTATAACTGATAATAATTGAAGTTAATTCATGACCATGTTTGAAGCTTATTTTATAATGTGATTGAAGGTAATTTGATATTATATATAAGCTACGATTTTAGTTAATTTAGTAATATGATGGAAAATAATGTGAGCTTTCATAAAGAGCCAAGATTAAAAGTAATTTTCAAGCTAATTTATTATCATGTTTGCAGGTACATAATATGAGACAAAATAAACCCTACGATTGAAGCTTATTGTTGACATTATTCAAGGGAATTTAAGGTTATATTTTACCTACACTTAAAACTTTTTTTGACACCATGTTTAAGACTAAATAAAGACCAACGATTGAAGCTAATTTTGGATTATTATTGAGGGTAATTTGAAATTACATATAACCTACTATTTGATCTAATTTAAGGATATGACTGTTAGTGATCTAAGCTTTAATAAAGTTCCACGATTGATTAATTTATCGTCATGTTTGAAGTAGCTTTGTCACTATGATGGAAGATACTTAATTTAAGACAAAATAAACTCTACGTTTGAAACAAATAGGAAAATTTATTGAAGAAAATTATGTTTTATCCACATTTGAAACTCTTTTTATGGCCATGTTTGACGGTACATTTGTTACTATGATTAAAAGCAATTTTAGACTTATAAAATCCTACAATTGTTATGTAAAGACAAAGTTATGGAAAGACCTATGATTAAGTCTAATTTATAAATATGATTTTAAAATAATTACTGAAGTATTTTAAGTTTTAATAAATAACCATTATTGAAGCTAATTTGTCACCATGATTGGTGATATGAGCATATTTGAAGCCATATTTTGTTACTCTGCATGAAGGTAATTTAAGAGAAAATATTTTCTAAAATTAGAGCTAATTAAGAACTATATCAAAGAAAATTGAGATTATAAAAGAACAATATTTGAAGCTTATTTGTGACAATGTTTGAAGCTTCTTCCATACTATTTTGATAGTATGATTGAAAGTAATTTAAGGCTAAATAAAAAGCTACGATTGAAGCTAATTTAAAAACTATAATTGAAGGTAAATTGAGTCTAAAAAAAGGTTTTTCGGAATCAAATAATGGGCTACGTTTAAAACTAATTCTAAGTCATGATTAAAAGTAATTTGAGACTAAATAAAAATCTACGATAAAAATAATTTAAGCTTATAATTGAAAGTGATTTGAGACTATGAAATAATTAATATGACCATATTAATTGGCATGTTTTAGACTAAATAAAAAGTTTAAATTGAAGCTAATTTGAAATTATAAATGAAGGTAAGTTAATGCTAATTATTAAAACTATTTTGATAGAAGTAAAGAAAATTTGCGCCTGTGATTGATAGTTTTTTGAGACTAAGTAATGAGCTATGATTGAGTCTAAATAAAAACTATTCGACAATTTATAAAGACCTACACTTTAAGCTAATTTAAGATTTTAATTGAGTAAAATTTAAAACAATATAAGTACTAAGGATTGAAGCTTATTTGTTACTAAGTTTGAAAGCAAATTTCAAATCTTTAATTATGGTTAATTATGTTTTAAGGTAATTTGATCTATTAAAAAGAACCACAATTAAAGCTTAATTGGAACTATTATAGACCTAAATTCAAAACTACTTGAAGACCTATAATTGAAGCTAATTTAAGACTATGATTGAAGACAATTTAAAATAATATAAAACCAATGATTGATACTAATTTTCTAAAAATTTTTTCTATATTTGAAGGTAATTTGATACATTTAAAACACCTACGATTAAAGATTTACTGGGAATTGAAGCTAATTTAATACAATAATTAAGGAAAATTGTAAACAATATATGTAAATACAAAAGATTGAAGCTGATTTGTACTAATATTGAACATAATTTTGATTATGTGTGAAGATAGTTTGATACTCTAAAAACACCTACAATTAAAGTTTAATTGGGACCTAGAGTTGAGAAAAATTTAAAAAAATTTAAAGACCAAATATTGAAGCTTTTTTCGACAAAGATTTAAAAAAGGTTTGACTATGTTTGGAGGTAATTTAATACACTGAAAAGATCTACGATTAGCTTAATTAAGACTCTTATAGACTTTAATAAGAAACCGAATAAAGACCTACATTTGAAGCTTATTTAAAACTATTATTGAGGAAAATTTAAAACAATGTAAAGACCAAGAATTGAAGCTGATTTGACACTAAGAATGAAGACCAATTTGACTAAGTTTGAGGGTAATTTAAGGCTTTAATTTAAGACTATGATTGAGTGAAATTTTAATGAATATAAAGATTAATTTTTAAAACTTTTCTGGTATTAATATTGAAGGCGATTTTATTTATATTTGAAGGTAATTTGGTCTATTTAAGAGACCTAGGATTAAAGCTTATTTAGTATTATTATAGACTTTAATTCAAAACTAATTAAAGAACTACAATTGAAGCTAATTTAAGATTATGATTGAAGAAAATTTAAAACAAAATCAATGATTGAAGCTACTTTGGAACTAAGTTTAAAGGCAAATTTGACTATGTTGAAGGTAATTTGATTATAGATTTTAATAAGAAATTAATTAAAGATTTACAATTGAGACTAAGATTAAGAAAAATGTTTAATAATGTAAATATTAATGATATTAGGGAAGCTGATTTGATACTAAGATTGAAGCAACATTTGGCTAAGTTTGAGAATAATTTGAGCTGCAAAAAAGACTTGCAATTAAATTTAAATTGAGACTATTATAAAATATAATTTAAAACAAAATAAATACCTACTTTTAAAGCTAATTTTTATCTATGATTAAGTACAAGTTGATCCTTTAAAAAAGACTTATATTTGAAGTAAATTTTAAGCTTTATTTAGACCTCAAATTAAGTTTAATTTAAAACCTTAGTTAGCTCTAGATTTGAAGTAATTTTTCAACTTTCCTTCCTTGAGAAGAGTCTTCAATAAGAATGAAATATAACATTTAATTTTTTCTTTGAATTTTCTTTAGTTTTTTAATTGTGATTTTTTGATGGTCATACATTTTAATGACAGCTTTTTATTTTCTCTTCAACAACTTTTTCTCCTCCTCCATCTCCTGTTCATAATTAAAACAATGGTCTTTAATGAACATTTATTTTTCTTTTCTTATGAATGAAAATTAAAATGAAAAGGTTATATTAAATTATATTAATAATAATTTTCTTTGTAAATGAATGTTCTTTTTTGAAAAATAAAGGTGATTTTTATTAAGAATTTTATGTTTAGAGAGATTTAATTAAAAAGTGACCAAAATTATAAAGATTTTTTTTTTAAGACAATAATTTAAAAGGACTTAAATAAAAATTGAAGTCAGGAGTAAATAAAAAAAAGAAATCTTTTAAAACTTAAAAGGGATTTGTATTACAAATATATCATTTAGTTTTTAAGACAAATCCTAGATATTCTTTCTTATGTAATCCTTAAGAATAAAACGTGCTTCTTTTATTTTTTTGTTTCTATTAATTACTAGCAACATTTTGATTATATTTTTCTCATGATGAATTTATTAAAAATGTGAGAAAAATCATAAAACTTTCAGTAGTTTGCTAAACAGGAGTACATAAAGGTGTTGTAAGACTTAAAGGTTTAATCATTAATGGTAGAAGATACGTGACATCATAAACAAGAATTCTGACAATGTCAGAATTCATTTTATGTTGTCAGCATCAATTTTATTTCATACTTATTTTTATTGTTTTTTAAGGGAATTTTTTTATTTATATGTATTTGTGTAAATAAAATAGCAATAAAAGGAAACAAAAGTAATAAAAATATAAAAAGGGAAATTAAAGTAAAGAGATAAAAGTATTTAAAGGAAAAAATGAGGATTGAGATTTAAGGTATTTACACTCAAAGATAAGCTTTAATTGAAATACTTAATTCAAACTCCAAATAGCTTAAATTTTTGGTCCAACTTGAAACACATTTTAAAATCCAAATAAAAGTTCAATAGCTATTCATTTTGAAGTTCAAATTTACTTATAAACTAAAAAATTTTTAAAGTCCAAATTTACTTCAATGTTACCTTTAATTTTGTTCTTACAAAACCTCCCATCTTATATGTTTTTAAACGCCCAAAATCTTTTTAATCATTGAACCTTTTTAAAGCCTTAAATTTATTCTAAAATTTAAAAGCTTTAAAATTCAAATTCCTTAAAAATTTAATATAATTTTTAAATTCCTCTTAAAAATAAAAATAGCATAATAAAAATTTCAGCAAATATTTGCTTCTATTTTACCAAGAATATATAAATATTTGACTGACTGTCACATCATATCCTTATCACATCATATCGTCTTTCCACCGTCATATACATTTAAACATTTATTTGATATTCCATTTCCGCTTTTCTAATATTAAGAATTTTTAAACAAATTCTATCACTCACACCTACATACAGAAAAAACCACACACAAATAAACAAAAAAAAAAAAAAATAAATAAATAAAAATATTCTTAACAAAAATCCTTAAATTCGTGACTTTTTCAAATATCAACCAATAACTATTTACATTTTTATATACCCACATATGTGGAAAATTATGCAAATGTTTGTGTGAGTAATTTAAATAAATATGTGTGTAAATATTTTTACCAATATTACTATACATAACGCAAGGAAGTTAAGTATTTGGGGGCAAAATTGTTGAGAAATTGTAAGGATTTTTTTAATACTCTAGGGATTGAGTTTTTTTTTTACAAACTGATATTAGCAGATGATAAGCTGTGGCCTCGTGGCTCTTTTAAATGGCCAGGAGCAGGATTTGTTTAAAAGCTAATACCTAAAAATGGGAAAAATAATAAAAATATTAAAGTAGAAAAGAAGCAAAATTTTAAGCAAATTTTATTCTAAGAAATTTATATTAAATTGAAAGAAATTTTCTATAGAAAATTTATTATCAATTGAAGCAAATTTTCTATAGAAAATATATCATCAATTGAAGCAAAATTTTTATAGAAAATTCAACATCAATTGACGTAAATTTTCTATGGAAAATTTATCACCAATTGAAGCAAAATTTCTATTGAAAATTTATCATCAATTGAAGCAAATTTCCTATAGAAAATTTATTATCAATTAAGCAAATTTTCTATAGAAAATTTATCATCAATTGAAGCAAATTTTCTACAGAAAATTTATCATCAATTGAAGCATATTTTCTATAAAAAATTGTTTAGCATTTGAAGCAAATTTTCTATAGAAAATTTCACATCAATTGAAGTAAATTTTCTAAAGAAAATTTCAAATCAATAGAAGCAAGTTTTCTATGGAAAATTCACCATCAATTGAACCAAATTTTCTATAAAAAATTTCATATAAATTGAAGCAAATTTTCTAGAGAAAATTCATTATCAATTGAAGCAAATTTTCTATAGAAAATTTTACATCAATTGAAGCAAATTTTCTATAGAAAATTAGTCTTCAATTTAAGCAAATTTTCTATAGAAAATTTATCATCAATTGAAGCAAATTTTCTATAGAAAATTTATCACCAATTGAAGCAAATTTTCTATGGAAAATTCGTCATTAATTGAAGCAAATTTTTTATAGAAAATTAGTCTTCAATTGAAGCAAATTTTCTATAAAAAATTTATCATCAATTGAAGCAAATTTTCTATAGAAAATTTATCATCAATTGAAGCAAATTTTCTATAGAAAATTTATCATCAATTGAAGCAAATTTTCTATAGAAAATTTATCATCAATTGAAGCAAATTTTCTATAGAAAATTTATCATCAATTGAAGCAAATTTTCTATAAAAAATTTATCATCAATTGAAGCAAATTTTCTATAGAAAATTTATCATCAATTGAAGCAAATTTTCTATAGAAAATTTATCATCAATTGAAGCAAATTTTCTATAGAAAATTTATCATCAATTGAAGCAAATTTTCTATAGAAAATTTATTATCAATTAAGCAAATTTTCTATAGAAAATTTATCATCAATTGAAGCAAATTTTCTACAGAAAATTTATCATCAATTGAAGCATATTTTCTATAAAAAATTGTTTAGCATTTGAAGCAAATTTTCTATAGAAAATTTCACATCAATTGAAGTAAATTTTCTAAAAAAAAATTTCAAATCAATAGAAGCAAGTTTTCTATGGAAAATTCACCATCAATTGAACCAAATTTTCTATAAAAAATTTCATATAAATTGAAGCAAATTTTCTAGAGAAAATTCATTATCAATTGAAGCAAATTTTCTATAGAAAATTTTACATCAATTGAAGCAAATTTTCTATGGAAAATTAGTCTTCAATTTAAGCAAATTTTCTATAGAAAATTTATCATCAATTGAAGCAAATTTTCTATAGAAAATTTATCACCAATTGAAGCAAATTTTCTATGGAAAATTCGTCATTGATTGAAGCAAATTTTTTATAGAAAATTAGTCTTCAATTGAAGCAAATTTTCTATAAAAAATTGTTTAGCAATTGAAGCAAATTTTCTATAGAAAATTTATCATCAATTGAAGCAAATTTTCTATAGAAAATTTATCATCAATTGAAGCAAATTTTCTATAGAAAATTTATCATCAATTGAAGCAAATTTTCTATAGAAAAATTTATCATCAATTGAAGCAAATTTTCTATAAGAGATTTCACATAAATTGAAGCAAATTTTCTATAGAAAATGTATCATCAATTGAAGCAAATTTTCTATAGAAAATGTATCATCAATTGAGGCAAATTTTCTATAGAAAATTTCACATCAATTAAAGAAAATTGTCTATAGCAAGTTTTACCTGCATTTGAATCAAATTTTCAGTAGAAAGTTTGAGCTTCAATTGAAGCAAATTTTCTATAGAAAGTTTTAACTTCAATTGAAGCAAATTTTCTATAGAAAATTTCACATCAATTGAAACTAATTTTGTAAAGAAAATTTATCATCAATTTTTCTGTAGAAATTTTTAAAATTAACCCTAAATTGAATTTTTTAGGATTTTAAACTAAATTTTGATGGCACTACGTTCTATTTTACTGAAGTAATACACGACAATTTTATAATTTTCATTATTTAAAATTTTTTCAACCTAACCTTAAAATCATTTTTTTACAATTTTCAATTTTGTGAAAAATTTTGATAATATTGGGCTGGTAGTTACTTTAGTAACAATTAACAGTTTGAGTTTCTTAAAAATTTTAATAAACAAAAATTAATTTTTTAAATATTAGAATCTTTTAAAAATTTTAATGACATTACGTTCTTTTTTACTAATTAAATACATAACAGTTTAATATTTTTCAAAATTTTCATTATTTAAAAATTTTTTCAACCTAACCTCAAAATTATTTTTTTTAAATTTTCAATTTTATGAAAAAATTTTGATAGTATTGGGCTGGTAGTTACTTTAGTAACAATAAACAGTTTGAGTTTTTTAAAAATTTTCATAAATATGGATATTCTTCAACTTAACCTCAAAAATATTTTTTAAATATTAAGATTTTTAAAAAAATTTGAATGACTAATTAAATACATGACAGTTTAATATTTTTCAAAATTTTCATTATTTAAAAATTTTTTCAATCTAACCTCAAAATTATTTTTTTACAATTTTCAATTTATGACAAAATTTTCATCAATTGATGAACAATTTTCTATAGAAAAATAGTCTTCAATTGAAGCAATTTTTTTTTTTAGAAAATTGCTTATAATTTGTTTATCAATATTTTATAGTTTATATGTCTCCAATTTAATAAATTCTTCTCTAGAAATTGTCATTCAATTTGTTTTAATTTTCCCATTAAAATATTTAATTTTGTTTTAATTCAAAATTCATTTAGTTTTTATGTTAATTTCATTAAAAATCCATTTAAATTTGTTATCCAATTACTTTCCGTTTCATTTATGTGATTACAATTTTATTTATTTTTTTCTTAAATATATTCAATGCAAATGCATTTCATTTAAAAAACATTTATACGAAATGATGCATGAGTCTATGGCATATGGTTCTGATGACGTGAATTTTTGTGGTGGACAGTCGTCAGTGAGTCCATGATGAGACGATGGTGATGATGTTATGTTATGTTGTCGATGTTGACACATGTGATAAATTGTATAATTGAAAATCAAATGAATTTGTTTGCATATTTGTGTATCACATCTTGGTGTTTGCATTTTTAGGGCTTGTGAGCTGCGTGTGAGTATGTTTTCGGTTCCAAAAAGGCGTCAATTAAGTTTTTGTATTTTTTCATGTTACGAAACTTAATAAAGTTGCAGAATCCGTTTAATGAAATAAAAGTGAACAAATGATTGTTTAATATAAATTTATACAATAGTCTGGGAATTATAAAGAGTTCCTTTTAATTCAGCTGCGATTTTTCAAGAGAAAATCTTAATATACCACGTGTGTGGTATAATAAAGAGTTATTTAATGTTAACAGTATTAAATATGGTCTTTCCTTAGCATGTGGAAAAGGACTCTCAAAACAGTCATCACCAATGTTTGTACTCAGTTTTTATGGTTTTTTGGTTGTAACACATCTTAATTAATGTAAACAAAAAGTAGTTAAAGGGATAAAAGCCCTAACTTAACAAAAATATATATTTGTTGTTGCCCAATTAAGAAGAAAATGTAGAATTAAATTCTTTTTAAAAATAGTTAATTTTTCTAGATTAAAATTATTTTCTAAAAATAACTCTTAAGTCCTTTTTGAAAGTATTTAAATATTTTGTTTATTAAATTAAATATAAGTAAACATTTTCTGGCTTAAAGGGTTGTTATATTAGGGAAATATTTGCCATAAACACAACAAACTTTTTTAACACACACACAACTTCATATGAAGGTCAATAAATACATATGAATAGGGCTTCAGTAATTGTCTATTTGAAAAAATATGAAAGTTTTTTAGAGAAAAATAAAATATTAGAAAATGAATTAAATTTAAATTGGATTGTAACCTAATTGCTGTTACATTTTCTATAGAAAATTAGCTTCAATTAACTATAAATTTTCCAATTGTTGCTAAAATCATAAGAAAAAACCTTAAATTTTAAAAATTAACTTTGAGGTTATGTTCACAATTGTTGCTTAATGATAGAAATTACCAAAATTTAAAACTATTAAATGTTACTAAAGTAATGAGGAATATAATTGTATTCAAATTTTGTTATAAAATCAAAAATTGTAAAATTTAAATTTGAGGTTAGGTTGAAAAATTTCCTAAATAATTCAAATTTTGAGAAACATAAAAGCGACATCTATTATTCGGTTAGAAAAGAAAGAAATGCCTTTAAAATTTTGTTAAAAATGTTAATATTTCAAAAAATTTAATTTAAGGTTATGTTGAAGAATTTCTATATTTATTAAAATGTTTAAAAAAAACTCAAACAGTCTATTGACATTGAAGTAACTACTAGCAAAATTCTATTAAATTTTTGTCGTAAAATTGAAAATTGTAAAAAAAAAATTTTGAGGTTAGGTTTAAAAAAATTTTAAATAATGAAAATTTTGAAAAATATTAAACTGTTATGTATAAAATTAATAAATAAGAACGTAATATCATTAAAATTTTGTTAAAAGTCCTAATATTTTAAAAATTTATTTTTAAGGTTAGGTTGAAAAATTTCTATGTTTCTAGGATGAAAAAAATTGTAAATAAGGAAAATTTTGAAAAATATAAAATTGTCGTGTATTACATAAGTAAAATAAAAAATAATGCCATTCAAATTTTGTTAAAAAATCCTAATATTTTAAAAATTTATTTTTGAGGTTAGGTTGAAAAATTTCTATGTTTATTCAAATGTTTAACTATTAATTGTTACTAGAGCAACTACTAGCATATTTTAATCGAAATTTTTTCATAAAATTAAAAATTAAAAAAAATTATTTTGAGGTTAGGTTTAAAAAAATTGTAAATAATGAAAATTTTGAAAAATATAAAATTGTCGTGTATTACATAAGTAAAATAAAAAGTAATGCCATTCAAATTTGTTTAAAAATCCTAATATTTTAAAAATTTACTTTTGAGGTTAGGTTGAAAAATTTCTATGTTTATTTAAATTTTTAAGAAACTCAAACTGTTAATTGTTACTATAGCAACTAAGGGCACAATGTAATCAAAATTTTTTCATAAAATTGAAAATTGTAAAAAATAATTTTAAGGTTATGTTGAAAAAAAAATTGAAATAATGAAAATTTTGAAAAATATAAAATTGTCGCGTTTTACATCAGTAAAATAGAACGTAATGTCATTCAAATTTTGTTAAAAATCCTAATATTTTAAAAATTTATTTTTGAGGTTAAGTTTATATTCATTCAAATTATTAAGAAATTTAAACTATTAATTGTTACTAGAGTAACTCCAGCACAATTCAATTAAAATTTTTTCATAAAATTAAAATTTTAAAAAAATTATTTTGAGGTTAGGTTTAAAAAAATTGTAAATAATGAAAATTTTGAAAAATATAAAATTGTCGTGTATTACATAAGTAAAATAAAAAGTAATGCCATTAAAATTTTGTTAAAAATCCTAATATTTTAAAAATTTACTTTTGAGGTTAGGTTGAAAAATTTCTATGTTTATTAAAACTTTTAAGAAACTCAAACTGTTAATTGTTACTATAGCAACTAAGGGCACAATGTAATCATAATTTTTTCATAAAATTGAAAATTGTAAAAAATAATTTTTGGGTTAGGTTGAAAAAATGTTTAAATAATGAAAATTTTTAAAAATATAAAATTATCGTGTATTACATAAGTAAAATAAAAAGTAAAGCCATTCAAATTTTGCTAAAAATCATAATATTTTAAAAATTTATTTTTGAGGTTAAGTTGAAAAATTTCTATGTTTATTCAAATTTTTAAGAAACTCAAACTGTTAATTGTTACTAGAGCAACTAAGGGCACAATGTAATCAAAATTTTTTCATAAAATTGAAAATTGTAAAAAATAATTTTTAGGTTAGGTTGAAAAAAATTTTAAATAATGAGAATTTCAAAAAGTAGAAAATTACCTTGTATCACTTCAGTAAAAGGGAACGTAATGTCATCAAAGTTTAGTTAAAAATCCCCAAAAATTTAATTTGAGGTTAATTTGAAAAATTTCTACATAAAATTTGCTTCAATGGATGTGACATTTTTTATGGAAAATTTGCTTCAATTGCTGAAAATTTTTCTATAGAAAATTTGCTTCAACTGATGATAAATTTTCTATAGAAAATTTGCTTCAATTGATCAATTTTCTATAGAAAATTAGCTTCAATTGATGTGAAATGATGATAAATTTTCTATAGAAAATTTCCTTCAATTGATGATAAATATTCTATAGAAAATTTCCTTTAATTGATGATTAATTTTCTACAGAAAATTTACTTAAATTGATAACAAATTTTCTATAGAGAATTTGCTTCAAATGAAAGAAATTTCCTATAAAAAATGTATCTTCAATAGTCCCCAATTTTTCGATTTTGCGGATACCTTAAAATGTATCTATTTCCTTTCCCAATTGTTATTTTTATCATATTTGTTGTCTTGTGTTTATAAATCCTTTAGAAATATCCAATTTTAATCTTCTTCTTAACCATCACGTTTTTGCCATTTTGTCACAAGGATTTTTGTATATATGATCTATTTGTTGTTTACAATTTTGCTTTGTTTTTTTATTTTTATGAAATGCATTTAACTACTTGCTATTGACTGTTTGTCAACCATGAAATATTTATCTTTTTTTTTTTTTTTTTTGTTCATTTTCTCTCTATGACATTTTTGAAGGTTTTTTGGTTAAATATTTTGTGTGATTTTTTTCAGAGATTTTGATAGAAAACATGATACATGTTCTCATGTTCTCAAGGTATAAAGTAGTACAAATAAAATGTTTATTTAAGTAATTGTTTGATGTAAAAATTTTATACTTTAGCTTTAAATTAAAATAAACTTATGAGTAATATAAATTCATTAAATATGAATTAATAACACTCATACGTCGGGACATACAACTTATTTTAAATCCCCACATTTTTCCTCACCAAATTCATTTCTTTATTTTACCCCTAAATAAAAACCAAACATTTTGCCAACTGCCGAAATAAATCAAATTTTTCTATCCATCTGCATTGCCTACTTTTAGGCTGCTTATTAAGCAACACGTGTTTCAATAGTAACACACCAATGGAATATATGTATTTAATGATGTTTTCCATGATTTATTAGAAAGTATTTTTGGTTTTAACCAATAAACATTCCTATATGTATTTTAAGATATAAAATCAACAAAATATTGATTAATTTCATACAATTTTTATGTTACAAAAATAAACATTGAAAATATTGATGTTCTTTTTGTGTGTAAAAAAAAGTCATATTAAAGTTACACCCAAACGAGACACATACAAAAAATGATACATACATATATTAAAAAAATATTGATTAAATATTGTTTACATTAAATTTTTTTAAACAAAAGAAATTAAAACAAGTTAAAAATAATATTAAAACGTGAGACTCTAACAACAGTTTAAAGGTTTAATTTTAAATATTTAAAGCAAGTTTATTAGAATATAATATTATATTAAAGTTTACATTGACTTTTCCTAGTAACACGTTCTTTTTGTTGTAGTACTTATTACCCATTTGTCTTTTAACATTTAAGTCAAAAAGAAAAAACGTGTGCTATAAGGGGTGTCGAGTCGTATATTTATTACATTTTCTAGCTGCTGAGTAATTTAAACGGATCATTTGTTAACAAATGTTGTTCGTTTAATGGACGTTTATTACTTTTTAAATGTTTGACACGTTTAGCAAATAATAATAACAAAAGTAAGTAAGAAACAGTTGACATTTGTCATCATTAATTTAAAAATATAAATAAAAAACTCCATTAAAGAGACATATTAACAAAGTAACTAGAGGTATAAAAAATTTACTTATATTATATCAAAATATTTAATACAGAAAATGTGACTTTAATAGAAAATTTGAACAGATTTTCTATAGAAAATTTCCTTCAATTGAAGACAGATTTTCTATAGAAAATTTCCTTCAATTAAAGACAGATTTTCTATAGAAAATTTACTTCAATTGAAGACAGATTTTCTATAGAAAATTTACTTCAATTGAAGACAGATTTTCTATAGAAAATTTACTTCAATTGAAGACAGATTTTCTATAGAAAATTTACTTCAATTGAAGACAGATTTTCTATAGAAAATTTACTTCAATTGAAGACAGATTTTCTATAGAAAATTTACTTCAATTGAAGACAGATTTTCTATAGAAAATTTACTTCAATTGAAGACAGATTTTCTATAGAAAATTTGCTTCAATTGAAGACAGATTTTCTATAGAAAATTTACTTTAATTGAAGACAGATTTTCTATAGAAAATTTGCTTCAATTGAAGACAGATTTTCTATAGAAAATTTGCTTCAATTGAAGACAGATTTTCTATAGAAAATTTCCTTCAATTGAAGACAGATTTTCTATAGAAAATTTACTTTAATTGAAGACAGATTTTCTATAGAAAATTTGCTTCAATTGAAGACAGATTTTCTATAGAAAATTTGCTTCAATTGAAGACAGATTTTCTATAGAAAATTTGCTTCAATTGAAGACAGATTTTCTATATTTTCCATCAATTCTATAGAAAATTTGCTTCAATTGATGATAAATTTTCTATAGAAAATTTGCTTCAATTGATGATAAATTTTCTATAGAAAATTTGCTTCAATTAATGATCAATTTTCCATAGAAAATTTGTTTCAATTGATGATCAATTTTCTATAGAAAATTTGCTTCAGTTGATGATCAATTTTCTATAGAAAATTTGTTTCAGTTGATGACTAATTTTCTATAGAAAATCTGTCTTCAATTGATGATAAATTTAGTATAAAGAATTTGCTTCAATTGATGTGAAATTTTCTATAGGAAATTTGGTTCAATTGATGTGAAATTTTCTACAGTAAATTTTCTTCAATTGATGATAAATTTTCTATAGAAAATTAAATTTGTATTGATGATAAATTTTCTATAGAAAATTTGCTTCAATTGATGATAAATTTTCTATAGAAAATTTGCTTCAATCGATGTATAATTTTCTATAGAAAATTTGCTTTAATTGATGATAAATTTTCTATAGAAAATTTGCTTCAATTGATGATAAATTTTCTATAGAAAATTTGCTTCAATTGATGATAAATTTTCTATAGAAAATTTGCTTCAATTGATGATAAATTTTCTATAGAAAATTTGCTTCAATTGATGATACATTTTCTATAGAAAACTTGCTTCAATTGATGATAAATTTTCTATAGAAAATTTGCTTCAATTGATGATAAATTTTCTATAGAAAATTTGCTTCAATTGATGATAAATTTTCTATAGAAAATTTGCTTCAATTGATGATAAATTTTCTATAGAAAATTTGCTTCAATTGATGATAAATTTTCTATAGAAAATTTGCTTCAATTGATGATAAATTTTCTATAGAAAATTTGCTTCAATTGATGATAAATTTTCTATAGAAAATTTGCTTCAATTGATGATAAATTTTCTATAGAAAATTTGCTTCAATTGAAGACAGATTTTCTATAGAAAATTTGCTTCAATTGAAGACAGATTTTCTATAGAAAATTTCCTTCAATTGAAGACAGATTTTCTATAGAAAATTTACTTTAATTGAAGACAGATTTTCTATAGAAAATTTGCTTCAATTGAAGACAGATTTTCTATAGAAAATTTGCTTCAATTGAAGACAGATTTTCTATATTTTCCATCAATTCTATAGAAAATTTGCTTCAATTGATGATAAATTTTCTATAGAAAATTTGCTTCAATTGATGATAAATTTTCTATAGAAAATTTGCTTCAATTGATGATAAATTTTCTATAGAAAATTTGCTTCAATTGATGATAAATTTTCTATAGAAAATTTCCTTCAATTGAAGACAGATTTTCTATAGAAAATTTGCTTCAATTGAAGACAGATTTTCTATAGAAAATTTACTTCAATTGAAGATAGATTTTCTATAGAAAATTTGCTTCAATTGAAGACAGATTTTCTATAGAAAATTTACTTCAATTGAAGACAGATTTTCTATAGAAAATTTACTTCAATTGAAGACAGATTTTCTATAGAAAATTTACTTCAATTGAAGACAGATTTTCTATAGAAAATTTGCTTCAATTGAAGACAGATTTTCTATAGAAAATTTACTTTAATTGAAGACAGATTTTCTATAGAAAATTTGCTTCAATTGAAGACAGATTTTCTATAGAAAATTTGCTTCAATTGAAGACAGATTTTCTATAGAAAATTTGCTTCAATTGAAGACAGATTTTCTATAGAAAATTTCCTTCAATTGAAGACAGATTTTCTATAGAAAATTTACTTTAATTGAAGACAGATTTTCTATAGAAAATTTGCTTCAATTGAAGACAGATTTTCTATAGAAAATTTGCTTCAATTGAAGACAGATTTTCTATAGAAAATTTGCTTCAATTGAAGACAGATTTTCTATAGAAAATTTGCTTCAATTGAAGACAGATTTTCTATAGAAAATTTGCTTCAATTGAAGACAGATTTTCTATAGAAAATTTGCTTCAATTGAAGACAGATTTTCTATAGAAAATTTGCTTCAATTGAAGACAGATTTTCTATAGAAAATTTGCTTCAATTGAAGACAGATTTTCTATAGAAAATTTGCTTCAATTGAAGACAGATTTTCTATAGAAAATTTGCTTCAATTGAAGACAGATTTTCTATAGAAAATTTGCTTCAATTGAAGACAGATTTTCTATAGAAAATTTGCTTCAATTGAAGACAGATTTTCTATAGAAAATTTGCTTCAATTGAAGACAGATTTTCTATAGAAAATTTGATACAATTGAAGACAGATTTTCTATAGAAAATTTGCTACAATTGAAGATAGATTTTCTATAGAAAATTTGCTTCAATTGAAGACAGATTTTCTATAGAAAATTTGCTTCAATTGAAGACAGATTTTCTATAGAAAATTTGCTTCAATTGAAGACAGATTTTCTATAGAAAATTTGCTTCAATTGAAGACAGATTTTCTATAGAAAATTTGCTTCAATTGAAGACAGATTTTCTATAGAAAATTTGCTTCAATTGAAGACAGATTTTCTATAGAAAATTTGCTTCAATTGAAGACAGATTTTCTATAGAAAATTTGCTTCAATTGAAGACAGATTTTCTATAGAAAATTTGCTTCAATTGAAGACAGATTTGCTATAGAAAATTTGCTTCAATTGAAGACAGATTTTTTATAGAAAATTTGCTTCAATTGAAGACAGATTTTCTATAGAAAATTTGCTTCAATTGAAGACAGATTTTCTATAGAAAATTTGCTTCAATTGAAGACAGATTTTCTATAGAAAATTTGCTTCAATTGAAGACAGATTTTCTATAGAAAATTTGCTTCAATTGAAGACAGATTTTCTATAGAAAATTTGCTTCAATTGAAGACAGATTTTCTATAGAAAATTTGCTTCAATTGAAGACAGATTTTCTATAGAAAATTTGCTTCAATTGATGATAAATTTTCTATAGAAAATTTGCTTCAATTGATCATCAATTTTCTATAGAAAATTTGCTTCAATTGATGATCAATTTTCTATAAAAAATTTGCTTCAATTGATGATCAATTTTCTATAGAAAATTTGCTTTAGTTGATGATCAATTTTCTATAGAAAATTTGCTTTAGTTTATGACTAATTTTCTATAGAAAATTTGCTTCAGTTGATGATAAATTTTCTATAAAGAATTTGCTTCAATTGATGATAAATTTTCTATAGAAAATTTGCTTCAATTGATGCTGAATTTTCTATAGAAAATTTTCTTTAATTGATGATAAGTTTCTGTAGAAAATTTCCTTCAATTTATTTATAATTTACTATGGATTTTAATTTTTTTTTCTTATAAATTTTAAAATCATAAATCATTTTTGTCTACTAAGTTTTGAAATATTATTTCATTAAGTTGTTGCCTTGACTTGATGAAAATTCCATTCCCTTTTGATAACATTAACTATTGATGTTTAATAAAATAAAACCTTTTACAATTTTATTACATATTTAAACCTTTTCGTGCTCCCTATACGATGACCCAACAAGACCAACTTTTATGTTCATAGATAGTGTGGCAAAGGTACTAATACATGTCTGTATATGGTCATGTTGAAAACGTTAAAAGAGAAACAAAAAAAAATCCCCTTACCTCCTAAGGGTGGTTGTACATTTTTCACATATTAAAACCTTATTGGCCACATGGAAAAACATCATTTAATATTTTGCTCTTGATATTTTTCCTAAACATTGTTAACTTTGTGGCTTTCTCCTCGTATATATAACAGTTTGTAAAATCTATAAGAATATTTTTATAATAATGATGATGCTGATATGGATTGTACTGATGATGACGATGATTATTATTGTCTGCATTGTTCTTGCTCCTCTAGAAGGTTTCATCGTCATCATAATTTTTACCTTATCTTTAGGTTGTTGTCTGTGTTGTATTTCTTTTTATAATGAATGAGAATAAACGTGTTAAATGTTTTTTTGAAAAATGTGTGTTTATTTGATTTTTATTGGCTTTTTGGTATAAAGATTATAAATGTTCTTAAAGCTGAAAGAAGAACACAGATACACAGAAATAAATGTGTTAAAATTCCTAAGGTGCTAAAAAATCTTTTGATACTCAATCAATTTAGAAACAGATTTATGATGTATTTGAATTAACTTGCCAATCATTTAAATGAAAATTGGGGATAATTTAAAAGAATGTGAAAGTTTGAATAAGTAAAAGGAGATTTTCTATATTATTTACCTACAGAATATAATGTAAACAGTTGCCATTAAATATGTAAATAATACATTCATTTATTTTTATGATTTTAATTATTTTTTTAAATAATTTACTTAAGGTAAATATTAGGTTGATCGACGCAGTTTTCCAACCGGTTTTAAAACCGGTTTTTTCAGTCAATGTACTGTCGGTTTTTTCAAAATGTTAATTTTTCGAATGTCGAATAGACCGATTTTTTTAAACACAAAAAACCGGTTAAAAATAGCATTTTATTTTAGAAAACATGTACCAAAATGTGATATTTGAGTCGAAATTTAGGAATAAGTTTTTAAATATTCATAAAGACTGAATTCTTATGTTTTAAAAATATAGTTTAAGTCTAAATTGGAATTTATTCTGTAATATTAAACAAATAAATAATTAATAATTATCCTTTATGAATTTTTTAATCTATTGTAATATCTGTAATATTTTTTTTAAAGGTGTTGTGTTAAAAAAGTTTCACCTGCAGGCTTGAGACAGGCTTCCATATTAAGCCATGGATTCTGTTTATGCTAACTAAAATTTAGATGACTTTTTTTAACAATTTTGAAACATAATTATCTTCTAGTCATCTAGCTATATAATTTGCTTAGCATTTTTTCTTTTTCCAGAGCTTTCTGAAGCTCCCAAACGACGTAGAAAAAAAAATTTGGTTTAATTATAAAACTTTTCGTCCAACAAATCTTAATGGAGCCATATTTTAAAATTTTTATCAGGGAGCGGATATAAGTGGATTTATGTGTCTTTCTAAAAAATTTTTCTCTTTCCAAAGCTTTCTAAAGTTCCCAGAAGACGTATAGGCTTACTTATAACCCTATTCGTCCTACATATCCTAACGGAGCCAGATTTTGAAATCTCTATCAGGGAGCGAAAATACGTGGATCTATATATATGGATTTATATATATATCTTTCTAAAAAACTAAAAATCGGTTTACTTATAAAACTATTCGTTCTACAAATTTTAACAGAGCCAGATGTTTCTATCAGGGACCGAAAAGTCTGTTTTGGTATTAAGAACTTTTGAGTTGCTATACTTATTGTTTGCTCTCCAAATCCTATCAAAAACTGATTCTGTATTTCGGTCAGGGAGCGCATTTACGATGATTTTTTTATTTTGAAAGGTTTACGAATTTAAAACTAATTAATATTATCCCAATAAATTCTAACGGCTTCAAATAATTGACTTCGATTAGGGAGAAGAAGGTGTCTAAATGTTGTTCATATTTTTTTTCTTTTAATTTTCGGATTTGTTTGTGCATATTTTCATTATTATATTATTTTTCCTGACATTGTCAGGCTTTTACGCTTGTATTTAATAAATTTTAACTTAATTATGAGAATAATTGATTTTTTTTAAAGAAATGTAATCTTTTGATATAAATATTAACTTCTGAAAAAAAACCGGTTAACCGGTTTTTTCTGAATTTCAAAAAGTGCAACCGGTTTTTTTAAAATACCAACTATTCGAACTATTCGAAAACCGGTTTCTCAAAAAAGTCGAATAATCGATCACCCTAGTAAATATTGAAAAGAAACTAATTTATTTTCATATTTAATATTTTCGCGATTCTTTTTTAAAATTTCCATTATTTACCTATTGTGGACATTATGTAAACAATGTAACATTTTTTTTATTTAAGAATTCTTAAACATTTCAAAGATTTTTTTTTATGAATTTAAAGTATTTTTGTCATAATTTACCTATTTTTGACATGATGTAAACAATGTAAATAACTAAATTGATAAATTGATATAAATTTAATGTATTTTCTTTATTTTCTATAGTTTTATCTACCTATTTGATTATCTACCTATTGTTGACATAATGTAAACAATGCAATATATTAATATTTATTACTTAATAACTAATTTAACATAATTTTCTTTGTTTTTACATGATGTAAACAATGTATGGAATTTAATATAAACATATTTCATTATATTTACTTAATTTTTTTATGAGTTTTCATAAAATTTACATTATTTACCTATTGTTGACATGATGTAAATAATGAAAAGAATTACTTCTGAAAGGTTAACATGTTTTTTGCATGAATTTGACTCAGTTTTATATAATTTACCAATTGTTGACATGATGTCAATAATGTAAATAATTCAATTAATTGAAGTTTTATTATGTTTTATTATAATTTTCTTTTTAAAAAATAATTTGTACCTTATTTACATACTTTGGACTTGATTTAAATAATGTAAAATTTAAAAAAATAAAATTTCTTTAGTTCTAAAATTTTTCTCATGAATCTAACTCAAATTTTACATTATTTACCCATAATTGACTTGATGTAAAAAATGTAAAAATTCAAATTTATATGCATTTTATAAAATTGTTTGTGTTTTAATAAATTTCACTTATTTTATGAATTGTTGACATGAAGTAAACAATGTAAACAATTAAATTTTGCAATACATTTTATATTATTTTGTATTTTTAATTGCTTTTGCCACTTTTATTCATTATTTACCTATTGTTGACATGACGTAAAAAATCTAAAGATTCAAAAATAACGAATTTTAAAATATTTTCTTGAACTTTTTATATATTTAAACTAAATTTTACATTATTTATCTATAGTTGACATTGCGTAAACAATGATTTTCACAATGATTTCAAGATTTTGAATAGCTCTTAATAAATTTTTCATTATTTACCTAATGTTTACATGATCTCTATAGAAAATAAGACTTCAATTGAAGCAAATTTTCTTCAATTAAAGCAAATTTTCTATAGAAAATTTATCATCAATTGAAGCAAATTTTCTATAGAAAATTTATCATCAATTGAAGTAAATTTTCTATAGAAAATTTATCATCAATTGAAGCAAATTTTCTATAGAAAATTTATCGTCTATTGAAGCAAATTTTCTATAGAAAATTTATCATCAATTGAAGCAAATTTTCTATAGAAAATTTATCATCAATTGAAGCGAATTTTCTATAGAAAATTTATCATCAATTGAAGCAAATTTTCTATAGAAAATTGATCACCAATTGAAGCAAATTTTCTATAGAAAATTGATCACCAATTGAAGCAAATTTTCTATAGAAAATTTATCATCCATTGAAGCAAATTTTCTATAGAAAGTTTATCATCAATTGAAACAAATTTTCTATAGAAAATTTATCATCAATTGAAGCAAATTTTCTATAGAAAATTTATCATCAATTGAAGAAAATTTTCTATAGAAAATTTATCATCAATTGAAGCAAATTTTCTATAGAAAGTTTATCATCAATTGAAACAAATTTTCTATAGAAAATTTATCATCAATTGAAGCAAATTTTCTATAGAAAATTTATCATCAATTGAAGCAAATTTTCTATAGAAAATTTATCATCAATTGAAGCAAATTTTCTATAGAAAATTTATCATCAATTGAAGCAAATTTTCTATAGAAAATTTATCATCAATTGAAGCAAATTTTCTATAGAAAATTTATCATCAATTGAAGAAAATTTTCTTTAGAAAATTTATCATCAATTGAAACAAATTTTCTATAGAAAATTTATCATCAATTGAAGGAAATTTTCTATAGAAAATTGATCACCAATTGAAGCAAATTTTCTATAGAAAATTGATCACCAATTGAAGCAAATTTTCTATAGAAAATTTATCATCAATTGAAGCAAATTTTCTATAGAAAGTTTATCATCAATTGAAACAAATTTTCTATAGAAAATTTATCATCAATTGAAGCAAATTTTCTATAGAAAATTTATCATCAATTGAAGAAAATTTTCTATAGAAAATTTATCATCAATTGAAGCAAATTTTCTATAGAAAGTTTATCATCAATTGAAACAAATTTTCTATAGAAAATTTATCATCAATTGAAGCAAATTTTCTATAGAAAATTTATCATCAATTGAAGCAAATTTTCTATAGAAAATTTATCATCAATTGAAGAAAATTTTCTATAGAAAATTGATCACCAATTGAATCAAATTTTCTATAGAAAATTTCACATCAATTGAAGCAAAATTACATAGAAAAGTTCACATCAATTGAAGCAAATTTTCTATAGAAAATTTCCTACATTTGATGATAATTTTTCTATAGAATATTAGTCTTCAATTGAAGGAAATTTTCTATATGAAATCTGTCTTCTATTGAAACAAATTTTCTATTTCAATAGTCTTTCAATCAGTCTTTTAAGTTTTATTTTTTATTTCTGTCTAACCACATTCATTATTTTATTTTCCAATAAACAGCTCATTTTCGCCTGTCAATCTTCATCATCCATTACTTTTTTAAACATCTGTCTGTTTAAGCCAGACGTTTTCTTATTTTTAATGATTTTGCTGGTTTTAAACCTTAACTTTTTTTTACAATTTTTATAAAATTTTTTAGGTAATCTTTTTTTACTTAATAGACAGAGTGTAACCGATTCTTTTAGTGTCAGGTTCATATCAATGTTATATCTTCTATGATATTTCTTGTTTTTGTCTCCATTACAAACTGGCTGGTTGTCATTATAGAAAATGACATGACATACGTTTTAAGGAAGAAAAAAAATAAATAAAAAAAAAAAAACATTTTTTAAAAACTAGAAAAAAAGGCAGAAAAATACATTCAATGGTGTTTATAAGACGAATAGAAAAAAATATTTACAACCACAGAGAAATATTTACAAAATTACTTACATTTATACGTAAGAATTCTTTTCATACGACAGTAAATAACTTCCTGTTTAAAATGTATATAACAGAAATGGGAACATGATTATTTGAGTATGTATTTGTGTAGTAAAGTTAAGAAAAAATTTTAAGGGAAAATAAATTTCAATTTAAGAAAAATTGTTCATCAGTAGGTGACAATTTCTAGGAAAATGTTTATGCTAAAGATATTTTTAAATTCTAGGGAACATATTTTTTATTGAAAGTAGATAATGTGGCGTATAAGTGGTATTTAATACCTGATTGAGTAACACTCAGGCGTATTATTGATATTTAATTTTCAATCAAATATAATGTAGCCAACAATCTAAATTAAATTAATCATTTATAAATTACTCGCCTTAAATTTGTTTCAGCATTATTTTCTATTAAACTCTCACAATTTTAATCCAATCTATTCACCATAATTTTCCTTTCCTACTTCAACAAAGATCACCACTTAATTTAAATCATTTTTCTTAAATCATAAATAATTTATCTTCCTTCTTCTTCTGCCCGTCAACATTGTAACAATTTGCACTAAACAACAATTGTTTTATGTGCATTTTTAAACTTTGTTACATTATTTATTCACAAAATGCATAAATAACAACAAAATTGATAAGAAAGACGAGAAAAACTATAAGAAAAAAATTATACCAAAACTAACGTTCTGTATCATCACGTATAAACATTTTAGCAACTTAAGCTTCTCTACTTCCTGACTGCAACGCAGCAGACTTTGTATCTCTATACAGCTGGCGGTTCTTCAATATGAGGGACACACAAAATCCTCAAGTTTATTTTTTATTTATGATGGCATAAATAATATGCGAAATAAAAGAAAGAAAAAAATACTAAAACGCTTTGCGAATCTAGGTTGATGTAAAATGTTACAAGAAAAATCATAAGTCAACAAAATGCAAATAAGCAGGAAAACAAAAACGTTTTATGTCAAAATGAATACAAAATATAATAAAGCAAAAAACTTTAGTTTAACTTGAACAAAAAAATATTATAGGGAAATTTTAATAAAATAACTTAAAATATTGAAAACATAATTAGACAAGAAATAAAACTAAACGAAGACTATGTACTAAGCTATTGTCTATACGATGTAATAGACAATAGTCCAAACTATAGACTAGACTCCAGACCACACTAAAGAACTGAACTAAAACTGAACTATAACTGAACTATAACTGAACTAGAACTGAACTAGAACTGAACTAGAACTGATCTTGAACTGAACTAGAACTTATATTGAACTGAACGGAACTAGAACTGAGCTAGAACTGAAATAGAACTGAACTAGAACTGAACTAGAACTGAGCTGGAACTGAACTAGAACTGAACTAGAACTGAATTAGAACTGAACTAGAACTGAACTAGAACTGAACTAGAACTGAACTAGAACTGAACTAGAACTGAACTAGAACTGAACTAGAACTGAACTAGAACTGAACTAGAACTGAACTAGAACTGAACTAGAACTGAACTAGAACTGAACTAGAACTAAACTAGAACTGAACTAGAACTGAACTAGAACTGAACTAGAACTGAACTAGAACTGAACTAGAACTGAACTAGAACTGAACTAGAACTGAACTAGAACTGAACTAGAACTGAACTAGAACTGAACTAGAACTGAACTAGAACTGAACTAAAACTGAACTAGAACTGAACTAGAACTGAACTAAAACTGAACTAGAACTGAACTAGAACTGAACTAGAACTGAACTAGAACTGAACTATAACTGAACTAGAACTGAACTAGAACTGAACTAGAACTGAGCTAGAACTGAACTAGAACTGAACTAGAACTGAACTAGAACTGAACTAGAACTGAACTAGAACTGAACTAGAACTGAACTAGAACTGAACTAGAACTGAACTAGAACTGAACTAGAACTGAACTAGAACTGAACTAGAACTGAACTAGAACTGAACTAGAACTGAACTAGAACTGAACTAGAACTGAACTAGAACTGAACTAGAACTGAACTAGAACTGAACTAGAACTGAACTAGAACTGAACTAGAACTGAACTAGAACTGAACTAGAACTGAACTAGAACTGAACTAGAACTGAACTAGAACTGAACTAGAACTGAACTAGAACTGAACTAGAACTGAACTAGAACTGAACTAGAACTGAACTAGAACTGAACTAGAACTGAACTAGAACTGAACTAGAACTGAACTAGAACTGAACTAGAACTGAACTAGAACTGAACTAGAACTGAACTAGAACTGAACTAGAACTGAACTAGAACTGAACTAGAAATGAACAAGAACTGAACTAGAACTGAACTAGAACTGAACTAGAACTGAACTAGAACTGAACTAGAACTGAACTAGAACTGAACTAGAACTGAACTAGAACTGAACTAGAACTGAACTAGAACTGAACTAGAACTGAACTAGAACTGAACTAGAACTGAACTAGAACTGAACTAGAACTGAACTAGAACTGAACTAGAACTGAACTAGAACTGAACTAGAACTGAACTAGATCTGAACTAGAACTGAACTAAAACTGAACTAGAACTGAAATAAAACTGAACTAGAACTGAACTAGAACTGAACTAGAACTGAACTAGAACTGAACTAGAACTGAACAAGAACTGAACTAGAACTGAACTAGAACTGAACTAGAACTGGAACTGAACTAGAACTGAACTAGAACTGAACTAGAACTGAACTAGAACTGAACTAGAACTGAACTAGAACTGAACTAGAACTGAACTAGAACTGAACTAGAACTGAACTAGAACTGAACTAGAACTGAACTAGAACTGAACTGAACTAGAACTGAACTAGAACTGAACTAGAACTGAACTAGATCTGAACTAGAACTGAACTAAAACTGAACTAGAACTGAAATAAAACTGAACTAGAACTGAAAGAAAATTTCACATCAATTGAATTAAATTTTCTAATTGTTCATCTATTGAAGCAAATTTTCTATAGAAAATTTATAATTTTTTTATTTTTTTAAATGTGTTTGCTTTTTATTTATTTCTTTTTTTTAATTCCAAACACACGTTTTTTGTACTACAATTTTTAATCCCTCGATATTTATAAATTTTTATAAATCAAATATTAATCCTCTTAGATAATTAATACATATTATTATCCATATCAATAAATAACAGAAAAGAATTATAAAAAATAGACAATTTAAATTTAAATGACATGACACGAAACCTTTAAATTGTTTAAATAATAAATAATGATTGTTATAACAATAAAAACCTTAACTATGAATGTCAAGGTTTTCTAGTTGATACTACAATTGTTAAGCAATTTGTATTTTAGAGCTTCAAAAGTCCTTGTAATATTTTTAATTTTAACAATATATTTAGTACTAGTACTCGCCTTAATATTGATTTTAGTTTAAAATTATTAAGCAATAAAGAAAGAAAAATCAATATAAATGTCTGTAAAGCATTATGAAGGAAAAAAGTAAAATTTTTGCACTTTAAAATTATAAAGAACAAGGAAAACGTTTAGTTTTTTTTTTTATAAAAAAACGAAAAGACAACAAGTGTTGCAACAATTTATTGTTGTCGTCAGCAGGGGGGAGAAAAAAGGGAACGATTGGCAAAGAAGGTTTTAAACAGAGCGATAATTTCTTTTTGTAAATTTAAAGCAAAAATAAAAAACAAAATATATTTTTTAATAATTTTCATTTCCTTCCCATTACTTTTTTTAATTTAAACTGTAGGGTATTTGAAAATAGACAGTGTCAAACACATAAATAAATAAAGGCGCAGCTGTTATTATTGCAAGGATCTTTATTTTTTATTCAATATTATTTGTTCAGTTTTTCTCTGGCTTTTTGTTTTGTTGTCTCTACTTATATTGTTGCAATGAGAAAGCAAAATACAAACAGCAACAACAACAGTAACTAAACAAATAATCATAAAAAATTGTATAACAAATTGTAAAGAAATTTTTACAGAAAAAAACATACAAATTTCAAGCAACCAGTGAATATTACAAATAGTACCCAAGTGTTGTGGGTGTCAACATACTGATAACACAAAATATCTATAGTTTACAATACTCTATAGCAAAGTGCAAATGTATATGTATACATTTGCATAGACAATAGTGTATGTGTATGTATTTCCATTTCCATGCATGAGCACAGTTTTCTATTGTAAACTTTAGACATTACAAATAAAAACATATTGACTAGAAGGCAAAGAAAAAAATAATCGAACATGTACATAAGTAAACACAAATACCCATTTCAACTACTACCACATGTATACATTTCCTTATTTAAAAAACACACATACATACATATAAACAAAATGTTTGCAGTTTCTGCTTTGCATTTTTTTTTAATATGTGAAATTGCATTTCATATTAATATGAATTGAAGACATTTTGTGTCTCGAAGCAATATGTTCACTTACTGTAATGCTGTGGGTGTGTGAAATTGATATTTATAGTACAACGTAAATTTAACTAAAATAAGGGAACTTTTAACTAGACTATAGTCTAGTCTACAGTGTAGTTTATAGTCTATTCAACAGTCTTGTCTATAAAACAGTTTATATTCTAGCCTAGTCTATAGTCCAATCTATAGTATAGTCTACAGTCTCGTCTATATTCTGCACTATAATCTACTCTATAGTCCAGTCTATAGTATAATCTATAGTCTGGTCTATAGTCTAGTATATAGTCCAATCTACTAGTCAGTAGTATAAATTTCTCTATAAATTTTCTATAGAAATTTCAACATCAATTGAAGCAAGTTTTCTATAGAAAATTTTATATCAATTGAAGCAAATTTTCTATAGAAAATTCAACATCAATTGAAGCAAAATTTCTATGGAAAATTTATCATCAATTGAAGCAAATTTCTTATAGAAAATTTATCATCAATAGAAGCAAATTTTCTATAGAAAATTTATCATAAATTGAAGCAAATTTTCTATAGAAAATTTATCATCAATTGAAGCAAACTTTCTATAGAAACTTTATCATCAATTGAAGCAAATTTTCTATAGAAAATTTATCATCAATTGAAGCAAATTTTCTACAGAAAATTTATCATCAATTGAAGCAAATTTTCTATAGAAAATTTATTATCAATTGAAGCAAATTTTCTGTAGAAAATTTATCATCAATTGAAGCAAATTTTTTATAGAAAATTTCACATCATGAGAAGCAAATTTTCTATGGAAAATTTCACATCAATTGAAGCAAATATTCTATAGAAAATTTATCACTAATTAAAGCAAATTTTCCGTAAAAAATCTGTGTTCAAATTTTCTATAGAAAATTTAATTCAATTAATGAACAATTTTTTGTAGAAAATTTCCTTCAATTAATGAAATTTTTGTAGAAAATTAGTCAAATTGAAGGAAATTTTCGATAGAAAATTGGTATTCAATTAATGGAAATTTTCTATAGGAAATTCTGTTTCAATTGATGTGAAATTTTCTGTAGAAAATTTCCTTCATTTTTAGTTCAGTTCTAGTTTAGTTCTAATTCAGTTCGAGTTCATTTCTAGTTCAGTTCTAGTTCAGTTCTAGTTCAGTTCTAGTTCAGTTCTAGTTCAGTTCTAGTTCAGTTCTAGTTCAGTTCTAGTTCAGTTCTAGTTCAGTTCTAGTTCAGTTCTAGTTCAGTTCTAGTTCAGTTCTAGTTCAGTTCTAGTTCAGTTCTAGTTCAGTTCTAGTTCAGTTCTAGTTCAGTTCTAGTTCAGTTCTAGTTCAGTTCTAGTTCAGTTCTAGTTCAGTTCTAGTTCAGTTCTAGTTCAGTTCTAGTTAAGTTCTAGTTCAGTTCTAGTTCTGTTCTAGTTCAGTTCTAGTTCAGTTCTACTTCAGTTCTAGTTCAGTTCTAGTTCAGTTCTAGTTCAGTTCTAATTCAGTTCTAGTTCAGTTCTAGTTCAGTTCTAGTTCAGTTCCAGTTCAGTTCTAGTTCAGTTCTAGTTCAGTTCTAGTTCAGTTCTAGTTCAGTTCTAGTTCAGTTCTAGTTCAGTTCTAGTTCAGTTCTAGTTCAGTTCTAGTTCAGTTCTAGTTCAGTTCTAGTTCAGTTCTAGTTCAGTTCTAGTTCAGTTCTAGTTCAGTTCTAGTTCAGTTCTAGTTCAGTTCTAGTTCAGTTCTAGTTCAGTTCTAGTTCAGTTCTAGTTCAGTTCTAGTTTAGTTCTAGTTCAGTTCTATTTCAGTTCTAGTTCAGTTCTAGTTCAGTTCTAGTTCAGTTCTAGTTCAGTTCTAGTACACTTCTAGTTCAGTTCTAGTTCAGTTCTAGTTTAGTTCTAGTTTAGTTCTAGTTCAGTTCTAGTTCAGTTCTAGTTCAGTTCCAGTTCAGTTCTAGTTCTAGTTCAGTTCTAGTTCAGTTCTAGTTCAGTTCTAGTTAAGTTCTAGTTCAGTTCTAGTTCAGTTCTAGTTCAGTTCTAGTTCAGTTCTAGTTCAGTTCTAGTTCAGTTCTAGTTCAGTTCTAGTTCAGTTCTAGTTCAGTTCTAGTTCAGTTCTAGTTCAGTTCTAGTTCAGTTCTAGTTCAGTTCTAGTTCAGTTCTAGTTCAGTTCTAGTTCAGTTCTAGTTCAGTTCTAGTTCAGTTCTAGTTCAGTTCTAGTTCAGTTCTAGTTCAGTTCTAGTTCAGTTCTAGTTCAGTTCTAGTTCAGTTCTAGTTCAGTTCTAGTTCAGTTCTAGTTCAGTTCTAGTTCAGTTCTAGTTCAGTTCTAGTTCAGTTCTAGTTCAGTTCTAGTTCAGTTCTAGTTCAGTTCTAGTTCAGTTCTAGTTCAGTTCTAGTTCAGTTCTAGTTCAGTTCTAGTTCAGTTCTAGTTCAGTTCTAGTTCAGTTCTAGTTCAGTTCTAGTTCAGTTCTAGTTCAGTTCTAGTTCAGTTCTAGTGCAGTTCTAGATCAGTTCTAGTTCAATTCTAGTTCTAATTCAGTTTTAGTTTTAATTCAGTTGTAGTTCTAGACTAGTCTATAGTGTATTTTATAGTCAGGTCTACTAGTCTATAGTGTAGTCTATAGTCTAGTTTATAGTCTGGTCTATAGTCTAGTCTATAATCTAGTCTAGAGTATAGTCTATATTCTATACTTTAATCTATGGTTTACTCCATAGTATTTCCTATAGTCTTGCCTACCATCTTCTCATATTGTAATTGTTTTCCCTCTTTTTTAATTATTTCTTATTAAATTTTTTATCACAAAATCTTCTTTTTCTTATTTAAAATAATTCTTTTCCCCTGTCTTTTTTATTGCTATTGTTTTTTCTTAACTGTAGCTTTTTTTACTTCATTTATTTTCCTCAATAATAATAGTCTTCATTAGGAAATGTTTTTAGTATTTTTCTTTTATATATTTGCATTTATATAAACTTAAGATGATTAGGAAAATGATAAGAGAATAGAAAGAAGGAAAAACAAGTGACATGAATAGAGTGAGAAATGAATAAATAAATAAATTATTCCAGTCTATCAATTATTGGAATTATTTATTATTGCTTTACTAACACCTAAGATATAATGGCAACATAAACACACTTTTATAAATATATGTAGTTTAAGAGTTTTATTTATGAGTTTTTTTATGATAACGGAAGAAAAAGAAAAATGACACACTCTAAGGATTTAAAAGCTATAAAAATAAATGCACAAATGAAATTTTTATGAGATAATTTTTATTTTTATTTCTAAATAAAAGTGATGACAAAACACAGATTCAATCAAAATTAAATATTTAATATTTTTTTTATTTATTTAAAATTTTTTTATTTAATTTTTTGTTAGATTAAATATGAATTTATTTTTGTTTTACAAATTTATTTTTATTTATTTTATTAGAATCTTTTAT
This sequence comes from Protophormia terraenovae, assembly GCA_951394005.1. NCBI lineage: Eukaryota > Metazoa > Arthropoda > Insecta > Diptera > Calliphoridae > Protophormia > Protophormia terraenovae. The sequence goes on along the minus strand of OX596075.1, from coordinate 13,571,050 downwards.
TGTATTGAATCTTTTATTGTATGTTGACCTATCAACAAGTCGTAGACCTTTTTTTTTTTTTTTTTTTTTTTTGTTCATTATTTTTTATTGTCTGTCGGTGTCCTGTAATCTTTATAATTTTATTTCTAACAGACTGGATTTTTATTATGATTTAATTTTTCTATTAATTTGTGTAACTATTTACATGAATTTGAGACATTTTTATTGCAGTAATAAACAAATCATTTAGGCGTATAAATAATTTGTATTTATTTAATATTGAATTAATATTAATCATACGTCTAGTAGTTTCATTTATTTAAAAAGAGGAAAAAATAGTTATAACTTTTAAAGTATTAAAGTGATTGAAAACTTATGTATAGGAAATTTATCAAAAAGACTTTAGTCTTTTCGTATATTAAATTTTCCTCTCATTTGCTGTACCTTAAAAAGAGTTTTAGACATTCAAAGTTGTATATTTTTTTTAAGAATATTTTTTTAATCTCAAGTGCTCATCCTATTTATAGAGCTTCCCCTTAACATATTTGTCTGCTATTTTATTTTTCACATTAAGTTGTTTATACTTAAGAAACCACATATTATCCTAGTCTTTTTCCTTCACTACGCTCTCCCTCTTTCTTTTTACATATATAATACAACCAATATGTTTCCTTTTTTGTATGGTCTTGTGGCATTTTTATGTTATTTTCTTTTGTTAAGCTCAAATAAAAATGTTTCTTGGTAACAAAATCATTGTTGGGTGACTTTGTTAATTGAGGGTGTCACAGCAAAAGTATAAAGATACATTTTTACACACACATACATACTCATATACATACTTGAAAACTTTTAAAGTTGAGGTCATGACATAGAAATATTGTTATTAAGGTTGTTCTATTGTTAATGCTGGTATTTTGCTTTTAGGCGTCTTCAAAGCTCTTGTGACTTTTTATTCAGTCCTGCATAAAAAGTCAACAAGCAACAGGTTTATTTTTTCTTACTTTTTTCCCATTATTGTTTTGGTATTTTAATCTAAAAGGACCTTTTATTTTTTTATATTTTTTTTCTAGAAAACAACAAATATCTCAACATATTTCATGTTCACTTTGTATAAGAGTGGTGAGGAAAAAAAATTACAAATATTTTCATTTTTCTTATTCCAAGATGTTGTTAACATAAAACACAATAGCTAGACATTGGCTAAACACTCATACATTAAGAAATCTGATACATATTTCTTATAACAATGTAAACTTTGATACATACGCATACATTTATTTAGTCAATATTTATTTGGCCTCATTTAAGATGATAGAATTATAACAAGACAAGGAAAATGATCTCATTTTAACTGCAAAGATGGAGATTGAGGCAAATTAGTTTGCTGATAAATAATAATAAATTTTAATTATGTATTAAGTGAACATATGGCCAAGAAAGCTATTAACTATAAGAAAAAGACAGGGATTTATGAGGAATAGTAATTAGATAATTGGAAATGAAAATAGATTAGATTACAGGGTATAGTCTATACTAGATCACAGACTTGAGTTTAGAAAATATTGGACTATAAAATATTCACTATAAACAACACTGTAAATTATACTACTAACTGGACTGTAAACTAGTCAACAGACTAGACCATACAATAGAATGTAGACCATGAACACTAGACTATAGACTAGACTATAGATTAGAATATAGACTCTAGACTAGACTATCGACTACACTATGAACTAGAATTGAACTAGAACTGAACTAGAACTGAACTAGAACTGAACTAGAACTGAACTAGAACTGAACTAGAACTGAACTAGAACTGAACTAGAACTAAAATAGAACTGAACTATAACTGAACTAAAACTGAACTAGAACTGAACTAGAACTGAACTAGAACTGAACTAGAACTGAACTAGAACTGAACAAGAACTGAACTAGAACTGAACTAAAACTGAACAAGAACTAAAATAGAACTGAACTATAACTGAACTAAAACTGAACTAGAACTGAAGTACAACTGAACTAGAACTGAACTAAAACTGTATTAGAACTGAACTAAAACTCAATTAGAACTCAACTAGAATTAAACTGAAACTGATTTAGACTTGAATTGTTTTTTTTTTTTTTTAATAAATTCTCCTCTAACTCTCAAATAATGAAAGCAAATTGCAAATCTCTCTTCAAAACTTTCTGTTTAACTCTTATCAGTATAAACAGCAAAAATTAAAGGAAAAACTTTTCTTCAACAATTATGGCTTTTTTCATACTTAAACGTCCGCAAAAATAAGAAAAAAAGCAATGAAGCATTTAATCAACTGCCTAGCCAGCTGGCCTGCCAGCTGGTCAACTGAACAACAAAACTCACAACAACCAAACGAGACCATTTAAACAAAGAACAACAAAAAAAAAGTTTTATGGCGAGCCAGCCTATTAAAACTTTGTCTCATCATTTATTTCATTTTGATTTTATGTTTTTCAATTTAACAACAAGAACAATAATAAAAAAAAATGCCGAAAAAAAGTATTGAAATGAAAATATTAACAAAAAAAGTTCTTTATAAGAATAGTATTATTTTCTTTATTAAATTTTTGGTTTTGTTCATCATTATTAAACATTTAACGTATTCTTTTTCATTTAGCGGAAAACATACACTTGGATGACTTGTATACCCGATATCGACAACGTTTGCGTAAATCATTGTTTCGTTCTGGTTTACTAATATCGTTGGCAGCATGTGTGGTTTCCATTGTAATTGGTGTTATTTACCAACAGGTGAGTTTATATGAGAACAGAACATTCATATAATTTCTTTGTAATCAAAAGGTCATAAAAGGCTAAAAATCAAGACAAAAAAACAAGAAAGTTTAGGAGAAAAAATATAAAAGTTTAAAAATAGTTTTCTTTTAATATTTGGGATAAAGGAAGGAAAGATGATGATGAAAGAGAAAAGGAAAGAATTCAATAAATTTGTAACAAATAATTTTTGATAGATTTTAAAACTAATAAGGCAGCACCAATTGATGATTATATTTAATTCCGTTACATTTCTAGTTTAGTTATGGTTCCGAATCAATTCTAGTTCTGCTCAAAAATCAGTCCAAGTTCTATTGTAGTTCAGATCCAAATCTCGTTCAGTTCTAAATCAGTTCTTATTCAATTCTACTTTAGTTGTAGTTCTGTTCTAGTTCAGATTTATTTCAGTTTTAGTTTCGCTATAATTCTGTTCCAGTTTCAGTTCAGTTCAAGGCTACTATGTAGTCTAGACAATTGTCTAGTCTATTATATAATTTATAGTGTAGTCTATAGTCTAATCTGTTGTCTATTTTATAGTCCAGTCTGCCTCTAGTCTAGTCAATAGTCGGGTCTGTAGTCTAGTTTATAGTCAAAGATATAATCTAGTTTACATTCTAGTTTATAGTCTATTTTAAATTCTAGTTTATAGTCTAGTTTGAAGGCTAGTTTATAGTCAAGTTTATAGTCAAGGTTATATTCTATTTTATAGTCTATATTATAGCCTAGTTTATTGTCCAGACCATAGTCTGGTTTATAGTCCAGTCTATAGTCTAGCTTATAATCTAGACTATAGTTTAATTTATAATCCAGTCAATAGTCTAGTGTATAGTCTAGACTATAGTTAAGTTTATAGTATAGCTTTTTGTCTACACTGTAGTCTAGTTTACAGTTAAGTCAGTAGTCTATAGTCTAGTTTATAGACCAGACTATAGTCTAGTTTATAGTTCAGACTATTGTTTTGTTTATAATACAAACTATAGTCTACATTATAGTCTAGACTATAGCCTAGTTTATTGTCCAGACTAATATAAATTAAACTATAGTTTAATTTATAGTCCAGTCAATAGTCTAATTAGTATAGTATGGTTTTTTTTCTACACTGTAGTCTAGTTTATAGTCAAAACAGTAGTCTAGTTTATATTTCAGACTATAGTATAGTTTATAGTTCAGACTATAGTCTGGTTTATTGTCTAAACTATAGTCTAGTTTATAGTCTAGAGTATAGCCTAGTTTATTGTCCAGACTATAGACTAGTCTATAGTCTAGCTTATAGTCTAGACTATAATTTAATTTATAGTCCAGTCAATAGTCTAGTTTATATTCTAGACTATAGTTTTTTATAGTATAGTTTATTGTCTACACTGTAGTCTAGTTTATAGTCAAGTCAGTAGTCTAGTTTATAGTCCAGACTATAGTCTAGTTTATAGTTCAGACTATAATCTAGGCTAAAGTCTGGTTTATTGTCTAGACTATAGTCTGGTTTATTGTCTAGACTATAGTCTGGTTTATTATCTAGACTATAGTCTAGTTTATTATCTAGACTATAGTCTTGTTTACAGTATAGACTATAGTCTAGTTTATAATCTAGACTGTATTCTAGTTTATATGTATACTATTGTCTAGTTTATAGTCCAGAATATAGACTAGTTTATAATCCAGAATATAGTCTAATTTATTGTGCAGATTATAGTATAGTTTATAGTCCAAACTATAGTCCAGTTTATAGTCTAGCTTAGTCTATAATCTAGTTTATAGTCTAGTTTTTAATTTACTCTGTAGTCTAGTTTTTTATATAGTCTATAGTTTAGCAAAATTCTAGTTTATGATCTTGTCTGTAGTCGAGTCTATAGTCCAGTTAATAGTCTAGTATATAATCAACTTAATGGTCTAGTTTATAGTTCATTTTATAGTCTAGTTTTTAGTCTAGTCTTTAATCCTTTAAAAATTCTAGCTGACTTTACTTTTAGTTTAACAAAATACTTCAACTTTAATAAATAATTTTTAATTTTCATTTCAACCATTTGCTTTAAGTATTGACTTTCAATTCCCCTAACGAAAATAGTAAATTATTAGTTTCATATGGACTTTTGCCATCCTTTACCCCTACTACTTCTCCCTCATTTATTCGTTGCCTTTGTATATAAATACTTATTGCTATATTTGTGTGATGTGATGTTTGATATTGTTGTTTATTATTCTCTTCTCAATTATAGCAATTATTGCAAACACTATTATTGGCATTGGCTGCATTAATATCGGCTGGAATACTTACAGCACTACAGTTCCCAGCTGTATTGAATTCACCGGTGGCTGCTTTATCTTTTGCTATTGTAACAACATTTTCATTGGGTACGATAGCAGCAATTACGGGTGAAGAATTGGCGCCATTACCATTATTTGCTGTATTCCTGGTAAGTATAATACTAGACTACATATGTATAACTAAACTCAATATTGTTTGAATATATATAAATAGTAAACGCACTAGCATTTTAGCTCTTAAAATTTTTTATATATACACAGGCTACATAAATATAGGTTATTTATGACCCATGATTGAATCAAAAACAGTGGGGTGTAAATGGCAAAATAAATGTTTCAAATCGAATGTAAAACAAAACTTTTAATATAAAATATAAAACATAACAAGAGTATCCACTGTATTCTGGCTGAAAGTAACATATTTTTGTTATATTATAAGTATTATATACATGTTTTGGTATATGTATGCGAGAGTATTGTTATTACTAAACAAACGGAACTATATGTACACAGGATATGAGGGAATAATATATATATACATATGTATATGTGTGTATGTGTTAATGTATACGTGTTTATATTTATGTGTATATGGCAAGTGTTTAGTAAACAAAAATATATATTTATTTATGTGTTGTATTCTCTGGCTAAATGGTTGTATATTCCGTATGCACTTCCTGTAACACTTAATAGTTGAAGTGTTGTTCCATGTTTTTTTTTTTTTTTTTTTTTCATTTTCCACATTTAAGTAGCCAATATTTTTGTTGAAAATATTGGCTTTTAAACTAAATGAGATTCTTGATGGAGGATTTGTGTTAATGATGATGGTTTCGTTGGCTTTTTGGGTTTAGTTTAGTGGGCAGTTGTTAGAGGGGTATAATTTTCGCAGAGATTTTATTTTATTTTATGTAATTTATTTTATTTAACACTAAAAGAGCAATTTGTTCTTGGGTTATTTACATTTTCCATTAAGTTGAGTATTTATTTTGTATATATTTCAAGGTTTTCGAAATGAAAGTTAATGGGATTTATATGGGTTTTCCGTTTAATATGAAATGAAAATATAAACACGTTAGCACTAATTGAAATTCATTTTAAACATTGAAATGATATTTAATCAAAGATTTATTTAAATTTTTTAATAAGCATTAGTTTTAAAACTTTTTTAAATTCAGAAAACGGAATTTTAATATTCGAATTTTGTTCAAGTTCGGTTCTAGACTATCAGTTCAAAGCAGTTATATTCTGGCTTAGTTTAAGTTCAGTTCCAAATCGGTTCTAGTTTAGTTCGAAATCAGTTGTATTTCAGCCCCATATCAGTTATGGTACCATTTTATTTCAGTTCCAAATCAGTTTAAGTGTAGTTCAAAATCTTTTCTAAATCACTTCCAGTTCAGTTCTAGTTCAGTTGTAGTTGAGTTGTACTTCAGTTCTAGTTCAGTTCTAGTTCAGTTCTAGTTCAGTTCTAGTTCAGTTCTAGTTCAGTTCTAGTTCAGTTCTAGTTCAGTTCTAGTTCAGTTCTAGTTCAGTTCTAGTTCAGTTCTAGTTCAGTTCTAGTTCAGTTCTAGTTCAGTTCTAGTTCAGTTCTAGTTCAGTTCTAGTTCAGTTCTAGTTCAGTTCTAGTTCAGTTCTAGTTCAGTTCTAGTTCAGTTCTAGTTCAGTTCTAGTTCAGTTCTAGTTCAGTTCTAGTTCAGTTCTAGTTCAGTTCTAGTTCAGTTCTAGTTCAGTTCTAGTTCAGTTCTAGTTCAGTTCTAGTTCAGTTCTAGTTCAGTTCAAGTTCAGTTCTAGTTCAGTTCTAGTTCAGTTCTAGTTCAGTTCTAGTTCAGTTCTAGTTCAGTTCCAGTTCAGTTCTAGTTCAGTTCTAGTTCAGTTCTAGTTCAGTTCTAGTTCAGTTCTAGTTCAGTTCTAGTTCAGTTCTAGTTCAGTTCTAGTTCAGTTCTAGTTCAGTTCTAGTTCAGTTCTAGTTCAGTTCTAGTTCAGTTCTAGTTCAGTTCTAGTTCAGTTCTAGTTCAGTTCTAGTTCAGTTCTAGTTCAGTTCTAGTTCAGTTCTAGTTCAGTTCTAGTTCAGTTCTAGTTCAGTTCTAGTTCAGTTCTAGTTCAGTTCTAGTTCAGTTCTAGTTCAGTTCTAGTTCAGTTCTAGTTCAGTTCTAGTTCAGTTCTAGTTCAGTTCTAGTTCAGTTCTAGTTCAGTTCTAGTTCAGTTCTAGTTCAGTTCTAGTTCAGTTCTAGTTCAGTTCTAGTTCAGTTCTAGTTCAGTTCTAGTTCTAGTTCAGTTCTAGTCTGTAGTCTAGTCTATAGTCTACTCTATATTCTAATCTATACTCTAGTCTTTAATCTGGTATATAGTCTAGTCTATTGTTTAGTCTATAATCTCGTATATAGTCTAGTCTATAATCTAGTCTATAATCTAGTCTATAATCTAGTCTATAGTCTAGTCCATAGTATAGTTTATAGTCTAGTCTATAGTCTATTCTATAATCTAGTCTATAGTCTAGTCTATAGTATAGTCTATAGTCTAGTATATGGTCTAGTCTATAATATAGTCTTTAATTTGGTTTATAGTCTAGTCTATATTCTAGTCTATATTCTGGTCCATATTCTAGTCTATAGTCTAGTTTATAGTCTAGTCTTTCGTCTGCTCTATAGTCTAGCCTATATTCTAGTCTATAGTCTAGTTTACAGTCTAGTCTATAGTCTGCTGTATAGTCTAGCCTATATTCTAGTCTATAGTCTAGTTTACAGTCTATTCCATAGTCTGATTCATAGTCTAATCTGTTGTCTAGTTTATATTCTAGTCAATAGGTTTGCCTATGGTCTAGTCTTTAATCTGGTATATAGTCTAGTCTATAGTTTAGTTTATAATTCAGTTTATAGTCTATTTCATAGTTTAGTCTGGTCTATAGTGTAGTTAAAAGTCTAGGGTATAGTCTATTGTCAAATCTATAGTCTGGTTTATAATCTAGTTTATGATTTAGTCTATAGTTTAGGCTATAGTGTAGTCTAGTTCAGTTCTGGTTCATTTCCAATTTAGTTTTAGTTCTTGTTTCAATTCAGTTTCCATTCTAGTTCAATTCTTATTCATTTTCAGCTTTAATCGTTGCTCTTTATTTAGCCTTAATTTACCTTTTCCATTTAATTTTTTCCCTTTTAATCTAAAATTAAAATCTAAAACGTATTAGTCAAACAGAGAATCTATTATTTTCATTTAGCTTTAGAGTAAGAGTAATTGAATTAAACTCTATCCATATTAGCAATTTAAAATTTTATAAATGTCATTGAATTCCATTGAAATTACCAACACATATGAATTTCTATATAAATAAATAATTTCAGTTCAAAAACAATTCCCTTTATTGAAAGAGTATAAGTGCATTTGTAATAGAGTGTCGTCTGTGTTAAACACAATTTTAATTATTTAACTTTGTTTTATTTATTTTCATATGTTCTGTTCTATTTTTTCTCTTTTCTTACTAGGGTATTCACACAATGTTGCCCATATCATGGCCAGTGTCAGTGGTTTTAGCTCTATTCATGACAGCCATACACATAGTCTATCGTATTGGTGAGAGTCCTGACTATGCACCTAATTTACCTGTGGTAAGTAATCATGAATGTATATATCATTTAAACAAATTTAAATACACTAACACATTTGAATTATTTACATAAAAGTACAAGGACCTTCAAGGGTGTTAGTACTTTTATTTTCATATGTGTTTGTATTTTAATTGGACTTTTTAATAAAACATTGAGGGAGGGCAAGATACTACAAAAAAAAAACTATTTGAAAAGTCATTATAAAAAAATTCTCAGTGAATATTAAAGTATTTACTACTACATATAGTAGTGTTATTTATTTGTCGTTTGTCTAAAGAGTGAAAAGGGAAAAAAAATGTTTTTGCTTTTTTAACAAGTTCAAAATATAAAATAAAGTAGTAAAAATACCTGAGTATTTAAAGGTCTTTATGTCAGTTAATAGGTAAATGTAATAAAATGCTATTTAAAATGTATGACATAGAGGTCAATGTCAAAAGTAAAATATAGAAAAATACAAGTAAAATAAATGGCAGGCGTTTAAGTCTGTTAGTACCAGGGGCGATATTTTCAAGCGTAAACAATTTAAAATATAAGAAATGTGACATAAGTAAGCTAAACTAGAGAAGATATAGTAAAAAGAACGAAAATCTTTGATCACTTATAATTAAGTTTATTTTATTTTCCACTTTATTTTTTACTTTTACTTTTCATTATTTTGTTTAGTTTTATTTTATTTTTATCTTACTTTTATCTTTATTTATTTATTTTTTTATTTATTTATTTATTTATTTATTTATTTATTTATTTATTTATTTATTTATTTATTTATTTATTTATTTATTTATTTTATTTATTTATTTTATTTATTTATTTATTTATTTATTTATTTATTTATTTATTTATTTATTTATTTATTTATTTATTTATTTATTTATTTATTTATTTATTTATTTATTTATTTATTTATTTATTTATTTATTTATTTATTTATTTATTTATTTATTTATTTATTTATTTATTTATTTATTTATTTATTTATTTATTTATTTATTTATTTATTTATTTATTTATTTATTTATTTATTTATTTATTTATTTATTTATTTATTTATTTATTTATTTATTTATTTATTTATTTATTTATTTATTTATTTATTTATTTATTTATTTATTTATTTATTTATTTATTTATTTATTTATTTATTTATTTATTTATTTATTTATTTATTTATTTATTTATTTTAAATTTATATTTTTTTATTAGCTTTATTTAAATAGGATTTATTTAAAATACCTCTATTCATTTTCTGTAGCATACTTGAGGTCATATTTTTAAATATTTTTTATTATTTTTTTTTTTTTTTTGTACAAGTGTTTATTTATTATAGTTTTTTTTAGAAAATCAAACAAACCCACCTGTTCATTATAACATAAAATTTAAATAAATTATTTTTTTATGTAAAAAAATATGACAGCGCCAATATTAAACGGTTGGTTGATTTCAACAATATGAAGGATTAATTTTTTTTTTAACAAAAACCAATTAAAAAAATAATAAAAATAAACAAGATTATTAAGCTCTTAAATTTAAACAATATTTTATTAAAATTTATTAAAAATTTAAATTCTTCTCTTTCCTCATTTCTCCACTTATTTTTACAGCTCTTTGGTGAAATTGTTATGTTAGCCAGTGCCTCTGTATCCGGTTTATATTATCGCATAATGTCCGATGCTGCCCACAATCGTACGGTTGATGGTACACGAACTGGCATTGAACAACGTGTAAAATTGGAATGTGAACGTGAACAACAGGAACAATTACTATTGAGTGTAATACCAGCTTACATAGCAGCTGAGGTTAGTATCTCTTTCAAGTACAACTTAATTTATGGCTCTAAAGTGGTTTTGTGTTCACTTACCATCAGTTACAGCACTATTTTATTTTATGTTTGTTGTTGTTAGTATTAAATGTTACCATTTTTAATCCTGTTTCCTATTTTTTGCTCCACAATTGTGTGGTTTTTATTGGGTTTTCTTTTATTTTAGGTAAAACGTAGTATAATGCTGAAAATGGCTGATGCTTGCCAACGGGCTGGTGGTCAAACAAATTCATCGGCCACACGTTTCCATGAATTGCATGTCCAAAGGCATAATAATGTTTCGATTTTATATGCAGATATTGTGAATTTTACACCATTGTCTGAGCAATTGACAGCTAGTGATTTGGTTAAGACATTGAATGATCTATTTGGAAGATTTGATCAAATTGCACAGGTGAGTTATTGAATAAATTCAGTTTGAACTCAACTCTCGATTATAGCTATTTTGGTTCCGTTTTAGTCCTACTTTAGTTCAATTCTAAGTCAGTTTTCTAGTCTTAGTTTAATTCTAGTTCAGTTCTAGTTCAGTTGTACTTCAGTTCTAGTTCGGTTCTAGTTCAGTTCTAGTTCAGTTCTAGTTCAGTTTCAAATCAGTTTGAGTTCAGATTCAGTTTATTTCTTTTACGTTTCAGTTAATTTCTTATTTAGTTCTAGTTCAATTTTAAATCAGTTACCATTTGGTTCTTAATCCGTTTTAAATAAGTTCGTCTTCAGCTTCAAATACATTTTTTTTTTTTTTTTTTTATTTATTTCAAAATAAATGTTTTAATTTATCAAAATCTTTATTAATATTTTATTGCATTTTTTGCTCCTGTATTTATATTTTTTTAATTTTCTTTAAAGGAAAATCATTGTTTACGTATTAAAATCCTAGGAGATTGTTATTATTGTGTATCTGGATTGCCAATCTCTAGGCCACAACACGCCTCAAATTGTGTCAATATGGGTTTACAAATGATTGATGCCATCAAGTAAGTGAAATTTATACCCAAGTCTCAATACACTAAATACAGGTGTTTTAGTTTATATATATTTCTATTACATTTAGATGTGTGTACACCTAATAAAATGCGTTAGTATGTGCGTGTTGTCAATGTATACATTATTTAAAATAATGTAAACACAATGTATTTTATCAGGATTTACACACAAATACACAAAGAAACATTTATTTAGACAAGATTTCGTTTCAACTGACAATGATTGAAATTAAAGACATTTGATTAAAACCATTACAATGACAACACAATATATAAACACTAACATCAGCTACAATAACAGCAACAACAAGAAACAAAGTGTCAACAGGACACTTGTTAAATATTGTTGTTTATCTACAGGTGTTAGTCGTGTTACAAAGAGTCTTAACAAATACAAATAAATCTTATGATAACATGTCAAGAGGACAATAAAGAGAGAGAGAGGAGATAACAAAGGATTAATTTGAATCTTATCACTTTCTAAAATAAACAACTACAGTAAAAGGACTCTCTTAGGATTAAAGATTTTATAACAACTAATTAAAGTACTAATTAATCAACAACCTTTTTAACTAAATGAGATTTTACTGTAATTTCCTGTTGCTTCTTTCAAAAAAACCTCTTTTACCACTTCCTTAATTATTGAAGTAAACAAATATGTAAATGTCTGCTATAAAAAAGGACAATATTGTAAGGATAATAAGAAGTCTTAAAATACAAAATGGTATTAAGCAAGTGTATCAATAGCTGTGATTTATTTTAACTTTCAGTTCTAATATAAAAGACTTTTTGGGGTTTTCAGAGACTTTAAAATGCCACAAGTTTGTTTATGCTGGTAAAGCTGCAAGGATATTGTCTTTAGGATTTAATGTGTAAGGGATTAGATTTAAAAGGATACGAAAAATACTTTGTTGAGAAACCAAATAAGGTTTTTGTTTTAGAAAGGATTTAAGAGAATAAAATAAATTTAAAAAAAGGAATTTTAAAGTACCTCGTACAAACAGACAAGGCTATAGAATGGGCTATAAAATATATTAAATATAGACAAGACTATAGACTACACTAGACTATAAACTGGACAGTAGATTTTATTACAGATAACACTGTAGACTCAAGTATAGACTAGATTACAAATCAGACTATTGACTAGACTATAAACTATACTATAGATTCGATTATAAACAAGCCTATACACTACTTATATACAAAACTATAAACTATGTTTAGACTGAACTATAGACTAGACTGTAAAAAAAGCTATAACCTATAATATAAACCTGACCATTAACTAGACCTTAGACTAGACTATAGCCACGACCATATATTAATCTATAAATTAGACTATAAGCTAGACTATGAACCAGACTAAGAGCTCGAATATAAAATAGGCTATTGACTAGATTAAAAATTAACTATAAACTAGGCTTTAGACTAGACTATAAACTAGACTATGAACTACACTATAAAGTGGGCTATAAACTAGACTAGAGTACAAACTAGATTATAATCTATAAACTAAACTATAAACTGTACTACAAACTATACTATAGGCTAGACTATAAACTAGCCTATAGACTAGACTATAGACTAGACTATAGACTAGACTAGAACTGAACTAGAACTGAACTAGAACTGAATTAGAACTGAACTAGAACTGAACTTAACTATAACTGAACTAGAACTGAACTGAGCTAGAACTGAACTATAACTGAACTAGAACTGAACTAGAACTGAACTAGAACTGAATTAGAACTGAACTGAACTAGAACTGATCTAGAACTGAAATGAACTAGAGCTGAACTAGAACTGAACTAAAACTGAATTAGAACTGATCTAGAACTGAACTTGAACTGAACTAGAATCGAATCAGAACTGAACTAGAATAGAATAGAATCAGAACCGAACTAGGACTGAACTAGAACTAAACTAGAACTCAACTAGAACTAAACTAGAACTGAACTGGAATTAGAACTGAACTAGAACTGAAATAGAACTGAAATAGAACTGAACTAGATATAGACTGATTTAGAACTGAACTTAAAACAAAATAGGACTGAATTAAGACTGAACTAGAATTAAATTACAAGTTCGCCTTAATTTATTTTTAATTTTAAATTCGATTTCTGTAATATTTTCCAATTTCACCACATTTTCTATTTCCCAGTTTTACCCCCTTTTATTATCCCCTCATACATTTGCAATTTCCTATAATTGACTTAAAACAAAATCCTTGAAATTTATATTCAACTTTATGGACAATTTTACGATTTGCCTTTTTCGACAAGTCAGGCAGAAACAAAAAAAGAATCTAACAGGATGACCATTACCAAGGTTACACACAATAATCCAACACATAGACATATATTTCAACACACACACACATAGAATAACGAGGAAAAATTGCTAGTAAAATGTCAAAACCAATTTTGGAAATAATACAAAATGTACAAGATTTAATCAGTTTTGGGAAAAAAAGACAATCAAGGAAATTATAGATGAAATTTTTTTGTTATTTAAATGTTTTAAATTGTAGCAGAGATTTTGTTTAAATAAATTAAAGGATTTGAATATAAATATAACAAGGATTTTAAATTAGTAGACAAACACATATTTAAAGATTTAAATCAGTTTAGATTTAAATCTAATTTGAAAGTAAATTGAAAGAAAATTTATTTAAATATACATAAATTATTTTAACACTTGATATAAATTGCTTTTTAACACAATTTCCTTTCATTGAATTAAATGTCCTGTCATTAACCTTTAGCTAAATGTCTAGTCTCTATTACTTAAAGTTACTCCCAACAATTATTTGTGCGAAAAAAATGAGAAAAACTTAATGTGTGCAATAATTTCAATTTGAATAAAATGTAGATTTCCTTTTTCTTCCTCCCCTTTCTAACAAACTTAAGTTGTCTTCTATTTTGGCCTGATTTTTAGTCTTCTTCCTTTTTCTTCACTCTTTTCAGACATGTACGTGAGGCGACTGGTATTAATGTTGATATGCGTATTGGCATCCATACGGGCAATGTTTTGTGCGGTGTTTTGGGTTTGCGTAAGTGGCAATTTGATGTCTGGAGTGATGATGTGACTTTGGCAAATCATATGGAGAGCGGCGGTGTTGCTGGGTAAGTGTTCAATTTCATTTTCCATTTTGTTACACATTAATTTTGTTCATAATCGGTTTGGGACAATAATTTCGTTTGGATGTTATTTTGAATTTGTTTTTTTGCTGTATTATGGAGATTTCTTTTAGCATTAGATGAGATAAGGAAATTGAGTTTTTCTTTTTATAAAAAAATACCGGAAATCATTTTGTGAAGAAGTTAGATTTTTATGGAGATAAATGTGAAAATAAAATCTTTGCTTAAGGAGAAAATGAAAAGTAATCTAAAATAAATTGGTGACAGCCAAACACAACAATTGTGGTTAAGGTATTTTATTGAGGTCAATCAGGTTTCAATCGCCCCACAATTGGATTGAAATTGTATTTTAAAGAACTAAATTAAAACGAAATAAAATTGAACTAAAGCTGAGCAAAAACTGACTAGGCAGGCTACTAAAAGTCCTTTTACTCGACTATAGACTAGACTATAAACTGGAATATAGCTATACTATAGACTAGAAAATAGAGTGGACTATATACTAGACTGTAGATTAAACTATAGATTAGACTATAAGCTAGACTATAGACTAGACTATAGACTAGACTATAGAATAGACTATGGATTAGATATGAAAAAGACTACAGACTAGACTATACAATAGAATAGACTGTAGACTATAGACTACATTATAGACTAGACTATAAATTAGACTTTAAACTAGACTATAGAATAGACTATAAACTAAAATATAAACTGGACTATAAACTAGACTCTAGAATACACTACAGAATATACTAGACTAAACTATAGCCTAAACAGGCTGAACTATAGACTGCATTATAAACTAAACTAAAAAATAAACTAAACATTAGACTGAACTGTAGACTAGACTATTGTCTACACTATAAACTAATAAAGTCTAGACTAGACTATAGATCTGACTATAAACTAGACTACAAACTAGACTAAAGATTAGACTACAGAATATTCTATAGACTAGACTTTAATCTGGACTATTGAATAGACTATAGATTAGACTACTGAATATACTTTAGACTGGACTATAGCCTAAACTACTGACTAGACTATAATCTGCACCATAAACTGAGCCAGACTATAAACTATAGATTATACTATAGACTCGACTATAGTTAAGAATATAAACTAAAACCAATTTGGATTTGGCCCAGAACTGAACTAGAACAGAACTAGAACTGAACTAGAACTGAACTAGAACTGAACTTGAACTGAACTTGAACTGAATTAGAACTGAACTAGAACTGAACTTGAACTGAAACAGAACTGAACTGGAACTGAACTGGAACTGATCTGGAACTGAACTAGAACTTAACTAGAACTGAACTAGAACTGAACTAGAACTGAACTAGAACTGAACTAGAACTGAACTAGAACTGAACTAGAACTGAACTAGAACTGAACTAGAACTGAACTAGAACTGAACTAGAACTGAACTAGAACTGAACTAGAACTGAACTGGAACTGAACTAGAACTGAACTTTAACTGAACTAGAACTGAACTAGAACTGAACTAGAACTGAACTGAACTAGAACTGAACTAGAACTGAACTAGATCTGAACTAGAACTGAACTAGAACTGAACTAGAACTGAACTTAAACTGAAGTAAAACTGATTTGAAATCAAATTATAACTGAAAAAGAACTGAATTAGAACTGATTTAGAATAGAACTAGAAATGAATTATAGGTGAGCTAAAACTGAATCGGAACTGATCTAGAATTTAACTATTTGATCATTTCAAATGTCATGTATTTAAGTCTCAAATTCTGCTTTAAAAAGTCTAACAATTAAATATATTTTTATTTTTGTTGCTATAAATCACCTTCGTCTAGACTTCAAAGTATCATTTAATAGCTTCTCTTAAGAAAAATGTGGGTTTCCTGAGGAAATTCCTACTTCAAACCAAAATAAATAAAAAATACTTTGATCCACACATTAAAACCTTTTCCTCTTGCTTTAATACTCTAATCAAACCAATCCAAAAAACACATAAAACAAATAAAATTCAATGAATTGGAATCTATTTGTATACAACGAACCAAACCTGGACAGTTTTGTTAATCCTCTTTAATACTTAAACAAATAAATAAAAATGTTCTTTTTTTGTTTTGTTTAAATATTTCATTTGTTTTCGTTTTTTTTTTCCCCCATTTTTGTAACAATTTATTTGTTCTAGACGAGTACACATCACCAAAAAAACGTTACAATTTCTAAATGGCAAATTTGAAGTTGAAGAAGGAAATGGAGGCAGTCGTGATTCGTATTTGGCAGATCATAAAATAGAAACGTATTTAATTGTGCCACCTAAGGTAAGTTTGTTCTAGTAAAACTGAATGCATGAAAAATTTAATTAAATGGAAGACAAACAATGTTAAAATAAATACCTATAGGGATTAATTTCATATAGAGGAATAAAAGTGAAAAGAAATTTAAGCAAACAAGGGAGACATAAAGTCGAAAAAAATATAAAATTTTATATAATAAAGAAAGCGTTTTTAAGTTAATTTTAAATTGAAACTATGGGTTTTGTTTTCAATATTCTATTCCTTTAAAAACTATAATTTAAATCCTTTTGTATTTCCTTAAAAAAAGATAAAATTTTAAAATAATAAAATTCCTCACAATTTTTAAGTTCAGCCATTAAATTCATCCAACATGAAAGCTATAACTTTTGAACTATTTTTTTTATCTTCCATTATTTTTTCTCTTTAGAAACCCACCTATATTACTCACATAGTACCACGTATAACAGAAATTAACTCATCACAAGACAATGTTAACATGCATGACGATACCTCCTCCACCAATGCCAACAATCATCATCACCAAAACAGCTTTAGTAATAATATCGATGCCGAAGCAACAGAAAAACTTTTACCAGTGACAGTAGTAAATTTTAAAGCTATAGACCCCACAGAAGCCTCCCATAAACTCTCACCCACAGCATCTAGTCCTGAACATAAATTGACACAATTATCATCAAGAACATCGATGTCCATTAAGGAGGAAGAAGATGAGGACACAGTTGAATTGAGAAATTCTACGACTACTACTACACCAACACAACAACAACAGGAAGTACAAACTCTTACCCCTTCTAATTCAACCAGTAAATTATTACAGCAGCAACAAAAACGTTTAAGTGATGGCAGTGATGTTGCAAATGCAACAATCACCAATAACAATAATACTCATGCTTCACTAACACCAAAATCATCATTAAGTTTACCCAATAATGATGATGCTCTTAGTGCTAGTGGCAGTGAGGGTGCCACTTCACAATGTGGTTCAGCTGGTGCTCATATTATAGAAAATCCTTTAGGAAATTGCGAATCATCTCAGTCATTACAACAGGCTGTTGCAACAACAACAGCAAATGGTATAGTACCAACAGCGACTACAAATGCAACAAGTACAACAACAACACCGACAACAACAAATACAACGCCAGCAACAGGAACTACAACTTTAACTACAGCAAATACGAGTAATAATTTATTGGTAACTGATATACCAGAGGGTAAAAGTCGTAGGAAATTATCGGTGCAAGGTAAATTAATTGAAATTGAAGCTAAAATATCACAAGTTTTTATTCTTAACGGTAAACTTGACTAAAAACTAGACTACAGCTTAGATCAAAGTCTAACCTATAAACTAAACTATAGTCTAGCCTTTAGTATTGACTATAAACTGGATTTTAGTCTAAACTATACTATAGTCTACTCTTTAGTTTCGACTATAAACTAGACCATAGTCTAGTCTATAGTTTCGACTATAGTTTTGACCATAAACTAGACTATAGTCTAGTCTATAGTTTTGGCTATAAACTAAACTATAGTTTAGCCTATAGTCCTGACTAGAAACTAGACAACAGTCTAGCCTATAGTCTTGACTATAAACTAGATTATAGTCTAGCCTATAGTCTTGACTATGAACTAAACTATAGTCTTGACTATAAACTACAATATAGTCTAGCCTATATTCTTGACTATAAACTAGACTATAGTCTAGCCAATAGCCTTGACTATAAACTAAACTATAAGTAGACTAGTTATACTATTGCCTATAAAATAGTCTGTAGTCTTGACTATAAACTAAAAACTTATAGTCCTGACTATAGACTAGAATATAGTCTAGCCTATAGTCTTGACTATAAACTAGACTATAGTTTAGCCTATAATTTTGACTATAAACTAAACTATATACTAGTATAGACTATAAAATAGTCTATAGTCTTGACTATAAACTATAAACTTATAGTCTTGACACTATAGTCTAGCCTATAGTCTTGACTATAAACTAGACGATAGTCTTTCCTATAGTCTTGGCTATAAACTAGTCTTGACTATAGTCTGACCTATACCTTGACTATAAAGTCGAGCCTTTAGTCTGGACTATAGTCTAGCTTATAACTTGACTATAAACTAGCCTATTGTCTAGCCTATAGTCTTGACTATGAAACAGACTATAGTCTAGCCTATAGTCTTGACTATAAACTAGCCTATAGTCTAGCCTATAGTCTTGACTATAAACTAGACTATAGTCTAGCCTAAAGTCTTGACTATAAACTAGACTATAGTCTAGCCTATAGTCTTGGTTATAAACTAGTCTTGACTATAGTCTGACCTATACCTTTACTATAAAGTCGAGCCTTTAGTCTGGACTATAGTCTAGCTTATAACTTGACTATAAGCTAGCCTATTGTCTAGCCTATAGTCTTGACTATAAAATAGACTATAGTCTAGCCTATAGTCTTGACTATAAACTAGCCTATAGTCTAGCCTATAGTCTTGACTATAGTCTGGCCTATAACTTGACTATAAAGTCCAGCATTTAGTCTGTACTATAGTCTAGCCTATAACTTGACTATAAACTAGACTATTGTCTATTCTATAGTCTTGACTATAAACTACCTATAGTCTAACCTATAGTCTTGACTATAGTCTAGCCTATAGTATAGCCTATAAAATAGACTATAGTCTGGCCTATAGTCTTGACTATAATCTAGCCTATAGTCTTGACTATAAACTAGACTATAGTCTAGCCTATAGTCTAGACTTTAAACTAGACTATAGTCTATCCTATAATCTTGACTATAAACTAGACTATAGTCTAGACTATAATTAGTCTATAGTCTTGACTATAAGCTAAACTATAGTTCGGGCTATAAGCTGTATATAGCCTGGACTATTGCATTGACTATAAACTGAACTATATTCTAGCCCATAAAGACTATGAACTAGTCTACAGTTTTTTGGTCTTTTAAAAAATTAAATTTTTTATTATTTCTCCATTTTTTTATTTTATACTTTTTTTTCGCTTTAGGTTTAATATCATTTGCTGATAGAAGACGTTCATCAGGTGCATTTATGGAACGTAAAATGTCCGTACATACAAATGAAAGTTTTCGCAGTCATGGTGGTAAGTTAAACTTTAAATAAGAGTAAGCAAAAAATCCTTGGCAAAAAAAAAAGAAACATCCTTTTAAAACGTAAACCCTTTTATATATAGTTTTACTCTAAAAAAACTTTAAAGTTGTTCCTTTTAAAAAACAATAATGCAATTTATTTAGTTTATATTTTATTTTACTATTTTTTTATTCTCACCTCCCGCTCTTCTATCTGTAGGTCATGTTACCCGCAATCGTCCTTCATCGAAAATGACCAAATATGTTGAATGCTGGGGTGCTGATCGTCCTTTTGCCAATATAGCTGAATCTAAATTGGTGAAAAACATTGGTTTGGCTGTAAGTATTTTTATGTTTTTTACATGCATGATACAATTTATTTTAGTATAAAAAAGAGCAAAATGAAGTAAACAGGAAAAAACAAACTTTTTTTTAGTCAATTACTTGTCCCTTTTGGTCAAATTTGTAAATACAATTTAAAAGAAAAAAGTGTAATATTTGTATGCTAGAAGCTACATAGAAGGATAAAAGGGTTAAGCAACAAACAGTGGAAGTCAAGAGAATAAAATAAAAATTCAGCTAAACTTTGTGAAAAAACATCTTTTCCTTTAAGAAATAACGTCATTTCTAAAAAAAAAAACTCAGATCTTCTATAGAAAAAACCTAACCTTTTAAAAGAAAACTATACTCTCTACAAAAAAATAATATTATTTGAGAAAAAATTTCCACTTTGTAATAAAAAAATTACTTCAGCATAAATATAGTTCTTTGTCTGTCCCACTGTCTTTTGTACATTTACATTTAGTAGTTTTTCCTAAAAAGTTTTTTTTTTTTTCAAACATTTTGTTAATATTCCTTTTAAAAGTAACTAAACTTATGTATGTTCATTTTAGTTGCTTGTATTTGTTCCCCCTTTCCATTACACACTGCCACCCACCCACCTAGCATACTAATCTTTATTTGCTTCTTCTTTATTAAATTAAATTTTAAACATGTTACAAAAATCTCCAACATTTCTTGTAACACTGATTTTTGTGTTTTTCTATGCGTATATATGTTTAGTTTCACTTTAAGACCTAAAGCATTTGCAAATTTATATAAGATTTTAGTAGAAATTCTTATGTTTTAACAATATTTTCGTACATATAGTAAATGTCAAAGATGATAAACGCCTTAAAGTATGCACAGGAGTAAAATTAAGAAAAGTATGTAATAAAGTTTAATGAAATTTTGTGTAAAATTAAAATGGACATGTTGAATGTAATAAAAATAAAAAAAATGTTTTTAAGTTAAAAGTGTATAATTTGCACAAAAATTATGCTACAATTTCTTAAAAAAAAAAAAAAAACTAACGGTTTGAAATGAAACTACATATCTTTTATATAAATTAGACGTCAGTCTAGCTTGACTATAGTCTTGACTATAGTATACTCTACAATCCTGACTATAGTATACTTTATAGTCCTGACAATAGTCTTGACTACTATTCTATAGTCCTGACTATAGTCTTGACTACTATTCTATAGTCCTGACTATAGTCTTGACTACTATTCTATAGTCCTGGCTATAGTCTTGACTACTATTCTATAGTCCAGACTAAAGTATACTCTATAGTCCAGACTAATGTATACTCTATAGTCCAGACTAAAGTCTACTCTATAGTCCTGTCTATAGTCTACTCTATAGTCCCTACAATATTCTATTCTATAGTCCTGACTATAGTCTATTTTATAGTCTTGACTATAGTCTACTAAATAGTCCTGATTATGGTCTAATAAATATTCCTGACTATAGTCTTGACTACTATTCTATAGTCCTGACTAACGTCTACTCTATAGCCCAGACTAAAGTCTACTATATAGTCCTGTCTATAGTCTACTCTATAGTCCTGACTATAGTCTAAGCTATAGTCATGACAATAGTCTACTCTATAGTCCTGACTACAGTCTATTCTATAGTCATGACTATAGTCTATTCTATAGTACTGACTGTAGTCTATTCTATAGTCCTGACTATAGTATATTCGATAGTCCTTTCCATAGTCTAATGCGGTTCTAGTTCTATTTTAGTTATATTTCAGTTCTAGTTCAGTTCTAGTTCAGTTCAAGTTCAGTTCAAGTTCAGTTCTAGTTCAGTTCTAGTTCAGTTCTAGTTCAGTTATAGTTCAGTTCTAGTTCAGTTCTAGTTCAGTTCTAGTTCAGTTCTAGTTCAGTTCTAGTTCAGTTCTAGTTCAGTTCTAGTTCAGTTCTAGTTCAGTTCTAGTTCAGTTCTAGTTCAGTTCTAGTTCAGTTCTAGTTCAGTTCTAGTTCAGTTCTAGTTCAGTTCTAGTTCAGTTCAAGTTCAGTTCTAGTTCAGTTCTAGTTCAGTTCTAGTTCAGTTCTAGTTCAGTTCTAGTTCAGTTCTAGTTCAGTTCTAGTTTAGTTCTAGTTCAGTTCTAGTTCAGTTCTAGTTCAGTTCTAGTTCAGTTCTAGTTCAGTTCTAGATCAGTTCTAGTTCAGTTCTAATTCAGCTCTAGTTCAGTTCTAGTTCAGTTTCAGTTAAGTTCTAGTTCAGTTCAGTTCTAGTTCAGTTCTAGTTCAGTTCTAGTTCAGTTCTACTTCAGTTCTAGTTTAGTTCTAGTTCAGTTCTTGCTCAGTTCTAATTTAGTTCAAAATTAGTTTAGTTTCAGTTTCTGATCAAGTCTAATTTAGCTCTAAATTAATTATAATTCTAGTCGAATTCTAATTTACAGTTTAGTTTAGTTTAATTCTAAATCTTTATTTTAATCTTATTATTATTGTTTGTAGTTTTCCTTTTATTAATTCAATATTTTTCCAGTTTCTCTTTTGCTCTTTAAGCTATAAAATGAATTTTATTTTCATTTATATTTTGACTTCTTCCTTTGACTTTAATTCTCTCTTTTATATTGATATTGTCGTTATTTTCTTTCTAATTTCTCTTTTAACCTTTAGAGCATAGCAATGATTGAATCAAATTTACTGCCACCCGAGCGTAAATGTTTTAATTTTAATTGTTTTGGACCACCCACCGAACTAAAGCCCTTCACCATGTGGTATCGTAATACGCCACGTGAAGTGATGTATAGAGCAAGACCCGATACACATTTTCGTTATGATTTAATCTGTGCTTTTTTGCTGTTCCTATCAATAGCTTTAGTGCAATTAATAGTGATGGAAATGTGAGTAATAGAGGAAAAGCAATAAAAATAAATTTTTATAGTTATTTTTTTTTTTTTTTATTTTAATTGCAGAAACTTTGCTTTATTGGGTTCTTTGGCAGCCACTTTTATATCTTTGGGTTTGTTTTTATATCTTAGCAATATGCATGTGCCGGATATTGAGTCAACAACAGCCGATAGAAATGGCCCTGGTCAGGTGGTGGCCAGTAGTCGTTATTTAAGATTAGCTATATTTATTATAGCAAATATTTTAATATCTGCTTGTGCGGTATTTAGTGTGGTAAGTGTTTTTTGTGATTTAATTAAATTTATTTTATTTTAATTTAATTTTTTTTGGTTTCCAGATAAACTTTACCAACGATCCTGATTTTATTTCTTCAAATCTAACATTTTTAAATAATTCCTCTAATGATTCTTCTATAAGTGATATAGTTCCTTCTACGATTTTATATCCCGATCTTAATATAGCTCCTATATTCCTTTGCTGTTGTGCCATAAGTTTAGCTGCTATATCAGCTTTTCTAAGATCGGGTTTTATTTTAAAATTGTTTACCATGTTTGTGGCTTTAGTGTGTCAAATTATTATTTTACATTACAATGATTTATATGAGAGATATAATATGGAATTAAGAGCAGATTGGTAAGAAAATAAATCAATTATTTTAGTATTTAAATTAAAATTTTGTTTCTTTAATAGTTTACCTTTAGAAGTCAAGGGTTTTCTTTTGTTGTTATTAGTCATAGCGGTGTTGCATACCCTTGACCGTCAAGGTGAATATGTGGCAAGAACAGATTTTCTGTGGAAGGCCAAATTAAAAGTAGAACAGGAGGAAGTAGAAACTATGAGAGGAATAAATAAGGTTAGTTTAATTTTATGAAAAATACTATATAAGAAAAACATACCTATTTTTGTTCTACTTAGATTCTTTTAGAAAATATTTTACCTGCCCATGTGGCTACACATTTCCTGCACCAAGAACGCTCCACGGAATTGTATCATGAAAGTTATTCCTGTGTGGCCGTAATGTTTGCCTCTATACCCAACTATAAAGAGTTTTATGATGAGACAGATGTGAATAAACAAGGTTTAGAATGTTTAAGATTACTCAATGAAATTATATGCGATTTTGATAAGGTAATTCCCCCTTAATTCACTATATAAAATCCTTAATTTTCAATATTTTTGTTTATTTTTTCTTTTTAGTTACTTTTAAAACCCAAATTCAGTGGCATCGAAAAAATTAAAACTATAGCCAGCACTTATATGTGTGCTTCAGGTCTAAGACCTGGCAAGGAGGAAGGAGCTACGGTAAGTTTTTTATTGTCTTGTTTTTATGTTAATCACCTGGATGTTGTCTAGTGTTGGGTAGTGGTGTTAGTGTAGTGTTTATCTTTGTAGTTTAAAGTGTAGTACTAAATGTATTAGTGTTTTAATTCTGTTAAAAACTTAAACTATTTTCATAAATTTTTCTTATTTTTTTCCTCTTGAAATTTTTTATTAATAAATAAAAAAACAAGCAGCTTATGCGTAATTTTGCGGTAAGTAAGATTTCAAGTCTATAATTTTTTAAATAAAAATTTTAGAAAAAAATGTTATATAAAAAAGGTATAATTGGATTTGTGAATTAAGCACGAAAAAATCCAACCTTTAATAAAAAAATATTAATAGGAATAATAGGAATTATTACAATAAAAATCCTTAAAGATCAAGTTGGCTCTAATAAGAAAGCAAATTTCTTAAGAAAATTTTGCACTAAAAAAAAAAAATAAAATGCAACATTACTCCCTTAAAAAGACATTTTTAAAAAAATTTTGCCCTTTCTTAAAAAAAGAAACTACCTTCTAAAGAATATTTGGTTTTGAAAATGATATTCTTTTGTAAGAAAGAAGTTTTAAAGAAATAAGAAGCAACTTCTAAAACAAATTTTTTACCTTTTTAAGACAATTTTAAATAAAAAGAAGCAAATTTTTTGTACAAAAAATGTTGCCCTTTTTAAGAAAATGCAACATTTTGTTTTTAAAATTATGCACTTTTCTAAAGAAAATAAAAATTTTATAGGAAGAACTGTCTTAAAAAAAGTATCAAATTTCTTAAGAAAATTTCTCCATTTTTAAGAAAGCAACATTTTATTTTGTAAAATATACTTTTCTAAAGAAAATATTAAAGAAAAAAAAATCATAAAAAGAAGTCTTGGAAGAAGCTATTTTTAAAATGGACCAAGTATATTGTCCTTTATTAGGAAAATTTTGTTTTAACAAATCTTGTCCTTTTCTGAATTAAATAAAAAAATAAAAATAAATATTAAAAAAGATAGCAAAAAAATACCTTTTTAAGAATTTGCAAAATTTTGTTTTGAAAATGTTGTCCTTTTCTAAAGAGAATAAACAAATTCTTAACAAAACCTTAAAGAAGTAGCAATAATTAAAAAGAAACAAATTTCTGAAGAAATTTTTGCCCTTTTCTAAGTAAATGCAATATTTTCTTTTGAAAAAGTGTGCCCTTTTATAAAGAGAATAAAAAATTCTTTAAAAGAAGTCTTAAAAAAGAAGCTGTTTGTAAAAAGAAACAAATTTCTTAAACAAAGAAAATGCAATATTTTGTTTTTAAAAATGATGCCCTTTTATAAAGAGAATAGAACAAATTTTAAAAAAAATAGTTTTCATAAGAAAATATTACTTTTTTCTAGAAGCAGCATATTTTGTATAAACTTTAGACTATTCAAAAGGAAAACAATTTCCTAATAGAAAATGTTGCACTTTTTACAGAAGCTGGAATTTTTATATAGAAAATATTGCACTCTTTTATAGAGAAAATGTATTATAGAGAAAATTTTGTTCGTTTGTAGATACTGAAAATTAAAAAATCTTGCCCTGTCTTAAAGAAGCAAATATTTTTTCTAAATGAAATGTTGCCCTGTTCTAGAAGCTGCAAATTTTCTATACAAAAATTTAATTTAACAATTTTAAATACGAGTATGTAACAAATTTCTTAATAAAAAATGTTGCTCTTTTTCAAGAGCTAACAAATTTTTATATACCTTTTCGAAAAGGTATCAATTTCGTAATAGAAAATATTGCCTTCAAGAGTGTGCTTCTTTTCTATAGCAAATTTATCCCTATACTTGAGGCAGTAATTTTTTCTATAGGAAATTTTGTTCCTCTACAAGAGATAACAAATTTTCTATACAAAACGTTAATCTCAATATAGAAGTAATTTTTGTAACAGAAAGTTTTGCACTCTTCAAGAGGTTAACAAAGAAAATGTTGACCTCTTGTAGATACTGGTAATTTTTTAACAGAAATTGTTGCCCCTTTTTTAGAGACAACAAATTTTTTATGAAAATGTTACCCCCTTTTCTACAGGCAGCTAATTTTATAATAAAAATGTTGAACTTCTTCCAGAGCATCCAAAATGTCTATAGAAAATCTCTTTAAAATGGAATTAATTCAGCCTATTTCCTATACAAAATGTAGCCCTTAGATATTGTCGTCTTCTAAAGGTAGGAAAGGATGATATTGTTGTCTTGTAGAGGCTATAAATGTTTTATAAAAAATATTGCCCTTTTGAAGACGAAGCTAATTTTTGTATTGAAAATGTTGCCCTCTTCTAAATGCCAAATATTGCCCCCCTTTTCTAGATGATTAAAAATGTCTATAGAAAATCTGAAGAAATTTTTAAATAAATAATGTGGTATAGAAAGTATTAAGGCTCCGTTACTCTACCGTAAATGTAAATGTAGCGTATCATCTGACACGTTTTACATATGAGAGTTATGTGTACTCAAAAACATAAATGTTACGTAGTAACCTAAGTAAATTAGGTCGCTCTACGCATAGAGTAACACATAGAGACGAAATTCTCGATTGACAATTAAACAAAATTGTTGTTTTGTAAACAAAAATATGTTTTTATTTTCTTTTGGCAACAACAAAATGTATTTTATTACATGTATTTTGTTGTTGCATGAGTTAGGTTTTTGACAACCGACTTAGGTTTTCGACAATTAGTTTCGTCTCTTGTTAAGGCTCCATTACTCGACCTTAAATGTAAATGTAGCGAATCAGCTGACACGTTTTGCTTATGAGAGTTATGTGTGTATGTGTACTAAAAAACGTAAATGTTACGTAGCAACCTAATCAAATTAGGTCGCTCTACGTTTTTACGTGACAGCTGTAACAACAGTGTTGACAGCTTTTTATTTCATTATACTAAATCTGCGCAAAAAATCGCTGTAAAAGGTTTATCAATTGGACAATTAGTTTTGCTGTTTTCTTCACTAAAAAATTGTTGAAATAATTTAAATAAGACGTAGAGTCGAATATTTAATTTAAAGTTCAAAATTTTTGTCATAAAAGCACAAATTTCGTTTTGTATACAAATCGCTGAAATACAAACCAATAAATTTTGCGATTTTCAATTTGAATTTTATCCACTGGAAATATGTGTAATTGACATCACCGATGTTCATGTGTACAAAACAACAACAAAGTACTAGCTGCATTTACGTTTTTAGAGTAATCATCCACTTACGTTTCCCTTTACATTTACGTTTTTACATTTACATTTACGGTAGAGTAATGGAGCCTTTACTCTTTGGCTCTACTAGGGTTTTATAGTTTCAACAAAAAGTCGACTTTTCGATTTTTCGACTTTTTTTAAATAGTCGACTTTTCGACTTTTTCAATTATTAAATAGTCGACTTTTCGACTTTTTTTAATTTTGAAATAATCGACTTTTCGACTTTTTCCGACTATTTTCGACTTTTCGACTATTTTCGACTTTTTCCGACTATTTTCGACTTCTTCCGACTTTTCAACTATTTTCAACTTTTTCCGACTATTTTCGACTTTTTCCGACTATTTTCGACTTTCCGACTATTTTCGACTTTTTCCGACTATTTTCGACTTTTCGACTTTTTTTGACTATTTTTTGTTAATTGTCTAATAAAAACTTTAAAAATAAAAATGAATACAACGCAAACAAATATATTGATTAACAAACAAATCTATCCAATGAGAGTGCTAGTTACACACAAAAATATGTATTAACTACACGGTTTAATGGTATATAAATAAAAGCTGAAAAGAAACTATTCATTTTAAATAGGATAATTTTTTAAACATTTTTCTACTTTCCGACTATTTTCGACTTTTTCCGACTTTTCGACTTTTTCCGACAATTTTCAACTTTTTCCGAATATTTTCGACTATTTTCGACTTTTTCCGACTTTTCGACTTTTTCCGACTATTTTCGACTATTTTCGAATTTTTCCGACTTTTCGACTATTTTCGACTTTTTCCGACTATTTTCGACTTTTTCCGACTATTTTCAACTTTTTCCGAAAATTTTCAACTTTTTCCGACTTTTCGACTATTTTCGACTTTTTCCGACTATTTTCGACTTTTCAACTTTTGGCATCAAGAAAGTCGATTTATTGACAATTTTCAAATCAAAAAGTCGATTTCGACTTTTCGACTTTTTACAACAAAAAGTCGATTGTTCGATTATTCGAAAGTCGATTTGATAAACCCTAGGCTCTACGTTTTTATGTGACAGCTGTAAGAACAGTGTTGCTAGCTTTTTATTTCAATATACTAAATCTGCGTAAAAAATCGTTGTAAAAGGTTTATCAATTGGACAATTTGTTTTGCTGTTTTCTTCACTAAAAAATTTGAAAATTTTTGCCATAAAAGCACAAATTTCGTTTTGTATACAAATCGCTAAAATACAAACCAATAAATCTAGCGATTATTAAACAGATTGAGATTTTCTGGCAGTAAATTAAATTTTCTATAAAAATTTTAACTTTTTCAAAAAGATAGCAACATTATTACAGAAAATGTTGACCATTTGCTAAAAAAAGCAATTTTGTTGTAGAAAATGTTACCTTTTTCTGGTAACAGTAAATTTTTTTATAGAAAATGTTGTATTCTTTAAGAGGTTAAGAATTTTTTATAAAAAATTTAGTAGAAAATTTAATTTTATGTAAAAATAATGTTAAGCTTTTCATAAAGGAAGTAACTTTATTGTAAAAAATGTTAAGCATTTTCTAGAAGAAGAAATTTTTTATAGAAAATGTTACCTTTTTCTACAAACATTTAAATTTCTATATAAAATCTAAACCTCATCACTAGGAAATTATTATTATTATTATTATTTTTTATTTTTTTTTTATTTTTTTTTTTTTTTTTTGTAAATATATTAAGTTCTTTAAAAAGTAAGAAACTTTATAGTAAAAAATGTTGCTTCTTTTCTAGAAGAAACATTTCTTTCGCAGAAAATGTTGTCTTTTCCTAGGGAAAGGAAATTTTGTCTACAAAATGTTGCCCTCTTTCAGAGGTAACGAATTATTTATACAAAATCTAACCCCCTGTTTTTATAAAACGAACGAAAAATTCGTTTCGTCAAAATGTATGGAATAAATTTCAAATTTATTTGTTGTTTTTAATATAAATTCTCGAAACGAATTTTTCGTTCGTTTTATAAAAACTTTGGGTAAATCTCTTTAGCAGGAAATAAAATTTTCTGTTAAAAGTTCTTCACAAAGGAATCAATTTTATTGCAGAAAATATTGCCCTTTATCTAGAAGCGATTTTTTAGAAAATTTTACCTTTTAAAAGAAAAAAAATTGTCTATAAAAATGCTGGCTTATTTTGAAGAGGCCTCAAATATTTTATACAAAATCTAAACCTCTTCAGGAGGAAATTAAAATTTTCATAAAGAAAATCAAAATTTTGTACACATTTTTGCCCTTTACCTAAATATAGCAATTTGTTTGCACAAAATGTTGCCCTATTATTAAAGGCACTTTGATTTCTAGAGAAAATCTTGACTTAGAGTAAGTAAATTTTTTGAATAAAAAACGTTTTTCAAATAAATGGCAAATTTTTGTATAGAAAATGTTGCCTTTTTTGAAAATAGTTTTCAAAAATGTTGCCCTTTTCTAGAAGAAAAACCATTTATTTAATTATATTAATATTTTTTTTTTTTTTTAGATTTCTAGGTTTTATTTTATGAATCCTTTTAATACAATTCCCTTTTGTTTAATTTTTCACATAATTTATCAAAAATATCTTTCTTTTTTTTTCCCATTTTTTAATATTAAACTTAAAACTAATAAAGTTGTAAAAATCAATAATTTATACTTTTTTCTTTCTCTTTTCTTTTTTTATTACAAACATCCGTTCTTGGTTGGAAAATAAAAAAAAAAAAAAAACCTTAAACTTTGTGACATCAACATTACACTTCCTGTCTGGTCATAACAACAATGATTTTATGATATTGACACCGTGACTTTGACAATAATGTCCTGCTTTTTTTTTTTTTAAACTGATGATGACCCTGATGTTTGACAACAATGTAATGATGATAATAATGATGTTGATGATAATGTCATGACATACAGGATGAAAAACGTACCGAAGAACATAATGTGGTCATTTTAGTTGAATTTGCTATTGCATTAATGTCAATTTTAGATTCAATTAATCGTGAATCATTTCAAAGATTTCGTTTACGTATTGGTCTAAATCATGGTCCTGTCATAGCGGGTGTTATAGGAGCCCAAAAGCCTCAATATGATATATGGAGTAATACGGTAAATGTAGCTTCACGTATGGATTCTTGTGGTGTTATGGGAAGATTACAGGTATAATATAAAAAATAAATTTGTTTATAAAAAAGAAATTTATGTTAATTTTTAAATTTATTTAAAATAATTTTTGTTTTCTTTTCCAGACCACCGAACATACGGCTCAAATTTTAATGGCCGCCGGCTATGAGTGTGAATGTCGTGGTTTAACTTATGTTAAAGGCAAAGGAAATCTAGTCACTTATTTTGTAAAGACACCATTTGATGGAAAATTATAATAATTTTAAGCTTAATTTATTAGCATCACTAAAAAAAAAATGCAAAGAAATCATAAATTTTTTTGAAACAACGTTAAAAAATTGAAAGATGTAATAAAAAAAAAAACAAAGAAAATATTTATTAGCCAGAATAATGCATATTTAGTATAATATACATAACTATATAATGAAACGAATTATCTTTTTACCACCTCCATCTTAACTAACAAAATACAAAACCATCAATTATTTCAATTATCCTAAGCATTTAAATTAATACCTACATATATTTAAAAAATAAAACCTTAAAAGAATTACTAGAAAACAAGATAAAATTAATATTGTAATTCAAAGGGAAAATAAAAGCAGATATTAAAAGGTATCAAATTAAAGCAGATATTAAAAGGTATCAAAATAATTTCATTATAAAAAAAAAATCCTTTTCGAAGAGTAACACTTTTTCCTAGAAAATTTAGTTGACTAAAAAATTTTCTATACAAAATTCAATATCTTTGCAAAAAGTTAATATTTTCTATAAAATAATTGTTTTAACTTTCAAAAAAAATTTATTTTGAAATAAAAATTGGCTGCATCTAAAAAGGGCAACATTTTCTTTATAAAATTTAATACGTTTGCAAAAGGGCAACAAAATGTTCAAGATGTTCCTTTTGAAAAGATTTAGAAAATTTGCTGCCTCTAGAAAAAGGGCAATAATTACTGTAAGAATTTCACTGTCCCTAAAAAAAGGGGTAATATTTTCTATACAAAATTCAATACCTTTACAAAAGGGCAAAATGTTTATATAATATTTGCTCTTTAAAAAGATTCACATTTTTTTATAAACAAAATTACTGCCTTCAAAAAAAGGACACATTTTCTTGAGAATAATAGTAAAAGGTTTTAGATTTTGTACTAAAAGCTAACTGCCTCTAGAAAAAGGACAATATTTTTTATAAAAAAACATTACTGCCTTCAAAAAAGGGCAACATTTTCCACGGAATATTTACTGTCTTTTTAAACATTTTAGATATTTTGTAGAAAATGTATTGCATTTTAAAGTGAACAACATTTTTTAAAAGAATATTTGCTGCCGCAAAAAAGAAGGACAGCAATTTCCATAAGAAATTTATTGCCTCAATACGAGAAGAAATGTTTGTTATATAAAATTTTATGCCTCTACAAGAAAACGAAATATTTTTTTATAAAAGGGGCAACATTTTTTACTTAAAATTTATCTTTCTTTTGAAGAGGTTTACATTCTATATGAAATATTTTTTGCCACTTTAAAAAGGCTATACATTCTATAAAATTTGCAACAATTTTCTATATAAAAGCTCCGTTACTCTACCGTAAATGTTAAAACGTAAATGTAAACGAAACTTAAGTGGATGGTTCAAACACAAGCGCTCGGCTAATAAAGTCTTTAGTCAAAAAACGTAAATGTAGCCGGTACCTTGCTGTTGTTTTGTACACATCAACATCAGTGATATCAATTACACATTTTTCCAGTAAATCAAATTCAGTTTGAAAATCGCTAGATTTATTGATTTGTATTGCTTTTATGACAAAAATTTTAAATTTTAAATTATTGATTCAACTCTAAACTTTATTTAAATTATTTTATCAATTTTTTAGTGAAGAAAACAGCAAATCAAATTGTCTAATAGATAAACTTTTTATAGCGATTTTTAACACAGATTTAAACAATTTAGCAACATTTTTCACATAATTCGCTCCCACTGAAAAAGGAGGCAAGATTTTCTATAAGAAATAAAATAACTCTTCAAAAGGCAAAAATTTTCAATTTGCTGCCTGTAGAAAAACGCCAAAATTTTCAATAAAAAATGATTCTACTACAATATATTAAGATATTTTATAGAACAATTTACCATTTTTTTGAAAAATGTTTAAACTATGTAAGCAAAATTTGCTACCACAAGAGAAGGACAACATTTACTATGGGTAGAGGTAGCGACCTCTAAAAAAAAAGCAACATTGGTACTCATTTACCTCCCTAATTCACTTAAAATCGTAAATATTTCCTATACTATTTATCCGATAGCAAAGATTAAGGTGTCAATTAAAAGCTCTTAAGGTTGCATTTACAAAAATAAAATAAAAATAATATAAAAGTTTCATAAACACAACTTTTGAAGTATTTTATAATTTTTTGTGGAAAAAAAAAAATTTTTTTTTTTTTTTTGTGGAAATAATTTTTTTTAATAGCAGGCCTTCGGCCGGGCAGAAGGGTTTTTAACTCTGTGGTATGTCCAAAATCGGCTTCGCTAACGAAATTCTTTCTTTTTACCCAACTTTTTTTATAACGAAAATTTTTTGATACGAGTTTCTTAGGAAAATTCGATTTTCAAAGCCCTATAACTTCCAAAATATTTATTTGCGGCCAAAAATCAAACACAAGCGCTCGGCTAATAAAGTCTTTAGTCAAAAAACGTAAATGTAGCCGGTACCTTGCTGTTGTTTTGTACACATCAACATCAGTGATATCAATTACACATTTTTCCAGTAAATCAAATTCAGTTTGAAAATCGCTAGATTTATTGATTTGTATTGCTTTTATGACAAAAATTTAAAATTTTAAATTATTGATTCAACTCTAAACTTTATTTAAATTATTTTATCAATTTTTTAGTGAAGAAAACAGCAAATCAAATTGTCTAATAGATAAACTTTTTATAGCGATTTTTAACACAGATTTAAACAATTTAGCAACATTTTTCACATAATTCGCTCCCACTGAAAAAGGAGGCAAGATTTTCTATAAGAAATAAAATAACTCTTCAAAAGGCAAAAATTTTCAATTTGCTGCCTGTAGAAAAAGAAATAAAATAACTCTTCAAAAGGCAAAAATTTTCAATTTGCTGCCTGTAGAAAAACCCCAAAATTTTCAATAAAAAATGATTCTACTACAATATATTAAGATATTTTATAGAACAATTTACCATTTTTTTGAAAAATGTTTAAACTATGTAAGCAAAATTTGCTACCACAAGAGAAGGACAACATTTACTATTGGTAGAGGTAGCGACCTCTAAAAAAAAAGCAACATTGGTACTCATTTACCTCCCTAATTCACTTAAAATCGTAAATATTTCCTATACTATTTATCCGATTGCAAAGATTAAGGTGTCAATTAAAAGCTCTTAAGGTTGCATTTACAAAAATAAAATAAAAATAATATAAAAGTTTCATAAACACAACTTTTGAAGTATTTTATAATTTTTTGTGGAAAAAAAAATTTTTTTTTTTTTTTTGTGGAAATAATTTTTTTTAATAGCAGGCCTTCGGCCGGGCGGAAGGGTTTTTAACTCTGTGGTATGTCCAAAATCGGCTTCGCTAACGAAATTCTTTCTTTTTACCCAACTTTTTTTATAACGAAAATTTTTTGATACGAGTTTCTTAGGAAAATTCGATTTTCAAAGCCCTATAACTTCCAAAATATTTATTTGCGGCCAAAATTTTTTACATCATTGTATTCACCGTTAAAAGTACTGTCAATGGCAAAAAAATCAAATAAATCGGAGCTGAATTAGGGTGGTCTATTTATACCGCAACATGTTCTAAGAAGTCAAGATTTTCTATAGAAAATTAGCTTTCTTTTTTAATGTTTAAAGTTGAAGTTTAAATTTTCTAAACAAAAATTAATGACTAAAGAAGAGGGCAAAATTTTCTATTAGAAATTTCCTGCCTCTAGGAAAGGGGCAACATTTTCTTAACAAAAAATTATTATTATTATTATTTTTTTTTTAACTTTTAATTTGTTTAAGCAAAATTTGCGACCTTAAAACGAGGGCAATATATTTTATTTACTGCCTTTAGAAGAGGGCAATATTTTCTATAGAAAATTTACAACCTAAAAGTTTTCTAAAGGAATGATTGTTGTCTCGAGAAATGAAGCAACAGTTTTTATAGAAAAGCGCAAAAAATTATGCTTTTAGAAGAGCAAAATATTTTTAAATAAAATTTTCTGCATGAAATTCAACATTTTCTATAGAAAATTTGCTTTTTATTTAATTTCTTTTACAATTTTTATTTTCTCAACAAAATTTGCTACCTCAAGAAGAGGGCAATATTTTTTATTTACTGCCTCTAGGACAAGGCAACATTTTTTATGGAAAAGTTTAGCATTTTCTATAGCACATTTCCAGCCTTTAAAAAAGAAATCATTTGTAAAGGAAAAAAATAATAGCTTTGGAGAAAAAAGCAACATTTTCTATAAAAAAGGCAACATTTTCAATAAAAAAGGCAATCTATAAAAAGGCAAAATTTTCTGCTTCTAGAAGGTTGTAATATTTATAAAGTAAATTGTCTGCCTTTTGAGCTATATTTCTATAGAAAAGCTAAACATTTTCCATAAAAAGGCAGAATTGTCAATATAAAAGGCAATATTTTCTTTAAAAAGGGCAAAATTTTCCTTAAAAAAGGCAACATTTATAAAGACAGAAAATTATGCCTCTGGAAGAGTCTAAAATTTATACACTTTCTGTGAAAGGTGCAACATTTTCTTTAAATAGGGCAAAATTTTATTTTAAATTGTAAAAATTTCTACGTCGGGCTTCACATAAAGCAATTTTTCTTGTTGCAATTCTGACTTCGAAGACGAGAAAGGTTAAGAGAATGTAAAAGTTTATAATTGAGACAATATTTTTCTGTTCTGTGTGTGAACCTCTACTATGGAAAAATGCTGAAAATTATGCTTCTGGAAGAGCATAATATTTTAAGGAAAATTTCCTGCCTCCAGTAGAAGTTTAAAGTATTC
The DNA here is from genome assembly GCA_951394005.1 of Protophormia terraenovae. Lineage (NCBI taxonomy): Eukaryota > Metazoa > Arthropoda > Insecta > Diptera > Calliphoridae > Protophormia > Protophormia terraenovae. The sequence continues at coordinate 13,535,263 of OX596075.1, read as the reverse complement.
TATTGATATTCTGCAGCCTTTTTAAAATTTATTTGCTTTTTCTAAAGAAACCAAATTTTTATTATTTAATTCCTTTTAATATCTGCTTATTTTATCTTCTATATAATAAATACAAATTATATACCATACAAAAAAAACCTTTTAAGTTAATTTTTTATTAGAAACAATTAAAACAACTTAATGTCTTGCTTTTATTATAAAATTTCTTTGAAAATAATAAAACATAAGTTTTTATTTATCTTTTATAAAATAATACTTTTCAACCTTTATTACAAAATATATGTTCAGTTTGTTATTTTTAGTATCCTTTTAAACTTTTTTCTATTTGCAAAAAAAATAATTTATTTAATACTTATTTTCTTTAACCTTAACGTATAAAAAAGAAACCAGCAAGTGGTTTTTATAATGTCCTGGTTTCTTTAACAGGATTTGCTTAATTCTTTCAAATTTTGTTGTTTTTTTGGTTTTTCTGTTCTTAAATCCCTTCATTTATAATCCTCTAAAACAAATTTTGTTTAAAAGTGTTTTAGCTTTAGGCTATTTTTTACTTTCCCTTTTTTAACATTAGTTACTTTGTTATAGGATGTTTATGAAATAAAAGAAAAAATAAAATTGTTATACTAACAAAACAAAAATCTATTAAATATTCTTTTGTTAACTTATTTCTCCCTTCCTCTATCTTCGCACAAATGGAAATACCTCAAAGTTTTTTTTTCTAACTATTTAACACACTCTTTATATTTATTTTTTAAGGACTTGTTAGTCCTTGTAAAAAAGAATGTTTAATAAAATAAATAATTTAAATTTTAAACTAAAAACATACACTAAAATTTAAAAAATTCTATTTAAAACTATTTTTTATACTAAATTGTTAATTATTGTTATTGTTTTTTTAGGTTAAAATTTTTTTAAAAATTAATATTTATGTGTTTTTTTTACAAAAAAGAAACTAACTATAAACACACAAAAAAAGTGACACTAAACTACCGATATTATAGTGAAAAATAAAGAAATCGAAAATAAGTTAAAATATAAAAAAATATTTTAAATAATAACAACTTTAAGATCTTTTATTTATAATAAAATTATAATTTTGTAAAAATTTATTAAAACAAAATTGTTGATGAAAATTTTATTTTAATTAAATTATCTATTAAAAATTTGTTTTATTAATATTTTATAAATTTAAAATTGATTTATAGATAAAACGTTTTAAATATTCACTTCATTTCTCAAACTTTTATTTATTTCATTTTAAAAATTTCTATAACTTTTATAAAATTTGTTTTTAATATTCAATTTGTTTTCGATTTTTTTTTCATTTCTAAACTATAATAAATTTATTAAATATTACTATATCTTTAAAATAAATAATCTAATTATAAAGAAATTTAAATAAAAATATTTAAAATATATTTATTTAAGATGCTATTGTAAAATTATGTAAAAAAATAATAATAAAAAAAACAAATTAAATAAAATGCAATAAATTATAAAATGTTAGCAAATGAAAAATGGAAATTGTTTTAATTTAGTTTTAAAAGAAAAACTTAGTACATACTACAACTGTAAAGCAGGTATCATAGGCATATTTTTTTAATAACCCCCAAATACATTTTGTTTTTCTTATATTCAAAATTCGGAAGGATTAAAAAGTATAATACTTCAAACAATTAGTTAATCCTTTTGCAAGGAAATACACGCAATAAGAAACGTTCTATACAACTTTAATATTGTTGCACTGTGGTTCCAAAAACGTTTTTTTATGGAAATAAATATGGAAACTTTTGAATCGTTGGAGATATCTCAATAAAATTTCACATGGTCAGAGCTGAGGTGTTTTCGAGTGGCCCATACATTTGCGTACTAATACATGAGAAATAGCTTAATTTCGCTAGATGAGGCCAAGTTTCTGTTGGTTTTTAAGCAAAAGTATAAACTTTTAATACAAGTATTTAGTATCCCAGAAAATGTTAAAATATAGAGATTGATAATTTATAAAAAGAAAGTTAGTGGAATGTAATCTGATCGCAGAATTTCTTGAAACACTTAAAATTTAACATTTTTGTTTTTTTAATAAAATTAATATTTGAACTTTAATAAAATTTTTATTTTATTGAAATATCATTATAATATATATAAAATTGTCCAAAAATCAGAGAATTAAACACTTTTTTACATGAAAATACACAAAATCCTAATCCCTATAAAACGAGTTTAAACAATTAACTTTTTTCTTGAAAATATATTCACCCTGTCTTTATAAGGGGCACCCGTCAGAAAATACTTTTTGGGTGTTTACTAGGAAATGGAGAATCGATTTCGATTTATACTGAAATCGATTTTTAAGCTTCGATTCATCGAAAAATCAACCCATCAAAGAAAACTTGTTTTTTGTACAAATAAATCCCAAAATTTTTAAAGAAAAATTTAAAGCTTTTTTAAAATATAAATATTGGGATAATATTTTAAAAGATTTTTATAAAAAATCAGTAAAAATACTGTTCAAGAAATAATTTTTGTAAGAGAACGTAACCAGACAGTCACATAAGAAATGTTCCTTATCTTGAATTGAATAATTTCGGCAGTATCCATTCCTATTTAAATATGCTTTTGCTACATCCCACGTTGGGGTAAAATGTGTCAAAAGTGCCGATTAATTGAATTTTGAAATTTAAATTTTTGTAATAAAGTTGGGTACCGAATAAAAATAGACAAAATTATGTATCAATATCAATTAAAATCTTTAAGCTAGGTTGTGTTGTTCTTTTATAAGGAGCTGTCAAAGTTAAAAATTTTTTTACATTTTTGAAAAAGAGTAAAAAATTAAGTTCTCATCAACTTTCAGTGTATTTATTTTAAATAAAAAGTCTTTTTAAGGGTAAAAATTTAAAACGTAACCATCAACTTCAGATATTTAAGTGTAGTTTTTTCAAGTATTTGTAAATTATATTTTGTCCTAATATTTTTATTTATTTTTTTTTTTTTTTTTTTGAAAATTATGCTAAAATACACTAATTTCCCACTTTCATGGAATGCAACATAAAATGTTACAGGATGTTTGTTCTGAAAAGTTTTTGAAAAATTGTATATATTATCAACTTTAATATTGTGGAAAAAAACGTTCGCATAAATAGCCCGATTTGAGAAAATATTTTTTTTTTTTTTTTCGAAAAAACTCCAGTAGGTTTCATATAAAAAAACTGCTTAAGTGCGATTTACATTTTCTTTGCTTTAGTGGGGCAGAATCGAAATAAATCTGTAACTTCTAATCGGCTGGTTGGATTTACATGCAATTTCACATAAGCGTAACAGAGGACAGTAGCACTATGGGGGTTCAAAATAGGGTGCTAGTGTAACTAGCGATTTTGTGTTCCTTATTTCCAAGATTTTCATATCACCTTAAAGTCTTTGATAAATCTTTTAGAAAACGTGTAAGCATTTACTATATATATATACATTTGAAATTTCAAAAATCTCAATTTTACAAGATCTTGGTCAAGATTTTTCCATATATAGCCAAACACTTTCAACCGATTTTATTATATTTTCTAAAGTTGGTTAAAAAAAACATAAATTCACTCAGATGGACATTTAAGTATTACAATATTAATATCACCTTTCTCTGAATTAATCGCTATTTTCGACCCCCTTTTACCCCAATGTGCATCCGTAGGTTCTTGAGCACTCATTTGTCATTTTGATCACACAAACACCAGCTTTGTAATTTGAGAACTTAACAAAAAGAATTACAAAATTTTTTCAAAATTAAAAAAGTTTGCATAGAGCTTGTGGGCAGACCTTTGCCCCAAATTCCTCCGGATTTACTTTACATGCATCTATATTAAGATTTCTTTTGATAACATTAAAAAAATGATAAAGCTCAGAACAAAAAATAAATTTTATTAGTGAATAAATATTGCCACATTTTTGAAAAAAAAAAAAAAAAAAAATTTAAAGTTCCAACATCAGATTAACATATATATTTAAATGATTAGCAATTTAGAATTTTATAAGGAATTTGGCTAATATTTAAAAAAAATGTAAGGATAATATTAAGCCCGCCAAGTTAAAAAAAAAATAAATAAAAATTTACTTCAAAATGTTGCATTTCTTGTACAATTTATTGAGAATAAAATTTAATTCCTTGTGAATGATTTAAAACACAATTCTTTATGTACTAATTTTAAATACGTTTATATTATTTTATATGATATAGACTTAATAACTATTAATAAAAAAATCAACAAAAAAAAGTACAATTTACTTAAAAAATAAAAAATATCTTAAATAGTAAGAAATCTTAAAAATGAAATAATTATAAAAAAAAATAAATAAAAACAAATTGAGCGTTTTCAGAGACTTGAGATTTTTAAGTTTAATGAAAATTTTGAAACAAAAATTTAAATTAAAAGAAAAAAATAAATATTTCGAAAAGTTTAAAATTTTAAATGCCACAAATTCACATAAATACAAAAAGATTTCTATGCCACGATAAAATATAAATAGTTTTTATTTAAATATAAACAGTTCTTAACTTATAATTCTTTAATATTTTTAAAATATTTACAAATTTTTTCAAAGAAAAAGAAAATATGTATGTTTGTTTTAAAAAACAAGTATACGAAATCTAATTCAGATTTAATATATTAAAGTATAATAATAATTTTCTATGTTTCCGTATTAAAAATAACGAAAATGTAATGATTCAGTTATCTATGTATTCTTATTAAAATTTTGTTCTATTTTTGTTCATTAACAAAAATTATAATAATTTAGTCAGGCAGGCCACAAATTTCAAAATATGATTTTTACACAAAATCAGACTAGAAAAATCAATCTAATAAAACATTTTCTTAATTACTAAATTTATGGCTAAATGTACCTAATCTTTCCTTGATTAGAAGATAGACATTTAGTTGCACTTAAAATTACCAATTGATATAAACTTTTCTCTTAAAAATGTGGTAAACAAACTTTACCCGCAAACAATTCTGATACCACCGTTATCCATAAAGCTAAAACAAATAGAATATATGATATACCTATTTTATAGGTATTGGGTAGTTGATAGGCCTGTCCACCAATTTCTTCAATATGAAAACCTAAAGGAAATACTACAGCGGCTAAACAAAATAAAACCATTGCAGTAAATCCTACCCATCTAGCATAGGGTATAACATTACGATCCCAGGTACTAGAGGCTAACAGAATCACAGTGGTGGTAATACAAATGCAGCCAATAAATATACACACTAAAGCTACCAGCCATTCGGGTTGCAGTTCGGGAGTATAACATACTTGTGGACGATTGTATAATGTCATGCAAGTCCACATGAGGCCAAGGCGTATATCACCTTAAGTGATAAAAGGAAAAATTAATTATATTTAACAATATTTAAATAAATAAAAATTTGTTAAATCACTTACCAGCTTCCTCTGTGACAATCCAATCAGGCATGGCCAAACTGACTATAGCAAATACATCAGCGGCCATAAAAAGTGTAGCACTTATAGTGGTTAATTTATCCATAGTTTAATAAAAGTTTTTGTGCAATTTTTATTATTTTTTAATAATTTTCGATATTTTTCCAGATTTTCTGTGATTTTTTTTATTTATAAACAAAAACTAGTAAATGTCAAACTGGGTTACTTACAGAGATGCCATATTTGTTTAGAGGTGAAAGAAATTGCTCAAAAGCAACTCTGTGTTGAAAAGTGCTGCCAAATTTATAATGTGACTGGAGTATAAAAACAGTTAAATTTGATCTTTTTTAGGTAAATATTTTAGAAATTATAATAAATGTGTTAACAAAAATAAGCTAAAATATAAACAGACAGCTAATTTTTTTAATAAAATACACAAAGTTTATTTAAAAATCATTATAATTTATTTAGAAAATCAGAAAAAGATATTGATATTTCACAAAATTTCAAAACTAAACATAAGAAAAAAATAACATTTTTTTAATAAATTTAAAAGATGTATACTCAATTTTAAAATATTGTAAGAATATTTTTTTAATTTGTTTGTAATACAAAAAATACTTCAAGGACAATAGCGTATTACTAGATTTCAATTTTGTATAATATATATATAATTTAAAGAAAAATAAAAAATTTTAATTAATATATTACAAAAAAGCGCACAAAAAGTCTAAAAGATTTCAAATTTAAAAAATCTTGAATATCTTTTCTACATTTTGTAGTTTTTTAACTTTACAATTATTTTATTTAAATTATTTGTTGAATTCTTAAAAAATATTTTGTCATTATTAAATTTGAATAAAATAAATACTATATATTATATTATTCTCTCTGTTGTTAAGCTAAATTAACAATTTTCGAAAGAAACTTAACCGAGATTTTTAAAATTTCTTCTTCTTTATACCAAAACTAAAACAAGCTGGTTTTTGAAAAACTAAATTTCAAAATCCATATCCATTCACTCCATATGGTTTTTGATGGTGTATTTTCATTTCGATATTTTTGTATTTCGATAAAATTTAATGAACATTTGTTGTTAAAAACTTTTTTAAAAAAAATTTTAATAATAATTTGCATAAAAAAATATAAAACAAACAAAATTGTTCAAGAAATTTTACAATTTTATGTTTTTCATTATATTTAAAAGCTGACATTTATACAAATATCTAAGCAGGTCGTATCATAAATATTGTTATGAAATAAATATTTATTTTAGTCGGTATTCACACACAGCAATTTTTCTTATCGCAATTCTGAGTTTATAGGAGAGAGAGGAGAAGAGAATACAAAAATTTTATATTCTCTTTACCGCTCTCGCCTACGAAAGAAAATTATGTTTGTATTTGGTTTTGATTTGCAAGGAAAATTCAAAGAAATTTATGTAGTTTTTCAATCAAACCCCGAATGAAGCCAAAAACTACTAGTTCTTTTTTGGTGTAAATGGCATATAGAGAAATTTTTTAAAGCTGCGTCCTCTTTATTCTTAAAAAAATAGATATTTAACAAAAATTTAAAATTCCACCAAAAATTCAAAATTTCATAAAAAAATTATAATATTTCAAAATTTCACCAAAAAAATCTAAATATAAAATTCCACCAAAAATTCGAAATTTTACAAAAAATTTTAATTTCACCAAAAATTCAAAACTTCAATAAAAATTCAAAATATTGCTATAAATCCAAAATTTCAAATTTTACTAAAAATTCAAAATTTTGCAAAAAAGAAAAATCCGAAATTTTACCAAAAATTTGGATTCACACATTAAAAACTTCCACTCTATTCTTAATATTTTTATTATTTATTTTAAATGTTTATGAAAATAAATAAAAGCCTGAAATTTATTTAATTTTATTATTTTTTTATTTATTTATTAGTTTGTTGTTTTATTTATATTTATAAATGATATTCAAATATAACATACATTTTTAAGAAAAAAAAAACATAAAGCCAATATTAATTTTAACTTAAATTATTAAAAAAAAAAGAAAAAATAATTCAACTATTTTAACTATGTGAGTTTATATATAAAATTATATAAAAAATTTGTAAAACATAAAATTAGTAGAGAGTTTTAAAACTATTTTTATTAAAAGATATTCAAGGAAATTTGTTAGAAATAAAAAAAAAAACATAAATTAAATGTAAAGCCCTTTAACCTTAAAATAAAACTAACCAAAAAAAAAAAAAAATTAAATAAAAGGAATTTAAGTCCAGAACTTTAACATTTAAGGACATTAATTTTTAGCCTATTATAACCTAGATATTTTCCTAGCTAATTTTTGATAACAATAGCTTTGTTTAACATTTTAATTTAAAACAATTGCAAAATTAAAAATTTTATTTGTTTTTGAGGTTAGTTTTATTTTACATTCAATTTCTTAGCAGTTAAAGGGTTTTATAAATAATATTTTATATTTAGTTTTATCATAATTAAATTTATTTGTTTTGTAAAATAAAATGTGTACATTTTTTAACTGATGTCTTATTTTTATTAATAAATTTAAATAAAATTAATTTCTTTAACTAACATTTTTTTCTTTTTAAGCTTACATGCTAGACAAAAAAAATAGTTTTTTATTTTCTTTTTAGAAAACTAAGAAGAAGACAAATAAATTTCGTTATTTTTAAAGTATATATTCAAAAAATATATAATGTATATGTATATGTTTATTCAGACATTTTATTAACGACAAAAAAAATCTAAACTTGGCCATTTACTGTTGAGGGTGTAGCTTCTGAATCTGAAGCTGAAGCACTGCCATTTAATAGCACTGCTGAGCTATTGGGTGTTAAATTGACATTACTATTTAGCTTCAATTGTTTTAAGTTTTCAGCCACCAAAAATTCCTCTTCATCAGAAGAAACATCTGATTGTTGGCGTGGTGATAACCTGCAACCTTTAGCTATATAGCTGGGTAATCTGCCTACGGAGGCTAAAATTAAACCCAAAAAGGGTGGTGAGGGTTTAAGTGGTCTCGACAGATACTCGGGATGATATTGAGTGCCTACATAGTAAGGATGATTTCTTAATTCTATAACTTCCATACGTGTATGGGTATCATCACAACCCACAAAACGTAAACCATGTTCTTCCAATTGAGGTACATATTTGGGATTGACTTCATAGCGATGACGATGACGTTCATCTACTGTTTTGGGATTACCATATAGTTGACGTATAATGCTGGGTTCATCGGCAAAGATAGTGGTACGTTTACCCAAACGCATAGTGCCACCCATTTGTCCGGTATGATGTTCGGGCATATCAATAACCAAAGCATTAGCTGTTTTGGGTTCTATTTCTGTAGTATGGGCATCTTTTAAGCCCAAAACATTACGGGCAAATTCTATGACAGCAGCCTGTAAACCCAAACAAATACCCAAGAAAGGTTTACGATTTTCTCGACACCATTGGCAGGCCTTAATCTTGCCTTCAATGCCTCGAGAACCAAAACCGCCAGGTACTAAAACACCATCACTTTCACACAACATTTGCCATTCTTTGTGGTACTTAGAAGGAGCCTCTTGTAAAGTTTCTTTTTCCAACAAACTGGAATCAATAAAATTTAAATTGAGATTATAGCCAGCAGCCAAGGCGGCATGTTGTAAAGCCTTAACCACTGAAGCATAAGAATCCTTGAATTTTGTATATTTGCCCACCAAAGCGATGGTGACATTCTTGCGTAAAGTCTCCGAACGGCGAGCTAAATCTTTCCATTGTTGTAAACATCTTTCTCTTTTGCTGGGTAAAATATTCAATTGTAAACGTTCATTTAAAAATTCAATAACACCATTTTGTTCCATTAATAAGGGAACATGATATATAGAGCTCAAATCATGTATACAAATAACTTGATCGGGTGCTACATGACAGAAATTACTGATTTTTTCTTTAACCTCTAAGCCAATAGGTTTTTCCGAACGACAAACAATTAAATCAGGACTTAAACCAAAACCTCTTAATTCACGTACAGAACTTTGAGTAGGTTTGGTTTTAGGTTCACCCGTAGAAGTGGGTGAAGGTACCAAAGAAACATGAGCCACACAGAAATTTTCACGTTTAACACGAAATTGAAATTGTCTAAAAGCTTCAACGAAAGGCATACCCTCGATATCACCAATAGTACCTCCTAACTCTACAATACATACTTGGGGTTTGGAATTACCACGTACAGGAGTTTCAGCCACACGTTCTACCCATTCTTGAATAGCATCCGTAATATGAGGAACCACTAAAATAGATAATTAAAAGAGATATTAGTTAATAAATTTATGATTTCATTTCTAAACAGTAATTACCTTGTACTGTTTTACCCAAATATTCTCCTTTACGTTCTTTTTCTATTACCAATTGATAGATTTTACCCGTGGTAATATTATTATCACGATGTAAAGTAACATCTAAGAAACGTTCATAATTACCCAAATCTAAATCCACTTCACCACCATCATCCAAAACATAAACTTCACCTGAAATTAAAAAGAAAATAAACAGGAAATTTGTTACATTATTTAAATTGCAAAATAAATAACCTAATAAATTAATTAATTAAAAAATAAAGAAAATATAATTCTAACCTAAAAATTGTTTTCTTATATTTGTAACTTATTTTAACAATTTTAATTAATAATTTTAATTAATAATTAATAAATTTTTAATAAATAAATAAATAAATAAATCTGTTAAAAAATTAATATTTACTTACTTTCCTTTCCATAAAGCCTTAAAAAATTTATTAAAAATTAACAAAAAAAAAAAAAAAAATATGAAGTTGTTTCTAACCTCAAAATTTATTTTCCAATTTAAATTTGATATTAATAATTTAACACCAATTTATTAAACAGCTAAATATTTTTTTTTTTTTTTTTTATTATAGATTCTATAAAAACTTAAAATTTTATTAAAAATTATTAAAAAATCTAAAAAACAAATAAAAAACAATTCTAACCTTAAAATTTTGTTTTTAATTTAATCTAATATTAACAAGATACCGATAGATTAACACAGGAAATATTTAAATTCATTAAATTCTATCAGAATCTATATTTTTTTAAATAAACTTTAAAAAATTGCAAATCGTTTATAACCTAATTTTTTTTTAATTTTAGTTTAACTATTTTAGAAAAATAATTGAATTATTTTAAATTTACTTAAAATACTAGAAATATTAACAAAATAAAACAAAGAATTATATAAAAATTAAATAAATTGTTTCTAACCTCAAAATATTATTTTTTTTTTTTTTTATGTCAATTTGCAACAGCAAAACTAGGAAAATATAAAATTTCATAAAATTTTTAATAACTGCCGGTGATCTCAATTAATAATTTCATCCAGATAATTTTTTAATTTAATTATAATTCATCTCATAGATATGTGAGTTTTTTATGCAGTACAAACCAGCAACCTACATATTCTATCACTAATCTTTTTTGTTTCTTTCTCACCACTTATATGAGTAATTACAATTAAATATTTCTTGTAGATTGACACTTGCATCTCTGCCATCATCTATAAGAAAAATCCACAAACAAGATCCCTAGAATATTCACAACTAATAAATGCAAGTAAAATATTCTAACCTAATATTTTCTTAAAAATTGTATTTTCCTTTTTATTTTTTATATGATTTCAATAAAAATTTTAAATCCTTTTACTTCCATTTAAAGATTTTTATCAAAATACATATTTTTTTTTTTTAGAAATAAAACACCATTTTCTAATTTACAACATAAATCCATCAATAAATTCTGCAAATTTTTATTCATGTACATTTTACATTTTATATAGTTTTTTAAGTCAATTATACAATAATTGAATAATATAAAATAAATGCTTTAAATTAGTTTTAAAATAATTTGAATTTTCCAATAAAAAAGAAAATTAAACATTTTATTTAGAAAAAAAAAAAAAAAAATGAATAAATAAATGCTGAGATTAACTAAAACTATATGTTTAAGGAGCAACTATTAAAAGGCATTTTCTTAGCACAAAAAACAAACAAAAAAAATGTTGCTCTATAAAAAAGTAACAATTTTGTAATAATGTCCTGGATCTAAAGAATACTATATAGATTATAGTGTAATCTATAGACCAGACTACACTTTCCCTCTTAGAAAACGCCTTAAAATTTAAATATTTACAAAAATTATTAGTTTACATTAAGAAAAAACTTAAAATTAAATACAAAAAAGATTTTCAAAATCTTATTTTTTTTTTTTTTTTAATATATAATAAATACACATTAAACTTATTATAAATACAAAATAATGACTTTGGTTTATTTAGACTCTTCCAAGTCCTCCTTATATAATTCCTTAAATATTAATTTTTGTATTTTAGTGCGTATGCGCAACTTTTGAGCAGCAGTCAATTGTTTCATATACGGATGTAATGATAATAAATAATGATAATCATCATCTTCGGGTACTAGAGGTGTAGGCGTTGATGTATCCATGGTAGAGGAACCATTAAAATTACTATCTTCCGATAGTCTAGGTCTTTTAAGTTTTAAAGCTGGTATTAAACCATTAGTATAAGAATGTTTGGTAAAATTTAAATGTTCATGACTGCCATGAAGACAGGTGCTGGCATTTAGGGGAAAATCATCAGAACGTTCTTTACTCATTACTCCATTGGAGTTGGGAGGTGGATGATGTGCCTTATTATAGAGTGGTGGTGGTGAAACTGAACGTATTTTTTGTTGTGCTGCTGCAGCTATACAAGTATTTGGTAAAACCATTGCACTAGGCAATGTAGAGGGTGGTAGAGTGTTGAGAGCTGAGTTGGCTGCCGCCGAAACAGCTGAGACCCCATTCATTGAAGCTAAAGTAGCTGCCACTGCCAAAGCTGTGGTATGAGCTATAGGAGGTGTAGTTTGAAAAACATTTAGTGTGGAAATACAAGATGAAGAATTAGAGGATGAGGTTGTGCTTGAAACTGAAGAGGCTGAGGATGACAAGGATGTGCCTGTTACTCCCACTGTTGTTACAGGAACCGTAGGAGCAGTAGTTACTAAACTTAAACCAACACCTGTTGTAGTTGAGGATATGGTGGTGGCTTGCTGTAATTGCTGTTGTTGTTGCTGCTGTTGCAGTGCATTCGTGGCTGCCTCTAGTAACTGTTGCGCATTATTGTCTAAAGATTTCTTAGATAAATCTTGTACTTCCTTATCCATATTCTTAAGTAAATTACGTGTATCTTCTGTTTTTATTATGGCACCCGGTAATGTACCCATTGTTGACAATGGTTGGGAATGAGCTGCAGGTGGTGTAGTTTCAGTTACTTCATCATCTTCCTCTTCAACATCATCTTCATCAAATTCTTCATCACTATCTTGTATACGACGTATGAGACCATTAGTTAGATCAGGTTCAACCACAGTTTTTTCACAATCTTGACTTTGTTGGGCAAAATAAAAAGCCTGATCTTGTTCATTTTTAGGTACACGATGACGCATATGTTCAGCTATAAATAAAATTTAAAAAAATATTAAAAGTATTCTCAATTTATTAACTAGATGTTATTACTTACTCAAAAATAACAAAGCATAATAGTGTATCCATTTCGATTCAAAGGTAGCTGGTTCTACCAAAAATTCTCCTGTATCTGAGCGTGGTATACGTTTGTATTCAACACGAAAATTATCTCGTAAACCTTTCCATTTAGCTTTGAGCACAACTTCTACAATACAACAAATATATTTATATAAAATTTATTGTGAAAATTATAATAAAATCATACTTACTGGGCAATTTATGTTCAGCTGATAATTCATCCCACATTTGTTCTAAAAATGCTTTGTTACAATGGAAATTACGATTCCAAATAGCGGGACGTTGTTCCACGTCACGTATAAATTGTTCAACATTTAAAACAATGGTTGATTTCTTGGGTGCCATGGTGAGTTTTGAAAAAGAGACGTTTTATGAAGATTTTTTTTAGTAATTTTAGTTTTTTTTTTTTTTTTTTTTTTAATATTTTAAACAAATTTTTGTTTGATTTTCAAAAACAAGATTTTTTTTAAGAAATTAAGGAATGTTTTTTATTTTTGCCATGTTTGGTTTTATTTAGAATATGCGGTTTTGTGGTTATGATCCTTCTTCTGGATTCGTTCACTTTTTAAATATCTTTGATTGTGTCGATGTTTTTAATAAATTGTCTTGCTTTTAGTTCTAAAATGAATTCATTATTATAAATTTTAGTTTTATTTTAAAATAAGAATTTTTTAAATTTTGTTTTTAATTTAAAATAATTGCATTATACAATTTAATTCTCATTTTAAAATATTATTTATTTATTTATTTAATCATTTATTCACTCATTAATTTAGTTGTGTTGCCACATGTACTGCATTTGTATATCAACAATCTGGCCACTTCGTTATTTTTGCAGTTAATTATTTTGTTTTCAATGTAAACAGAAATTGTTTATAATTTAACGGTTTGTTAAAAAAAAGAGACAAAGGTATTAAAGAGACATATTTTCGCTCTCACTCTCTTGTTTTTATTGAAATAATCATTATATTTCTAAAAAATTTAATCAAAAAGACGTATTTAAGAACAAAATATATAAAAAATTATAGCTTTTTTACACACTTTTTTTTTTTTCTTTATATAAATCCCCTCTTACTCTGTACAAATTTAAAGAATTTCTTTTTAAATAAAAGATTTTTTCTAAATTGAACGGTTTTTAGTAAGAAATAGTGCTTTAACTAGTTTTATTTCGAATTCACTTTTATAACGTTTTATTTTCCATTTAAAATTATTTTTCCTCATAGAATCGTTTTTTCTATTGCTTAAAATTATTTTCTTATTTTAATTCAAAATATTCTTAAATTGTTCCCTGCTCCTATGTTTCACTGAAAAAGTCTTAAAGTAAAATAAACTTGCATACTTCAACAAATTCTTTTCCTTTTGCTACACACAAAATCAAAATGATAAAAATCTGAATCTGAACTCAAAGAAGACGATGAATGATTTGATAATAATGAAGATGTGTAAAAGATAATAATTTGTATGCTGCTGCTATGCTGATGTAAAACATTGTCGGCATGGAAATCAATGCGACATTTAGTATTATATTCATACATAAAGAAAAATTAAAAAAAAAAAAAAAAAAAACTGAGTAAGAAAGCAAATGTTGAAATAAAGAACAAACAACAAAAAAATCTTGAGCACAAAAAAATTGGCAAAAATATATAAAAACAAAAAAAACTTTATCCAACCAACAGTCTACTGCTGCCAAATCAAAAGCAGAATTAAAAAAAAAACTTATTTTCCAAACTTTGCTTAAGCTTAACGTAAGCAGTTAAAAAAAGAAATGGAAAATGTTATTAAAAACAAAGAGGTACAAGGGGAATAATAAAAGGAAGAATTTTTTAAATTGATGTTGGCTTTGTAGGCAATAAAAGCCGCTTAAAACTGAAAATAACCAACAATTTTAAATACACACTGTAAGTTAAGTCTTAGCTGCTGCTTTTGTTGTTGATTTTGATGATGACGAATAGACTGAAATGGAACTTTAAACAGACTTTGAAGTGGGCATTATAATAGCAGCAACAAAACGATTTTTAGACGATTTATCTTTATACTAAATTTTTTACATTAGTAACAAACGACAAAAAATATTAAAGCAAAATATAAACAGAATTTAAACAAAAACAAAATAATAACAAACCTCATGAACATTATTATCATTAAAACATCATTATCGACATAACTATTATCATTTACAGTAATATTATGAGTAAAAGAAAAAACCCCAAAAAGTGGGAGTATGAAAAAAAGTATGAGAGGGGGATTTTTCTTATATTGTTATTATTGAGAAGCCCTGTTATTGTTGTTTACAGTTGTTGTTATTGTTTTCCTTGCTCTTGATTGGACTTCAGCCAAAGTGAGTTTTGTTAAAAGTAAACAAATATGAAAAAAGCACAGTAGATTAAAAAAGGATTTTTTTTTTTGCAATAGAATAATAAATAAAATATTAATATCAAGTAAAATGAGGAAAAATACAAAAACCTCATAAAAACACGAATTTTTGAATTTATTGTTAAAATTGTTTTAGGGAAAAAAACTTAATTTTCAATAAAAAAAAAAAAAAAAAAAAAATCATTTTAAAAACATCTAAAGAATTAAAAATTTCAGTTTAAACCACTGTCTGAAAAATTTTCCACAAATACTTTTTTCAATCTGCAAAGCTTTGCAAATATAACAAAAAAATACAAACAAATAAAACTTTAAAAAATCTACTTCTGTTATATCCTCAAGAAACAAAACTAATAATGACAGGCAAATATACATACATAACAACAAAACATCTAACTAAAAGGACTATCAAACAGACTTAAAAAAACATTAATGTTTATTTTAGGTTCCATACGATAGAAAAAATCAGCCAGCCTAAACGTAAAAAAAAACTATGTAAGCAAAATAACAACAACATAATACAAATCCCAACGCACACGTCCTAAAATCACAAAAAAAAAAACATTAAAAGGAAAATTACAAAAAGAAAAAACAAAATTACACATCAATAAAACCTAAAGAACACACACACCCATTCTCATCATCATCGTCATTATCACCTTCAACATTATTATCATAAACATTTTGCAAAAGACATTTAAGCATCAGCAACATCATTATCAACATCTCACTATGTTTCGTAAACAAACAAAAAAAGTATTAACAATAACAACAAATACTACTGCTATTACAATGATAATATTCTTTTGTAGTCAATTCATCTTCACCACTTGTGTTCTCCCCTAACTCCCCTACACAACTCTAATAACAATACGAAGCAGAATAACAAGCATGACAGACATGTGTTGTGTTTCAGCTTAAGCTTTATAGAAGAATAAGGAAAACAACAACAAAAAGTTAAAGCACAATATAAGCAAACAAAATTCAAAAAAATAAAAAATAAAGACAGTATGGGTGAGTGAGAGGGAGGGTGGAGGTAGAATAATAGAAGTAAAGGAAGAAATTACAACAAAATGAAAATAAAAAATATTAGCAACAACGTACTATAAGAAACAGGGACTTAAAAATTTGGCACACAGATTAAAATTAAAAAAAAAGAAAAAATTAAAAAATATACAAACAGAAAAAAATTAAATTTTCCTTTCTATCCTCCTTAAAATTTCAACAAAAACTCCTAATATTAGTTTCCCCTTGGTTATTACTTTTACTGCTCAGTGTAGTAGCCAAAAAAATGCAAAAAAAGAACTTTGTCATTTGTACGCAAAGTCCTCTTGTTACACTCAAGCAAGACTAAATGTCAGTCACTATTTAAGTTTTCTACAAACATTTAATTCAGTCATGCCTGAATTTCTGTTGGTTTGTGTCTAAAATTTAGTCAGCTAGCCAACCATTAATCCTGCTATAACAGCAACAAAATCATCAGAATCATCAATGGCAGGAATAACAATAATAGGAAAAAAATATAAGCATAGCACGTGAAATTTACACTTAATTTTTATTTTACTACAGTGGGGCTAAGGAAAAATTGCATGTCCAAAATTGCTGGCTCGATTGAAAAGTAATGTACAATAATGTTATAGAGGATTACTGAAGTCATAAGCTTTCAGAAAAAAAATATCTTATAATCACCCTGTTATAATACGAAATGAGCCACAATTCTGATGAATAAAAGCTGATTTTGTTGATTTTTTATATTAGATTTAGAATAAAGTTATCAAAAATTAAATAAATAAATCAGGGACCGTAACTGTTATGACTTATCATAAAAGTTCGAGAATAACAGTTATTTTGTGATTTTTATTTTTTCGAGCGGAAATAAAAGTTATTTTGTGATTTTAATTTTTTCGAGCAAGAATAAGAGTTATTTTATGGTTTGTATTTTTTGAGCAGAAATAAGTTATTTTGTTATTTTTATGAATTGAAAAATCATATTTTTACGATTTTATGAACTTTTTAATTTACGAATTAATGATTTGATTAATTTACAAAAATATAAATCATAAAAATATGATTTTTCAACTGATAAAAATTACAAAATAACTTTTATTTCTACTCGAAAAAATAAAAATCACGAAATAACTTTTACTTCTGCTCGAAAAAATAAGAATAAAAAAATAACTGTTATTTTTGCTTAAAAAAATAAAAATCACAAAATAACTTTTATTTTTGCCCAAAAATATAAAAATTAAAAATTTAAAAAGCATAGCACTTTATGAAATTAGACTTCATAACGATCACAATGGTGTATTTAAATCAGTTGTCAGATATTTGGTTATAATTGCTTTTTTTTTTTTTTTTTTTTTTGCTTAAAAATTTAAAAATAAATGAAATAAATAAATAAATAAAGCAAATAATATATAAATAAACAAAATTAATAAAATAAATTAAAAACTAAATAATAATTTTTTTTTAATATCAACCCATTTAATTGCAATATCACCCTTTAATTTTTAATAATATTTTTCCTTTGCACACATGAAACCACTGTGCTTTTAAGGCATTTTTCAAAAATTTCAAAGTGTTAATGATTCAAAAGCAAACTGGAAATCAGAGACAAAATTCATTTACATACTTTAACATAGCAACAGTTATGAATTTAAAAAGGTAAAGATTTAAAAATATAGATATTTAAAAAAATCTAAAAAGGCCCAAGTGTTAAAAAAAAATAATAATATAATTTTTTTTTCCAATATTATAACAAAAACTTAATTTTATACATTAACCTTTTTTCACCACGCTCTTAAACTTAACAATATGGTAACCCTTTGCTAAAGATGGTAAATTAATTACTGACACATTTACGCTTAAAAAATACTTGACATTGTTTTCATAGTAATTAAAGGATAATGTGTTTATAATTTTACTTAAAGTTAAAATAAATGAATTTACAAAGGATTTCTAGCATTAAAAAAAAATCATACTCAGCCAGCGCATAAAACATTTGTCATTTATTAATAAAGTAAGATTTTGCATAACATTAATGTTTACTTTTATTTTTTTTAAATATCTTTTGCCATTTTAGAACTTAAATAACAGGAAATGCCTGGCTAAGTTTTTTTTATTTAATTTTAAACCTCAGCTCAGTCGACCGTTTATTAAAAGACACACCAACAAAAATGTTTATACAAACTCATATGACTTAAAAGTTTTCAAAGCAAAACCAACTTAAACTACAACAAAAAAACTTCTGACAAACATAAAGACATGAAGAACGACTTAAAAATTATCGTTAGCGTGTTCTTTTACATACTTCAAGCTACAAACTAAAGAGACAAAAAAAAAAACTCTAAAACTTTAAGCAAGTAAAAAGAAATAAAAAGAAAAAAAGTAGCGGCAGAATGCAAAAAAAGAAATAACACCAAATGGTTATTTATTTGTTAAAAAAAACCAAACTATCAGAATGTTTTTACTTAGTAAAATTAGTCTTTAACTAGTTCTCTTTTAACAAAGATTTCAAACAAATTTGTAATAAAAATTAACATGTTTAGGCCAACTAACAAAATAATCTACAAAATGGAAAAACTTAAATGCCCTCATACAATAATAAATATTACAACAAAGTATTGTATGTAATAAGAAACCTCTCAAACTTTAATTTAGTTTTTTTTAGCATTTGGCAAAAAGGCAAAGCACGTCCCTGACAATGTCTGCTAACATTCATCAGCATTAAATGCCGCCACCATAGAGTTCCAAATAAGCATACATACTTACATACATATAACAAACAATAATAGCAAGCAACAACAAAACTCTTTACTTTTGCTATAACAATAATAGCGCAAAAGTGACAACAAAAAAAAACTTCATTATCATGATTATCATCATTAGTCAGTCAAGCAGAAGTAGTCAAAGTATCAGTTGAAGTAACAGGCAGCAGCAGCAACATTTAGCAAACAAACCAGCCAAAATAAAATCAACAAAAAGAAATAAAACCAAACTCATTTAGCTAGACAGTCATTCAAATACTTAAAAGCAAAGAAATGCTAAAAGGAAATTTAATGAAGTGTAAAAGCCTTTTAAAAGGCCTTTTTGGCAAAATTTCTAGAAGACTTTTTAGAGAAGAATTAACACGTTCTAGTAAGGAAAAGTAAAATGTAATATTTGAATTTATGATTAGGGTAGCTCTTGAAGTCTTTCTTAACAAGGGCCCTAAAAGATTTTAGAAATTGGAGAAGTAACAAGAGACATTTTAAATGATGGAATTTTAAGAAAGAAAATGGATTTTGAAATACCTTCCAATCTCTTGCTCAATTTTGTTCAGTTTTCTTAAAAAAATTTCTATTACGTCTACGTTCACACTAGGCGACATGTCGCAGCGACAGCCATTGTTTTGCTCTTGTAACAACAACAAAAACAATGAGTGTCGCCTACTGTGATCTTGGACTAAGAAAATTTAAATTGGTTGGAAATGTCTCTTGGAAATGACCCACGTTACATGTTCTTAAAGAAGTATTCACCTCAATATTTTATCTTCAGAAACGCCGTTGAAAAATTGACACTAAAAATCCTTAGGACATAAATCACCGCCCTCACAAAATATCTTGCAAAAAATTTTAAAAATTGGATTCTTCCCAACAGCAAGATTTTTAGGACCTTAAAGAGCAAGATTTTTAAATGTATCTTTTAAAAATGGAATTTCATATGTTTTAATATTATGGAGTTCAAAGTAAAAATTCGATCCGTTAGTAAGTAGCAGTGTTTTCTTCTTTTCAGCTTCTTATGTTTTGTGAAAGGCAAATCACAACAGAGGAACCTCAACGAGAAAGCAGCAAGTAGATTTTTTTATTAACTTCAAGAAGTTTTCTTCCTTTTTTCTTAAAGATATATGAAAGGAGTTGATGAATAGATGATTCAAATTTAGTCCGAACTGAACTAGAACCGAACTTGAACCAAACTATAACATAATTTTAACTGACCTAAAACTGAACTAGAACTAAACTAAAACTAGAACTGAATTAAAACTAAACCAGAATTGAACTAGAACGGAAGTTAAACTGAACTAGAACTGAATTAGAACTGAACTTAAACTAAACTAGAACTGAACTACAACTGAACTAGAACTGAACAAGAATTGAACTAGAACTGAACTAGAAATGAACTAGAAATAAATTAGAACTGAACCAGAATTGAACTAGAACTGAAGTTAAACTGAACTAAAAATAACTAGAACTGAATTAGTATTGAACTATAACTGAATTAAAACTGAAATACCTTTGAACTAGAACTCAACTGGAGCTGAAGTAGAACCGAACAAGAATTGAACTAGAACTGAACTTAAGCTGAAATAGAACTGAACTAGAACTAAACTATATCTGAACTAAAACTAAACTAGAACTGAACTAGGATTGAACCGAATTAGAACTGAAGTAGAACTGAACTATACCTGAACTAGAACTAAACTAGAGCTGAATTAGAACTGAACTAGATTTGAACTAGAATTGAACTAGAACTGAATTAAAACTAATATACAATTGAAATAGAACTGAACTAGATCTGAAACAGAATAGAAGAAGTGAATTAGAACTGAACTATAACTAAACTAGAACTAGAATTGAACTTAAACTGACCTATAAAGCTATAACTGACCTATGCGCTAGAACTAAACTTAAATTGAAATAGAACTCATTTAAAACAGAACTAGATCTGAACTAAAACTAAACTAGAGCTGAACTAAAATTGAACTTAACTACATAAAAATGAACTGGAACTAAATTAGAACTGAACTAGAATTAGTTTCTTATAAATACAAACCGCCAAAGAATGATTTTCTTTTTAAATTGTTTGAATAGGTAGAGATCACAATCACCCACCAAATGTTCATGGAAATAAAATATTAATGAATTTGAATAATTTCTATTTTTTTGTAGCCTTTGTTTTCTCTAAATTCCAGACAATATATTGTAAGCAGACTTTTACTCAAACATTGGAGTTTTGCCTTAACAAATCTCTTCAACACTTCTCATATTTTAAAAGTGAAGTAGTTAAAGCAGCAGCTGCTAATGCCATACTAAGTAGTTAAAGCATATGAGTGTCTCAAAAAGAAAAATCTTTTAAAGCGAGTTACTAACTGCACTAAATGTTTTTTGTAGGAATAAAAGAGGAATACAATGAGGGTTTTTTTTTAATATAGTTGCATATAGATTTTATGTTGTTTTTTTTAGGTTCGTTTGGTTCATTTTGATTTCCATTTGTTTTAGACACGGCGACCGATCATCATCATCATCGCCACCATCAACATCAGCAATCGACATTATTATCATCATTATCGTCATCCATGCCAAGCCAAACCATACAACAATACAAAAATCAACGGTGAAAATTAGCGTGTGGTTCAATGTTGTCGTTTAAGGTTTTTTTTTTTCTCATTTTTGTGGCAAATAGTGTGACTGTTGTATGTTGTTGCGTTCACATAGAATGAGGAGTCAGTCATCATAGTCTTTCTTCATCACATCACAATCAGAGGCAGGCTGCCAACCAACCAGCCAGTCATCCATCCATCCAGCTAAAGCTTTTAAATATGTAATACTCACACAAACATATATAACGCATACGATAAGAGTGAATACAAAATATCAAACAATACATTGTGTCCAACGTTTTGTCGTTCTGACGTTTTATATCTGCATTTGTGTGACCATGTTTGTTATATTTTTGCTTGCTACTTTTACGACTAAATACATACATTCACACAAACATATGTATGTGTGTGTGTAGGTATGTATTTTGTGTGGTGAATTGGTGAGTGTTTTTTTTTTTTTTTTTTGTGGGAGAGTATGCAAGCAAATAGTTAGTGAGTTGTATGCTTTAACATACAGTGTGTAATAGTTAGTACTCGTACATGAGGGGGACTTTTTTATTATCATTACTGTTGTTGTATTTCAATGCCTTTAACTGTCCGTTCTTGTTTAAGTTTTGTGTGTGTGTTTTTTTATATGTATATTTTTATTCAGTGTTCTGTGTTTTTTTTAATATCCATTTTTTTGTTGTTGTATTTTTGTTCATTTCTGTAAATTGCGTCAGGAATTTCACAAGTTGAGTGGTATACCACTCAACCAATATATGGATGAACACAGTAGTTTGTAATGGCAGCAAGCAACAGCAGGCAAAAAAAAACCTCATATTATACTCGTCATTGTACCATGTTCATATACAAAACTAAAACCAAATGAAAAGCTGGCTGCTAAGCAGTTAGATACCAAGAGCAGGCAGTCAACCAGCCAGCCATCCAGTCATAGAGATATTTAAACATCTAGCCAGCCATCCAGCCAGCAAGCAGTTACACACAGCCCAGCAAAACCTAGCAGTAATATGATGGCATTGCTGCTTCTGCTGCTGATGATGATGATTTTGCAAAAGGCTCGTTGCTTTTTTTTATTTTAAAATATTTTTTTGTATTGGGGGAGACTCTTTATAACAACATGGGTGTGTTCGTTCTTATGTTCTTGTAGCATTTGCCATAGTCTATTGGAATAATCAAACAGAGGGTATAGGGAGTTTGTTGAAAATTACATCTTGGTTTGTATTCCTCTTTTTGTTGAAATTTTGCCTTGACTATAGAAATGGGAAATACATAGTTCTAGGGAATATCAAATAAGAAAAGTACCCATATTTAACAGTACACAAAAGATAAAGAAAAAGAAAAAAAATATATATTGAGGTGTTTCAAATTACATTTTTATTTTCTTAATTAAATTATAAGGCAAATTTTCGTTTGGAAACTCAAGAGTAATAACAACAATGAACAACAAATTTACAATAATATAGCAAATTTTTAGCAAAAAAAAAAAAAAAATAATAATAAATAAAAAAGAAATGAAGACAATACTTCAATTCATATAAATCTTTAACTTATTTCAAACTTCAAGCGAAATTTTACTAATTTTAGTATTAAATTTTACCAAAATCAAACTGAAATAGATTAATAAATAAAACTTAAGTAGAATTGAAATAGAACTGAATTGGAACTAAACTAATTCAGGACTGAACTGGAATAGAACTAGAACTGAAATTAAATTGAACTAGAACTAAAGTAGAACTGAACTAGAATAGAATCAGTAGTAGAACTGAAGTGGAGCTGAAATAGAATATAACTAAAATTTAAGCAGAACGGGACTAGAACTGATCTTAATCGAACCAAACTGAACTAGAATTAAATTAGAAATGAACTAGAACTGAAGTGGAACTGAAATAGAATTCAACCAGAACTGAACTCGAACTAAACTAGAACTGAACTAGAACGGAATTACAACAGAACTAGGATTGATCTAGAACTAAATTAGGAATGAAATAGAACTGAACATGAACTAAACTAGAACTAAATTAGAATTGATCTTGAACGGAACTAGAATTGTAGTAAAACTGGACTAGAACTGAACTAAAACTGAAATGGAATTGAACTGAACTAAAATTCAACTAGAACCAGAACTAAACTGGAACTGAACTATAATTGATCTAGAATTGAACTAGAACTAATCTAGAACTGAACTGGAATTGAACTAGGACTAAACTAGAACTTAGCTAGAATTGAAAAGTCACGAATGAAAAAAGATGTGATATCAAAGCCATTATTTGGAGTGATTATGGCAACCTCAAGGATCAAGCATAGAAGAAAAGATAACCAAAGTATAATAATCCCTTCGGCACTCTGAGAATGCTATTGACTCCAAGATAGTTTAAATTAACACGTAACTAGTCGAAGTTCCCTATTATTGTCGGAATTATGACACAATAAAAGAATCAATTCTTTCATTTTCCATGATCAAAAGTCTAATTACTCGAAACATAATAAATCCTTCGTCAACTTATATTTTTTTATGGTTTTGAATTACTTCGTACCCCCTGCTTCTGTAAAGGATTTATTTGGCTGATACCGAGGGATAGAAAGCCATCTGGAAACTTATAGGTTTTTCTTATACCACGCAAGAGTCAATCCATTATTTTTTTCTTTCACAAGAGTCAGCAAGTGTAACTAGTTTTGGACTACCCACCATGCAGACCTCACTGTCACCTTAATACAGTTCGTCATAGTCAAACAAAATCTTACACAACCCGACAGCCATTAGAAAGCACAGAAAACTATGTTTAATTATTCAATTATAATAATCCTTTTAACACTCTGGGATCGTTTTCTTCTGCGAGATAATTTGAAGTGCCACGTAGCCAGTCTATGTTCCTCATTATAGGGCGAATTATGACTGAATAAAAGAATCAATCCATTCTATTTCCATGAAGTCTCAACAGTAGAAACATAATAAATTCTCGAAAAATAAAAAACTCTTTGGCATCATAAGATCGCTTCTGACAAGAGTCAGTGCCTTCAACAGTAACATAGGCAGTGTTTATTTATATAGTCAAGTGAACCAATATTTTCCCTCGTCATAATCACAATAGATATCGATAAGGTAGGATCTGATAGCAGCCATTCCGACACTATACTACTATTTCTTCACTTGTTTTCCAGGAATATCAAAGAATATATTTTAAGAGAATTATATCAGTTTTTACGACACTCGACCTCACCTTATAAAGAAGATTAAATACTGAGAGCTGCAAAGAAATAAACAATATCGGACCAAGCCCAAGATTCAATCCTTCCCATTGATTAATTATTTTAGATTCCAAAAAATCCAATGAATCACCGTGTTAGTTGAGAGAATTCATGTATTCCATGAAGCTCAAAACCTCAGGACAATTCGACAACTCAAATACTCCCTAAAGCAACTGAAGGTATAATAAATCGTATGCAGGACAGCTTTTCTTTTGATTAAGAAAATAGCACCTCGTGTTGTCTTTCCAAAAGGACTTGAGATTTTTGTTTATTGAGAAAAGTGAAGCATTCAATAACAATTATCTTCCTTTTCTTTAAAAAAAAAACACCTGAGAGCTTTTGAATTCCTACACAAACCCACAAGACAATCCTTTTCTTAAAAAAAGTTAGAAGAAGTTCAGACTCTGTTAGTTTATTAAGAAAAGTATCTGAAACATGACGACTTTCAAAACCGATTCATAGAAGATTAAAGCGCTAAGAACAGCTTAACTGTGGAACATTTTAAACAATCACTTGCTTTAGAAATATACGTCTCATGGAATCAAAGTTGGCATAATTGATTCGAAAACATTAATTTTTAAAGGAATATAATTTCTAGTTGGACGATTTGGGACTACGAATAAGAGAAAAAAATAAGAGAAATTGTTTCTGGACCGATTCAATTTTATTTATATAAACTTTGTATTGAGGTTCACAGACCATAGAAGCATATTCCAGGATTGATCTTACAAGAGATGT
This sequence comes from Protophormia terraenovae, assembly GCA_951394005.1. NCBI lineage: Eukaryota > Metazoa > Arthropoda > Insecta > Diptera > Calliphoridae > Protophormia > Protophormia terraenovae. The sequence goes on along the minus strand of OX596075.1, from coordinate 13,509,503 downwards.
GAATAATTAATTGGAAACGTAAGGATCAATAAATTCTTTTCCCCAGTGCTTGAGAAAACCTAGAATTAAAGTATAGTTTACAATTAATCAATATCAATACACTAAGATAAAAAAATTCGTTGACTTAGCAAAAGGAGTTTGAAGGAGTACAGGAGTATGTATCTATACAATCAGTCTAATATACTGAAATCTCTATTTTTAGCTTATTTTTAATTAATATTTCTTTTAGAATGTTTCTATTCTAATAAAGAACAAGTTGATGAATATAAATTGATCGATACCAGGTATGAGATTATCAAGTCGTTATGCACTAAAGACTTTAAATATATTTTTATTATGTCTTAGGTTACCAAAGTTTGGTAGTGATTCTTGTTAAATTAACAATTAAAATCAAAGAGTAACAAGAGACGAAACTAATTGTCAAAAACCTAAGTCGGTTGTCAAAAACCTAACTCATGCAACAACAAAACACATGTAATCAAATACATTTTGTTGTTGCCAAAAGAAAATAAAAACACATTTTTATTTACAAAACAACAATTTTGTTTAATTGTCAATCGAGAATTTCGTCTCTATGTGTTACTCTATGATTAAAATATTGCAATAAGAAGACAATATTAATTCCTTTTTAATCACTTTAATTTTCTTTACTTTTTCCTCTACAAAGAAAAAAAATCCTCTACTAAACACGCACTTATTCTCGCACTCAAATACATTATTTTTTGCTCTTTATTATACTTCTCTACTAAAAGATTTATTTTGACCACATTAAAATACATTTAAAATCTTTTAATAACAACAAACCACCTGTCTGTCTTAACTGTCACAAATAATTTAAATAATACCCCAAAATAATAACAAAAAAACACAACATTGGAATTCTATAACAAAAAAAAGTGACCACTAATAGCTAAGTATGTATTTTTATAGTTGTTGTAAAATTTTTATTGGAATGTGAACTAAATTCAAAATCAATAATTCACAATAAAATAAGAATGAAAAACAAAATTGTATGTGGCATACCCTGCTGCTACAAAAAAATGAAAAAAATAAGCAAAATGTGTAAAAAAATAAATGTTTCTAACAAAGCAATTGAAATTGTATGTGTCATATGTATTAATCTCGGTATGGAGGGTGGTATGTTTTAAAGAGTGTTATTTTTTTAACAAGAAAAAAAAACTGTTTTTATTAAAAATAATTTTTATGGGGTTTTATTATAGGGTTTATAGTTGGTAAATAACAAAAAGAAAAACCAATATTTAAAACAAATAAAAAAATGCAAAATAATCAATATTGTAGAAAAAATACAATTTTGTTAATGCAAGCTGCCAGCCTAGATATTATAGAGCTGCCAGATTAAACTAATTGTTTATATTTTTTTCGCAAAGGAAGAGTGTTTTTTTAAAGTGTTTTTGAAGCTCAAACTATTTCGCTAAAAATAAAAAATCCATTTTATAGTGATTCGTACAGTTTTTTACTTCATTATTATTCTATTATTCTTTAAAGAAAATCGCTGTAGGAAGAAACCTGTCAAACTCAAGAAGTGCTTGCAGAATTATTAATAATAGATTAAGTAATAGTCTCCAGACATTTAAAAGCACTTGGATTCATTCAAAAGTCTTAAAATTTAAAAAAAAAATTGACAACGATTAGTTGAGTAAAGTAGTCGTTTAGACCATTTAAAAAGACGATTACGATCTCTGTAACAAAGAGACTTCTCGATCATTAAAAGGACTGAAGCTAAGATACTTTGAATGGGGATTTTGAATATTAGAAATATTGCTTCATCTCGACAAAATTAAGTTTTTCTGAATCTGAATAATTATGGGTGGTGACAAGAGGTTCATTTGTGTTAATCCAAAGGAAAAATCACGTGTTCTATACTTAAGGTTTAAGAAGGCTGTCATCTATTATGAGCTATTAAAACCGGCTAAAAAGATCACGATCGGGAGATCGGTACTAAGCACAATTGATTCGTTTTAAGAGAACGAAAATAATATGAAAGCAGAAGCGAGAACATATTTTTTAATTATGATAATATGCGATCAGTTAAAAATTATTTGTAATTTTTAACTGACTAACATTTTTGCCATTATTCACCGACTTCAATTTACTATTCTGAAAAAAATGTAGTAGTGTAATGAAACATATACTATTTTTTTAAAGTATTGCCCAAGGCGTATTTAAACAGGTGATTATTTTTTTAGTAGTACTTAGAACTCCGTTTAAGCACAAATTTTTCCTTATCCGTAGTGCAATTCAGTAACTTTTAACGATTTGACAATTGACAAATATGTCGATGGCTTTAGTTGTTTGCAATAACGATTTTATTATTCACAATGTACATCTAAACAACAGTAGACAATTTTTATTTTTGTATGGCAACTCCCTCAAAATAAACAGAAGACTTAAATAGGAGTATAAATAAAAAAGAATTTGGGAATTATTTGTAAACTGTGCACATGTATACTTACTGCATTTGTATGTTAATCATATGTTTTTTGTTAATAAAATAAACGACACAAAAAATATTGTGATTAAGTTAACGACAGAAGTAGACAACGAATGTTGTTTAAGTGTTATAGAATAGAAAAATCGATAATTTTGTTGTTTAATTTTTTAAGCGATTCGATTATCGTTAAAATACGTTACTGAATCGCACTACCGCTGAAGTGTCATCCATGTATACAAATAAGTTACATGTTTTACCCCTAAATGAACTTGCACCACTTTATCAACAAAATTAATGTTCCACCAAATAATAAAAATTTTATCAAAAATCGAAAATTTCACTAAAAATCTAAAATTTCACCAAAAATTCGAAATATTACTAAAAATTTTAAATCTAAAAACATCTAAAATTTCAACAAAAATTTAAAATTTTACTGAAATTTCACCAAAAACCCAAAATTTTAGTAAAAATGTGAAATTTTACTAAAAAGTCAAGATTTCACTGAAAATTCAATACAAAAAAAAAATCAAAATTTCACCGAAAAAGCTTTTAACAAAATTGGAAATTTTAACGAAAAGCTTGTGAAAAAAAAAAATTCACCAAAAATTAGAAGTTTCATCAATAATTAGAAACTTTCACTAAAAATTTAATATTTGACAGAAAATTCAAAACTTTTAAAAAATTCGAAATTTCAGTAAAAATTCAAAATTTCTCCAAAAATTTGAAATTTCACCAAAAATCTGAAATTTCACTAAAAATTCGAAATTTTCTTAAAAATTCGAAATTTCACTACAAATTTAAAATTTCACTAAAAACTAAAAATTTCACTCCAAATTAAAAATTTCACTACAAATTAAAAATTCCACTAAAACTTAGTTTCACTTAAAAATCGAAATTTCAAAAAAAAAAAAAAAAAAAAAAATAACTACCAAAAATTGTTTCACCAAAAGTAAGGAACTTCACAAGAAACTTATTATTTCACCGAAAATTTTAAATTCATGAACATTCCAAAATTTCAACAAAAATTTCTAAATTTACCGAAAAATACGATTTCCTTCGATTAAATTTTAACTTTATAATTTTATAAATATTTTAAAAATAACAGAAAAGAAAACGCTTTAAAATAGTGTATGGTAAATACTGATCCACCAGCTTTAAAGCCCAGACATTTGTCCTTCTATTACTAATACTTCACTTTAGAAAAATATATCAAAAATTGACTTAATTCCCTTCTGGTCTCAAAAGATTAGAAGTTATTTGAAATGAATTGCATAAATTTCCAGAAATATGGAAATAAACATTAATTTTGCATAGAAAAAAAGGTATTAATACATAGATCTTAAAAAAGAAACGGAAATTTTAGTTTCTTTAAAGTTTTTATCATCATAACGCGTTTTAAAATAAAATAAATCTGGCATCCCCTTTTTGTTCCTGGTGTGTGTTATTTGTTAGAGGTGAATTTTTTCCTTTTATTGTATTTTGATCAATCAATGTCAAAGATTAATCATAAATTACTAAGAACAAGAGAGCGAGAGAGATAGGGAGAGCGAAAACTATAAGAAAGAGCTTGCAAAAAAAGAGAACTTTCTTATTACTTTGCAATTGTTCAAAAGAAAATGTTTGTTTTGTTTGTTTTTATTTATTTACTGGTAATTTTACCCGGTTTTTTAATTCAGTTTTTTTTTTTTTTGTTTTAAATTTTTCTTAAATTGTTTTTAATTATAATTTATTGTTTTTCTTTGCTTTAATTAACAATTTATATTATTTTTTCACTTATTTTCATTTATTTAGTTTTTTGTTTTTCTTTCATTATTATTATTTTTGTTGTAATTAGCTTGTTATATTGTACTTGTTTTTTTTTTTTTTTTATTATTACACGTGTTTTTTTAGTATAGAACTGTTTTTTTGTATTATTGTTTATTCTTTTACTGCTTCCCAAAATAAAGAAAATAATATTTTTATATATTCACTTCCAACGCTGATTGCAGTCAGCTTACAACTGAAATTGAAAATTCAGCAAAGCAAAGTGAAGCGCATAAAGCTGCTATAGAAATGCTGGCGCTGGCTGGCAGGCTAAATAGTTGTTGTTGGTTTGTTGGTTGGTTGGTGTTCTTTCTGGTGATACACTCAGTGTGTTGACGATGGTGATGATGATGATGAAAAACTCAACAAAACATACAACAGCAAAAAAACACAAAACGTAAAATAAACGTATTAAAAACGCTTTTTACTTTATATTCGTCATACGATGATTGTATGCAATGTGTGTATATTTTGTGTTTTGTTTTTTGTTATTTTATTCCTACTGCCACAGCGTTTTACTGTTCTCTGCTGCTGCTTTTAACGAGACACATAAACATACGAACTTACAAATGTTAAGAGTTGGCCATTACACTCCATACCAGCCAGCAACAACAACTACCTACAGCAACTAAAAGTTCTTATTTTCTTTTGTTGCTGTTATTTTCACATGCTCTGCTCTTGAATAGAGTGTAGTTAGTTTTTGTTGTTGTTGCTTTTGTTGTTACTGTAGTAGCCATTGTGTGTGTTTGGGGAGTATGTACAAATGTATTTGCCTGAATGTGTGCATGTGTCAGTTGTTGTTGGCTCTCCTGCTTTAATATTTTTGCCTTCCTTTTGCTTAATTTTTGCCTAACAGCCTGTCAGCCTTGCCAGGCTATAAGTATGTACATGTGTATGTGTGTATAAGCTAGTATATATGTTTGTGTGCGAGTTTTTTTTTTTTGTGGCTGACTGTTTTGCTTGTCTGAATGATTGCCTTGCCTGCCTAACTAAAGTAGGATTGTATTTGTGTGTATGTGTGCCTGCCACAGCTTGTGGGCAGACAGACAGACATATTAAACGCGCGGCACATGGGCTTTTTGTGTGCAAAAACCGAACGAATGAATGCTTTTTTGAAATAATAATAAAAAAACACACACAGGAAAACGGTGGGACAAAAGAAATAAATATTATCTAAATTGTAGTCTAGTCTATAGTCTATACTAAAGTCTAGTTTATTAACTAGTGTATGATATAATCTATAGTCTAGTCTATAGTCCAGTAGATAGTCTAGAGTCTAGACTATAGTCTTGTCAATAGTCTACAGTATAGTTTGTAGTTAGTTTATAGTTAGTTTATAGTTAGTTTATAGTCTAGTTAATAGTCTAGTTTATAGTCTACTTTATAGTCTATTCCATAGTCTAGTTTAAATCGAGTTGACAGTCAAGTTAATATTCTAGTATGTGTATAGTCAAGTCTATAGTTTAGTCTATAGTCAAGTCTACATTCTAGTCTATTGTCTAGTCTATAGTTCAGTCAATAGTTTCCTTTATAGTAGTTCAGTTTATAGTAAAGTTTATAGTCTAGCTTATAGGCTAGTTTATAGTCAAGCTTATAGTCTAGTTTATAGTCTGGTTTTTAGTATAGTCTATAGTTTAGTTTACAGTCTAGGCTATAGTCAACTGTATAGTCTAGTCTATAATCTACTGTGAATCCTATATTCAATTCTATAGTTAAGTCTATAGTCAAGTCTATAGTCTAGTCTATAGAGTAGTTCTAGTCTATAGAGTAGTATATAGTTTAGTTTATAGTCTAGTCTATAGTCTAATCTATACTCTAGTCTATCAAAATTATTCCCTCATATGTATTCTAATTTCTCTTAATTTTTTTAGTTTTTAGTCCAGTCTATAGTCTAGTCTATAGTCTAGTCTATAGTCAATAGTCTATAGTCTAGTCTATAGTCTAGTTTATAGTCTAGTCTATAGTCAACTGTATAGTCTAGTCTATAATCTATTGTGAAGTCTATATTCAATTCTATAGTTAAGTCTATAGTCAAGTCTATAGTCTAGTCTATAGAGTAGTTTATAGTCTAGTCTATAGAGTAGTCTATAGTTTAGTTTATAGTTTAGTTTATAGTCCTGTCTATAGTCTAGTCTATAGTCTAGTCTATAGTCTAGTCTATAGTCTAGTCTATAGTCTAGTCTATAGTCTAGGCTATAGTCTAGTCTATAGTCTAGTCTATAGTTTAATCTAATCTATACTCTAGTCTATCAAAATTATTACCTCATATGTGTCCTAATTTCTTTTAATTTATAATTTTTTTCCTTTATCCTAGGCCTACTGTCTTTCAGCATAAAATCCAAACGTTCTCGTTTTTATTATAAAACTAGAGTACGTGTGTGTCTCGTATTGTCGGTATCGCATAGATGGATGGATGGTTTGTTAGTTGGATGGCTGGCTGGTTGCTTTGCTGACTGGCTGGCATGGTTTTCATTTTAGTTTAGTTGCAATGGAATGATGTCTGGTGGTTTCATTTGTTAGGTATACACTAAAGCAGGGATGATTGGATGTGACTGTAAAAACATACTCGTGTAATGCTAACAGTTGGAATATGTTTGTATGCATGTATGTGTGTATATTTGATCCCTGCTGCTGGTTTTAGCTTTGGCAAAAGCATAGCAATATTGTATAACAAGAGTAGTATGATGAGGACGAATACAATGAATACGATGATGATGATGATATAGTTGTTGTTTTTGCTATTGTTGTTAAGGCTCTAGTAGGGGACAAAAATAATGTTTTTAACAAAAAGCTTATACACAGAGGGTAGTAGTAGATTGTACATGAGCTGGAAACAAAATATATATAAAACCTAAAAAGCAATCATGTTTTTTTTTTTTTTTTTTGTATATAAAACTGCTTGCCTGACAACCATTTTTTTATTTGTTCTATCCATTTCATTTTGGAGTTGAAACCCCAAAAACACAGATTGCAAACGACAGCATTTTACCCTAGAATAAAACACAAAATATATACAACTACCCTGCTATATAAAATAGCTACAACCTCAGCAACAATATAAGCTATGGCCAAAAACAAAAAATTCAAACTAGCATGACTCTAGGTCGGCAAGAAAATTATATAGCAAATGCCAAAAAAAAAAAAAATATATATAAAAAAAGAAATGTTTAAAAGAAATAACTTTAAATTAAAGCAAAATATTCAAAGCTTGCCAAAGTATTTGTTTGAATATACAAGATAATTGTTGTAAAGAACATTTCTAAAAGCAGTTAGCAATGCAAACATCATACTCATTATCATTATTATCATCATCTTCATCGTCTTTAGAGCACACATCATTTTATCATCTGCTATGTACACACATATATATTTACAAATATATCTCGGTATTTGTACGAGTAGTTTTCCTTTAAAGGCAAAGGCAAAAAACACAAGCTTTAGACGACTTGGTGAAGAGATGTTGAAACACTTTTTTTGACAGGAAATAAAAAGAAGAAGGGAGGAAACAAAAACACACAAAAGACTATGACAACGACAACAATAACTTAATGCTGGTGTTGAGGGGGGGGGAGGAAATGCAGTCATGGTGTCGTCATGACACAAGTAACAGAAATTAATGAAACACATACAAATCATTATAAGAGGTGGAATTGAAAATTAGAGAAAAGCTCATATTTTTGTAGAAAAAAAAATATATATAATATAAATCGAAGCAATATAAGAGTTTTATAACAGTTATCTAAAACTGTTATACCTATAAAATTTTGCAAAATTTAAAAAATATAAAAATGAATTATAAAAATAAAATTCTAGCTAATATGAAAGCTTTATAACAGTTATGTTAAACTGTTTACCAAAAAAACTTCATATTTCCTTTAAAAAATGACAAAAATACAAACATTTAACATTAATTTTGAAATTGTAATAGTATAACGATTTTGTAATAGTTTCCTAAACTGTTATACAGAAATTTATTATATTTTTTTTTTTGTCTGAAAAGGGTTTTATTTCTCTATGAAAGCAAAAAAAATACTAATTTTTAATAACAAATCTTAAAATTTTGCTTGTATAACAGTTTTTTAACTGTTATGTAAAACTTTTATACTAATAAAACTTCATATTTTGCTTTAGAAAATAAAGAAAATACAAATATTTAACATTAAAATGTTAAATTTTAATTGTATAACAGTTATATGACAGTTTCCGAAACTGTTATACACAAAAATAAAAATTTTGTTATTATCAGAAAAACGTTTTATTTGTCCATAAAAGCAAAGAAATAGAAAATTTTAATAATAAAGAACTGACAACAAAAAAAAACGTAACGAGTTTTAGGGTGTGGCTTGAACGAGTTGCTTAGCGAACGAGATATAATTTTAGGATAAAAGACAGTGCAGTTTTTTACTTTGGACAGTGAACATCACATATTAATATTATTTATTTACTTTAGAATTAAATACATATTTTATTAATTAAAATAAAATAAAACATCGCGGTTTTCATTAAAGAACCTACATTTTTGGGGGCTCGTCCGGAATGTGCTAGTGTTCAATGTTTATAAGTTGGAGAAGTTAGCTGAGTGCTAAGGAAAATCATGAAATTCTGGGTGAATTTCGAAGAATATGTTCTAAGAAAAAAATTTCAATATTCTGAGTGAAAAACAAAAATTTAAAAATTTTCTGAAAACTTTGAGTGAATTAGTTGAAGTGAAAATTTAAAAGGAAAAATTCTGAGTGAATTGTGTAAAAAAAATGTTTAATAAATTGCATCAGAAAGGAAAATTTTAATTCATTAAAATTAAGAGAAAAAAGTTTGTGTGAAAGAGAAAATTAAGTGAGAATATTGTAACTAAAAATACCAACGAGTGCCTTGGAAATGACGAGTACAAACAAACCATAGAGTTTGAAAAAAACGAAAACTGATCATCATTAAATGTGCATGAAAAATAAGGGTTGAAATTGTGCAGTGCTGAAGAAATTTGCCAATATAATTTTCTTAGATCAGGGAAAGGCACCCATAGCACAGGAACCGAGTGTTTTCGGCATTTTCACACACACACACAACACGAATATTTACGAAGATAAACAATTGAGTATGAATATAAAACAAAAAATCAATTAAGCCCCAACCACTCAACTAAAAGTCATCGTATCGCAATCAGCTGTTTCAACCTGCTTTATGCAGATGTGTGTATGTAGCTATTGACACAAAAATTCTAGGTAGCGTATCGCAGAAATCTACAGAAAATAGATTTTAACGTAGCTGAGTAAATTTTTAACAACCCTGTAGTTTATTTTTTTCACAAAATAAGCGAAAAACAGAGTTGTTTACACAATGAATGTTCAAAAACATATGATACGTTTACTTTTGTTGACTGGTTGTAAAAAATGTTTCAAGCTACTTTTCTTCATTCTGCGTTGCGTTGCAAAGTTGACTGGTTGGGCCTTTAGTAGTGTTCTAGCTTTCAACAATGCAAGATCATGTCTCATGGTCTTTGCATTTTGTACTCTTTGCACTCTCAGCAACGATTAAATAAAGAGCGTAAAACTACGTGTGAACTCAGCCAGCACAATTGTGCTATGAAATTGATATCCCTATCTTAATGATAAGTTTTATTTTTGTGTTTTATCTATATTTTTTATAAATTTTATGTGCATTAAAAGAGAAGTATAGAGTGTTAATTTCAGTGTAGGCCCAGAATACCGGAGACAGCGATATTTCCATACAAATTTGACAGATAAACTACGTTGCTCACTGTCGCTATGGAATAAAATTTATTTTATTTTCAGAGCGACACTTCTTATTCTCTTGAATTTTCTCTCACACACACTCAATTGGGTTGCCCAGTTTTTTTTTTCGTAAACAAAAAACTGTAGTGTTGAATACACTTAAAAATAAAATCGTAATCGAAGCTTATTAAAAGCGTTACTAAACCAAAATTATGCTACATAAATACTGCATATTAAAAAATGTTTGATTTAACAATATAATGTTAAAAATCATTATTTATTTAAATAAAAAATCAAAACCAACAATATCATAATTAGTATAAGTAGAAAAGTTGTATTATTTTATTTTTTTTATTAGTTTTAATTTATAAATTTTCTTGTAAAATGAAATATTTTTTTTTTTGTTTTTATTTAGTTTGATCTTTAATTCAAAACAAATTAAAGTTTTTATCAAATATTTAACTTTGAATTTAATATATTTTTTTACTTTATTTTGCGGCTCAATTTACAAAATTTTTTTAAAAGTAGACATCACTGTATAAGCGCGCTGCGCCGTGCGCTTCTATTCTGGGTCAAATTTTATGAGAGAGAAAAATTAGTATCGCTGTCTTCGGTATTCTGGGCCGACACTCAATTTGATTTTGTAAAGATAAAGAGTAAATTATATATTTAGATGTGTGCAAAGTTTAAACTATTAAGTGTTGAAGAGAAAATCAAACAAAGCATATTTATTTATCAGGTAAAGTCAGATAATCAGCTGATTTTTTTTTTTTTTTGCTTTGTTTTGGATATTACATCTGTCAAAATTTGTTTACGTTTACCAGAGAACCAAGCGGGCCGGCTCAAAACCGGCAGCTAGTCGCCGCATAATTTTTCTAGCCTTCGCCGCCGCTGATGGCTTAAAAGGCTGAACAAAATACAAAAAAAACATTACTTAAAATTGTATATGTTAAACCGAACTATTAGTTTTCAGTAATATACATAAGAAATGTACTTAATTTATGTAATATAATACAAAAAACACTTTGAGTTGACAAATAAGCTGCCGCCGATATGACCTTGTGAAAATCTTGGTTTTCTGATGCTTACTTTAAAGCTCAACTACATAGAATACTTTTGCTTCAACTGCGACTGACAGCTACGCAACGCATAAGTGATATTAACCCAGTCGTTGCATTATTTTGTTATTAAAATTTTATATAATAAAATATAAAGATGTACAAATTAAATTATATTCTCAGTTGAAATAATGAATTTCAAATTAAAATGTCCGACTCAATAAAAATATATTAAAATAAGAATAAAAAAACCAAAAGACAAAATGTATTTTCGTACTTCGGCATTTCAAAGTTGAAAATTTTTCATCTTTGAAGTACTTCTCGCAGAAGTTTGGCGTATTGATTTGGTTTCGTCCCATATAAATGCATGTATTTTACAACAGCTGTCAGTTGCAGTTGAAGCGAAAGTATTCTATGTAGTTGAGCCTTTACTTTTTGTTATTTTTACAAAATCGCTTTGTTTCAAATCAGCTGATTTTGATATTAAAAGTTGGAGTTCACTTAAGAAATCACTCATTGGGGAATTTGGTACCACACTACCATCTATTGAGGTTCATAAGATGTTGAGGAATCGCAGAAGGGTAATGAAACCTATAGGGAATTCCTTTATACGTTAATGGAAATGGGGAAACCTATACGTTTACATGAAGAGCCTAATAAAATATTTTGTTGACGCAATTCCTGACTCCAAATTTGGTAAAAGTATTTTATATCAGGCGAAGAATGTGAATGACTTAAAAGACAAATTGAAGACTTACGAGAGGATTCGAGGCCTTAAATTGGAAACAAAATATATCGGTCTATATAATATGAGGAGGGGATTGAATCAAGATGAGTATAGGGTCGGGAGAATTGGTAGAGTTCGGAGTCTCAAATTATCTCATGCGGTTGTGGAATACATGGATAAAAGGGATCCGTCATCCGGGACGGATGACTGTGTTGGATTGCCAAATGTTGGATCGAGTGGCAACGATCAAACCACAGGATGTAGACGAGTATTTTGACAATACAACACTGCAGCATTTAGAACTGACAAGAAGAAACTTAACGAGTTTTAGAGTGTGACTTGAGCGAGTTGCTTAACATACGAGACATGATGAAAGAGAGAGTAGTTTTGGACTTTGGACAGTGAACATCACATAGCATATTAAGATTGTTTATTAACTTTAGAATTAAATAAATATTTTATTAATTAAAATAAAATAAAACATCGTGGTTTTCATTAAAGAACCTACAGTTATTTTTAGAAAAATTTTCTTTTTCCCATATAAGCAAGACAATTGAAATTTTTATTAATAAATATTAAAATATTATTTGTATAACAGTTTTATAACAGTTTTCCGAAACTGTTATACCGAAAAAGATTTGTTTTAATTTGAAAATTAACATATAATAATTCTTTAAATATAAAATAAATATTTTTATAATAAAAATATAAATTTTTGTAGTATAACAGTTTTATGACAGTCATATAAAACTGTTATACCGAACAAATTTTGCCTATTTTTCGTCCTATTTCTCCATTATAGCAAGAAAATTAATAATTATAATAATTAATCTTAAAATTTAGCTTGTATAACAGCTTTATAATAGTTTTCCAAAACTCTTATATTAAACAAAAATTTACTTTTAATTTGAGATTTAACATGTAATATTTGCTTAGAGGTAAAATATAAATTTTTATAATAAAAATATACATTTTTGTAGTATAACACTTTTATAATAGCTATGCAAAACTGTTATACTAAAAGAATTTTGAATATTTTTCGACTTATTTCTCCATTAAAGAAGAAAATATAAATATTTTGTAATAAAGCGCAACATTGTGCATGTATAACAGTTTTATAATAGTTTTACAAAACTCTTATACTATATAATATAAACACAACATTATTTTGAAAATTAAAATTTAATATTTATTTAAAGGTAAAACATATTTTTTTAATAAAAACATACATTTTTGCAGTAAAACAGTTTTATTACAGTTACCTAAAACTGTTATACTAAAAAAATTGCATTTTTTTCGTCTTATGTTTCCATAAAATCAAGAAAATACAAATATTTTCTATTAAAATGAAAATAATAGACATGTATAACAGTATAATAATAGTTATTCAAAACTGTTATACTGATAAAACTTATTGTTATACTTCAAAAATTACTTAAAAATAGATTAAATAAGAAAAAATAATAATTTAATAAATTTAGTAATAATTTTAAAATTATGCAGTTTTTATAACAGTTATTTGAAACTGTTATACTAAGAAAATTTCGTAAATTTTGATATAAAAACATAAAACCAAAATTCTATACATTTTGTTTTAAAATTTCACATGTTATACAGTTTTTTTTTTTTTTATTATAACAGTTAATTTTAGTTATCTAAAACTGTTATACTTAAAGAATTTAATGTGTTTTGCATTCATTCACAAGAATGACAGTTTAATAATTATGTGTTAAAATAATACAACTATAAACTGTTATAATCAAGTAAACAAAAGTAAAACTAAAACTTATTAACCTATTATATATTTTTCAATTACCCCTCGTATCTCTGTTTCGTGTTTCTTTCAAACACTCACACATACACATATCTCTCTATTAATGCTCAAAACTTCAGCTAGTTAATGACTATTAGGGTATACAACAATACCCTCCGTAACTATACAATATAACTATAAAAGCAAATGGGGGAGCTTTGTTAGTTTTTAGCATTATAAAGCTGACTCTGGTTAGAGTTATAATTTTTGCCATGACATCTAGTCAGTCAGCCAGCATGCCAATGCCGAAAAGAGCCAACTATCAAAGCTAGCCAGCAAGCAGGCAGTTAGTCAGGCAATAGCAGTAATCATTATTTGCCAAGCCATACCAAACACATCCTCTATAGTCAGGGTGATTTCAAAGCCTAAAAAAACCATACACACTCTACTAATCAAACTCACTACCCATTATTCAGTTTACATAAACACACATATCTATTGTAACATACATACTAAAATGTAAAACGAGCTAAATGTACACACATACATATGCAGACAGATACAGAAAACCCGAAGCCAAATAACACGACATGTATGTATTTCAAGCAATTGACGCATAAAGTCCACAAAGTATAATTGAAGCAGAATCAAAAAAATCAAAAAAAAAAAAAAAAGTGTTGCCAGATTTGGGATAAATTCTATTAATTTAGACAGATAGATAATCCTTTTGATAGATTAAACTATAGGCTATTCGAAAGCCTTCACTGTAGGTTATTCGATAGGTTAAACTATTTATTTGATAGGCTAAACTATAGTTTATTCGATAGACTAAACTATAGCTTATTCGGTAGACTAAACTATAGTTTATTCGCTAAACCTAACTATAGTCTATTCAGTAGAGTAAACTTTAGACTATTTGATAGACTAAATTATAGTCCATTCGATGGACTAGACTGCAGTATATTCGACAGACTAATTTTTAGTTTATTCGACAGACTAAACTATAGTCCACTTAATAGCCTATATTACAGACTAAACTATAGTCTATATTATACACTAAACTATAGGCTATATTATAGTCTAAACTATAGTCTGTATTATATACTAAACTATAGTCAATATTATAGACAAAACTATAGTCAATATTATAGACACAACTATAGACTATATTATAGACTAAACTATAGTCCATATAATAGACCAAACTATAGTCTATATTATAGACTAAACTATAGTATATATTATAGACTAAACTATAGTCTATATTATAGACTAAACTATAGTCTATATTATACACTAAACTATAGTCTAAACTAAACTATAGTCTAAACTAAACTATTATAGATTAAATTATAGTCTATATTATAGACTAAACTATAGTATATATTATATACTATAGTCTATATTATAGACTATAGTTTAGACTAAACTATAGTATATATTATAGGCTTTAATCTCTTTTATAGACTAAACTATAGTCTATATTATAGACTATAGTCCATATTATAGACTAAACTATAGTCCACTTGATAACCTATATTATAGACTAAACTATAGTCTCTTTTATAGATTAAAATATAGTCTATAATATAGACCAAACTATAGTATATATTACAGACTAAACTATACTCTATATTATAGACTAAAAAACTTTTATTTTAAAATCTACTCTTCTAGAAATATTCTGGCATCCTTGTATTTCACAACATCACATAAAAACGTCGTCAGTCATTCCATCCATATTGCCCGTAAGAGAATTGACATAAAAAATACATGTTAAAGTTGTTTTTGTTGTTTAACTCCTCTGCCCATTTTCGACAAATAAAAAGAAAAAAAATATTTTACATTCAGAAACACCTAAAACACATTAAAATGCTTCGAAACGAAGTGAATCGAAAAGCAAACAACAGACAAACAAACAAATAAAGAAAATAGTTTCGAAGCAGAGTGTCAATAAGCATGAAATGAAGCAAATTCCAGGGACATTTCAGACACACAACAACACAAAAAGCAACAAAAAAAGTTCTCGTCGGCTACAAATGCTGACACACAAGACAGCAGTAGAGGCAGACATATAGACAAACAGACGTATTGCCAAATATACTAAAAGTCAGTCAGTTAAATCGTCAACAGCAACAATATTAAACAGACAGCAACGACAACGACAATAACACAACAACAGTAAAGACAGTCATTCAAATACATACGAGAAAAGCAACAAAAAATAAATAAAAATACAACAAGCTAAAGAAAAACGAAGCCAATGAAACAAAATTACAAAAAGAAAGAATGACGACGGCAGCAACAACTAGAATCAAACCCTATCAGCATTTTAAGTAAACACAAAGCTATAAACTTCAACAGAGAAGAAGGAAAGGCTTACACACACTCACACATAGTCTTTCATAAAAAAATATATACATACATACATACATACATACACGCTTAAGTAGCAGAGGAGTGAAGCGAGTAAGCTAAGCAAGCTCCTCTTTCACAACAATAAACGTTTTCTTTATGTTTTAAAACTAACGTCAACCAAATACGTCCCATCAAGTCAGCAAAGCGACCAGGCTGACTACAATATTAGCAACAAGCAAATACTTACTAAAAAACTTAAGCTTAAGCTGAAACACTACAAAAAAAAAAAAAAAGTTCAAGAAAATACAACAAACTGAAAGTTGAGTAGTTATAAAAGATGAGGATGGTGAAATATAAAACACTGTCGCAGTAGAGAAGAACATGAAAAAAAGGAATCAACAAATCTATGTACTAAAACCTAAAAAAACCCACACATATACAATTGTAATGGAAGAAGAGAAGGTGCAAAAACGCCTAGCAGATGAACAGAAAGAAATACAAATGTTTAAAGGAAATTTATGGAAAAATGAGGTTCCTAAGCTGTTATGTTATCTGGAATTTTAGTCTGGACTGACTATAAACTAAACTATAGTATGGACTGATTATGGACTAAACTATATTCTGGAGTATATACTAAACTATATTCTGGAGTATAGAGTAAACTATAGTCTGGACTATAGATTAAACTATAGTCTGGACTATAGAGTAAACTATAGTCTGCACTTTAGATTCAATTATAGTCTCGACTATAGACTAATCTATAGTCTGGTCTATATAGAGTAAACTATAGCCTGGACTATAGAGTAAACTATAGTCTGGACTATAGAGTAAACTATATAAATATAGAGTAAACTATAGTCCGGACTATAGAGAGTAAACTATAGTCTGGACCATAGAGAGTAAACTATAGTCTGGACTATAGAGAAAGCTATAGTCTGGACTATAGAGAGTAAACTATAGTCTGCACTGCAGAGTAAACTATAGCCAAAACTATAGTCTTTTTTATAGTTGAAACTATAGTCTGTTTTATATTCAATACTATAATCAAAACAATAGTCTATTTTATAGTCAAGACAATAGTCAGCTCTATAGTTAAGACTATAAACTATTCTATAGTCAAGATTATAAACTATTCTATAGACAAGACTATAAACTATTCTATAGTCAAGACTATAAACTATTCTATAGTCAAGACTATAAACTATTCTTTAGTCAAGAGGATAAACAAATTTTTGTAGTCAAGACTATATTATATAGTCTATTCCATGTTAAAGATTATAGTCTATCGTCAAGATTATAGTATATTATGTAGTCTTGTCAGTTGTGAAGACTGTAGTCTGAAGACTATAGTTTAACGAATCCATTTCATAAAAAAATATCCACAATTTGGGACTTTCTGCCTTCAAAAGAATCCATATACATCCTCTAGCATGCCAGCCACCATGACAAGCTTTTTACGTTTAAAATTACCTACATACTTAGCTACAAAATAATCAAAAGCTAGAGAGTGAGCAAAGAAGGCTAAAAGCAGTACCATATGTTGTTGGTTTTGTTGGATGATTTCTGTTTTATTTTCATTTTTCAGTTTTCAAGCATTCAAAACAACACAAGAGGAAGGAAACGTCGTCGGTCGGTTAAATATTTGTTGCTATAGTTTTTGTTATTGTTATTATTGTTTTTATATTGTTCTTGCTGTTGACGAAAAAGAAAAGGAAGAAGACGATGATGATGTTGATTGCAAAAACATTGTTATTGTTCATTATTTTCATTTTTTTTTTTATGTTTTGCGTGTGTGTATAATTTTTTTTTTTGTTAAAGCGGGGATGCCTGCCAGTCCGTCAGTTACTCATTCAGTCAATTGTGTTAGTATATGTGTATGGGCAAAAAGAAAGCAATCAAGACACGTACGTTCATTTATATTTGAACAATCATACAAGCTCCCCTCCATGCATGTCATCTAACTATGTTGTGTATACTCTACTCTATTCAAGTTAGAGCTTTGCCCGTCTGTTTTTTTTTTTTTTTTTTTGAGTATGTTTATATTTTGCTTGTGTGTTCTGTTGCTGACTGACTGCTTGCCTGCATGACTGAATGATGTTATTAATGTGATTCAAGGGTACTACAACTCACTATACACTAAACAAGCATTGAAAAGCTAGTAAAAAGCATGTGGGGACTTCGTAAGTAATTTTAGTTAATGCGTTGCGTTTTCCCTTCGCTTATTGTCGCTTTGCCAAACAGAGGAAAGGAAGAAATGTAAAAAAACACACACATTTGAATTAATGTATGTAGTTTGTAATTTAACGGTCACCATAGACGCTGTCAAAAGATTGACAAGAGAGTAGGGAAAAATATAAAAAGGTTGATGAGAAAAATTTGAGAAGCTGAATTGAAGATTGGGTGAATAAATGACACACAGTTTCAAGGTGTTAAAGAGAGATCTCATTGCTTTAGAAATAGCTTAAATGATAATGGATGGAATAGCTGAAGCTCTTTAGATTTTGATATAAAGAATGCGCAACGTCGAGATCAATGACTAAATAGTGAAGAGCAGAATTTGCGAATAATCGTTTTTTTTTTTTTTTTTTTGTAGCAAAAATTAACTTAGTGAATGGCTTTCCCATTTCATAGTTTAACTTAGTGATAGAAATTATGAAAAGCTAATGACAAAAACCAGACTATAGTTTAGTCTATAGTCCAGACTATACTTTAGTCTATAGACCAGACTATACTTTAGTCTATAGTCCAGGCTATACTTTATAGTCCAGAATATAGTTTAGTCTGTAGTACAGACTATAGTTTTATTTGTAGTCCAGATCAATAGTCCAGTTTATAGTTTAGTCTACAGTCCAGACTATAGTTTAATCAATAGTCCAGATAATAGTTTAACCTATAGTTCACACTACCATTTAGTATATATAATCCAGACTATAGTTTTGTATATAGTTCAAACTATAGTTCAGTCTATAGTCCAGACTATAGTATATTCTATTGTCCAGACTATAATTTGGTCTATAATCCAGACTATAGTTTAGTCTATTGTCCAGACTATGATTTGGTCTGTAGTCCAAACTATACTTTAGTCTGTAGTCTACCCTACTGTAGTCCAGACTATAGTTTTATCTATAGTCCAGACTATAGTTTTATCAATAGTCCATATAACATCCAGACTATAGTTTAGTCTATAGTCCAGACTGTAGTTTATTCTATAGTTCAGACTATAGTTTAGCCTATAGTTCACAGTAGTTTAGGCTATAATTTAGGCTATAGTCTAGACTATAGTTTAGACTATAGTGCAGACTATAGTTTAAACTACAGGGCACACTATAGTTTACACTATAGTGCAGACTATAGTTTAAACTACAGGGCACACTATAGTTTACACTATAGTGCAGACTATAGTTTACGATATAGTCCATACTATAGTGTGGACTATAGTATAGTCTATAGTCTAGACTATAGTTTAGTCTATAGTCAATATTATAGTTAAGTCTATAGTCCATAGTTTAGTCTGTTGTCCAGAATATAGTTTAGCCTATAGTCCATACTATAGTCTATGGTCCAGACTATGATTTGGTCTGTAGTCTACCCTATAGTTCAGTCTATAGTCCAGACTATAGTTTATTCTATTGTCCAGAATACAGTTTGATCTATAGTCCAGACTATAGTTTATTCTATTGTCCAGAATACAGTTTAGTCTGTTGTCCAGAATATAGTTTAGCCTATAGTCCAGACTATATCTTAGCCTATAGTTCAAACAGTAGTTTAGGATATAATTTAGGCTATAGTCCTGACTATAGTTTAGCCTATAGTTTACGATATAGTCCATACTATAGTTTAGGCTATAATTTAGTCTATAGTCTGGACTATAGTATAGTTAGGACTATAGTTTAGTCTGTAGTACAGACTATAGTCAATACTATAATTTAGACAATAGTTTAGTCTATACTCGTGACTATAGCCCAACTTACGACTCACTTTCGTTCGACATCGAGGAACAGGCAGTACGAGAAGTTAAATAACAAGGAGTCTGAAAAAATTAGTATACATTTTAACTTGGATAGAAGTTCAGTTTTATAACTTTAAAATGAATAAGTGATCCTTAGAATAATAAAAGAAGAGCATTATTTTAGCATATATCAAAGCTTTCTTTAAAGTTCTTTTATTTCCTTCAATTTCATCATATTCTTAACAATATTTTATCTCCTTATTTCTTTCTCTCCCATTTTTCCTGCTTTAGTTCTTAAATTTCAATTATGATTACACTTTTCCAACTGGTCATAGTGAGTTTATTCTTTCAAACTTTGCTTTCAACAAAAAGCTTTTTAAATTGAAATCCTACAGAATTTTTGCAAATGCGAACAAATAAAACTACATGAAGCAAAAACGAAAAAAAGTAATACGAAGAAGCATATAAGAATCAAATTGCCGCCTGCTGGCTACTAAAGCTGAACTTTTATTTAGTTTGCTATTGTAGTTGATGTTGTTGTTGCTTTTGCTGTTAAAGTTCCTTGTTGACGATGATGGTGGCGGTTCTGATGATGATGACGATGACGAGTATCGAGCTAAAAATTAAATGGAAAAGAACTAAATGGAACAACTACAACAAAAATAACTGAAGTGTGGAAAACAAACAAAAAAAAAACTTAAAACGACATGGATTTTTGCAGTACCTTGTGTTAGTTTGGCTGGCAAATATGAATGTTTATTTATTTTTTTTATTTTTGTTCATTCCTTGTGTATTTGTTTTTTCAAAAAAAAAAAAAAAATGTGTATGACTCACTTAATAGCGGTTGGTCTGGTCGTTAGAGGGTCTTTGAAATAACTGAATTTTGCAGATTGCTTGTGTAAAATAATACATGAAAGTTGCAATGAATGGCTAGAAAACTTATGATTGAAAAGAGAAGTAAAGAGTAAACAAGGAAGAGAGTATGATGATGGATTTGCTAATGTACATACAATTGCAATCAGCCAAGCAAACAACCAACCAGCCAGGGAGACATAACGACAGATATACAGGCCTGATATATTAACACTATACACAGACACACATATGAAGCAAAGTTCTATGGAATCCCGAAACGAAAACAATATTTAAAACAGGGTTCATAAAACACTGAGCATTCGATAGTTTAAGCTTTTTTTTGTGTTGCCCAAACCAAGCTGCTACCAAACAAACCCAATAACCAGCCAACCAACACAAAGTTAAAGCGTCATTGAAAAAACACAGAGAATACTATAAACGACTGGCGACATTATAAAACGATGGCAAGCAATTCCGCAATGCTTCAACGTTATATGATGGGCTTTGGCTTATAAAATCTACATACATACATACATACATACATACATACATACATATATTTTGTTGTATGTTGTATAGTAGGTACATATGAATGGATATGGCTTAATTCAGTACAACAGCTTTATGTGCAACACATGCACTTTTTAAAAAGAACCAAATGCAAACATTGAGATGGCGATGTGATGATGATGATGACCTACCACCAAACCTAACCACATCACATCACTGATTGTAGAAATATATTCATATACTATACGTCTATGTACAATAAAACAATATATTGAACGACCATATTGTAGCACAACAACAAATGTTGTGTAAAAAATTTGTAATCAACTATTCAGAGAAGCGAGCTGCAACAGTAAGCAGTAGACAGGCAAGCAAACTATAATGATAACTGGATTTCGAATGGTTAGTTACTCAACAGTAAATCAAAGAGTTTTTAAGGGAAAATAAAGGACATTTTTTCTTTTTAAAAATTCAAGAGGACATGTTTATAGCCTATATTATTGTGTGGACTACATTTGAATCTGTGTTATAGTCGAAACTATAGTCAAAACTATAGTATTAACTATAGTCTACAGTCTAGTGTATAGTCAAACTTATATCATCAGTAGCCTAGTCTACAGTAAACTACACAGTTTAAACTGTAGCCTAATAGTTTATACCATAGATTATAGTTTGGATTATAGACTTGGCTATAGTTTGAACTTCAGATTAGGCTACAGTTTTAACTGTGTAGTTTACTGTAGACTAGACTACTGATGATATAAATTTGACTACACACGAGACTGTAGACTATAGTTAATACTATAGTTTTGACTATAGTTTCGACTATAACACAGATTCGAATGTAGTCCACACAATAATATAGGCTATAAACATGTCCTCTTGAATTTTTAAAAAGAAAAAATGTCCCTTATTTTCCCTATAAAACTCTTTGATTTACTGTTGTCCACTCACAATAATATAGGCTATAAACATGTCCTCTTGAATTTTTAAAAAGAAAAAATGTCCTTTATTTTCCCTTTAAAACTCTTTGATTTACTGTTCAAACTATAGCCAAGTCTATAATCCAAACTATAATCTATAGTATAAACTATACCCCAGTCTATAGTAGAAGCTATAATGAAATCTATAGTATATTCTATTTTTATAGTCTGAACTATACTCCAGCTTATAATATAAACTATAGTTAAGTTTATAGTCTAAGCTATAGTCAAGTCTATAGTCTAAACTATAGTTCAGTCTATAGTCTAAACTATAGTCCAGTCTATAGTCTAAACTATACTCCCGTCTAAACTATATTCCAAAATTGTTGTTTTGTAAACAAAAATGTGTTTTTATTTTCTTTTGGCAACAACAAAATGTATTTGATTACATGTATTTTGTTGTTGCATGAGTTAGGTTTTTGACAACCGACTTAGGTTTTTGACAATTAGTTTCGTCTCTTATTACTCTTTGGTCTAAACTATACTCCAGTCTATAGTCTAAACTATAGCAAAGTCTACAGTGTAAACTATAGTCCAGTTTATAGTCTAAACTATAGTCAAGTATTATAGTATAGAATATAGTCTAAATTATACTCCAGCCTATAGTCTAAACTATAGTAAAGTCTATAACCTAAACAACAGTCCAGTCTATGGTCTAAACTATAGTCCAGTCTATGGTCTAAACTGAAGTCCAGTCTATAGTCTAAACTATAGTTCAGTCTATAGTTTAAACTATAGTCCAGTCTACAGTCTGAACTATAGTCCAGTCTATAGTTTAAACAATAGTTCAGTCTATAGTTTAAACTATAGTCCAGTCTATAGTCTAAACTATAGTAAAGTCTATAGCCTGAACAATAGTCCAGTCTATAGTGTAAACTATAGTTTAGTCTGTAGTCTAAACTATAGTCCAGTCTATAGTCTAAACTATAATCCAGTCTATAGTCTAAACTATAGTCAAGTCTATAGTGGAAACTATAAACCAGTTTATAGTCAAGTTTATACCCAGAATTATAGTATATAGTCTAAACTATACTCCAGCCTATAGTCAAGTCTATAGTTTAAACATTTTATAGCCTAAACTATAATCCAGTCTACAGTCTAAACTATAGTCAAGTTTATAGTCTTGTTTATGGCCTAAACTGTAGTCAAGTCTATAGTCTAAACTATAGGCGAAAGTATCGTCTAAACTATAATTAAACTGTACAGACTACGTATTTTTTTTTTCTACTTTCTTTCATTAAACACATTTTGTTCCTTCCCTCTAAAAATTATACTCTGATGTATAATCTAGTCTCTAATTGAAACTGTAGCACATCTACGAAGAATTACAAATTTCTAGTAATACCGCACGCCCTATAATTTTTTTATATTCCATTCAGTTCGTGATTCATTTCAAATATCCGAATAGTGGCTTTAGAACTAAACGTTGGAAAAAAAAAACGAAAACGAAAACCAAAAATAAATGCTGGATAATAAAATAAAAAGAGAAAACATCAAATTATCAAACTCTATCATCCATCCAACAAACTGTCAACCAGCCATCAATGAAAGCACCATTTCAAGTATATAACTGATTTTGACTGTTTAAAAAAAATATATGCATATGAAAAGAATGCTACAATGATGCATTGAAAACAGATATTCTTTTCAAAAATATATATTTGTTAATACAAAAGAAAAATAAAACAAAAATAATAACATCAAACATAATAAAAACAAAAAGCGATAAGCTTTAAATGCAGGCATAATATACTCTACAAAGTGTATGCATACACAGGGATTATTTTACATAAAATAGGTCATTCCATAAAAAACATTCAAATTAAAAAAATATAAAAGATTAACAATAGCTAATTATTTATAAGGTTTTTCTCTATTTTACAAAATTCATTTCTTTAAAAAGTAATTTTCTTTTGTTATGGAACACCCCTTATGCCCTAGGAGTTGCAAAATTTGTTTGCTGGTGTCAGCAAGTTAAAGTTCTGTTGTTGTTTTCTTTCTGCGTTTTCAGCTACAATGTTAATATTTGCTGTTGTTTCCTTTTTTCAGCAAAACAAAACACCTATAAAATGTATATACAATAACACATTTATATACTCAAATTTGATATGTACAATATAATTTTATATACTCTCTGCTTGTGGAACGCGCATTTAAGTGGTTAAGGTTTTTTTTTTCAAACCATTAAAAACTAAATTAGCTTTTCTCGTGTTTGGGGAATTTGACTGAAGACTTAATTAGTACTTATTAAAGTATTTTTTTTCTTAGGGTATTTTCCACTTGGTTTTCAATGCTAAATTGTTGTTTGTATGTGGAAACTATTTAAAAGTATTTAGATTAAAACGTTGCTGTTTAAAAAAAGGAAAACCTAAACCACAAGAGTTTAATGTTTCGCGAACAAGAATAAAATGAGTTTAATAATAAAGACTCTATACAAGACAATAGATTAGGCTATAGGCTAGACTATAGACAAGACTATAAACTAGACTATAGTCTAGACTATAAACTAGAATATATTCTATAGTCTAGACTATAAACTAGACTATAGTCTAGACTATAAACTAGACTACAGTCTAGACTATAAACTAGACTATAGTCTAGACTATAAACTAGACTATAGTCTAGACTATATACTAGAATATATTCTATAGTCTAGACTATAAACTATACTAAAGTCTAGACTATAAATTAGACTATAGTCTAGACTATAAACTAGACTGTAGTCTTGACTATAAACTAGACTACAGTCTAGACTATAAACTAGACTATAGTCTATAAACTAGACTATAGACTATAAACTAGACTATAGTCTTGACTATAAACTAGACTATAAACTAGACTATAGTCTAGACTATAAACTATAAACAAGAATAAAATGAGTTTAATAATAAAGACTCTATACAAGACAATAGATTAGGCTATAGGCTAGACTATAGACAAGACTATAAACTAGACTATAGTCTAGACTATAAACTAGACTACAGTCTAGACCAGTGATCCCCACACTTATACATTCACATTTTATTAATGTGTGTTCTGTATAACTCTCCCGCTCTGAAATTATACACCAAAAAAATATCTTCCTTTTTATAGTAAAATTATTTATAATAAAATGGAAATGAAAATAAAAGATCTTGTTTTTTATATAAAACATAAAAATTTATAATTATTTCAAATTAAGCATAAAATTTTGACTAATAAATGATATTATTTTTAGTAAAAATTAAAAATATTCATATTTTGATTCTTATGTACCTCACTACCACATAACATTAAACATTTTTTATGAGTGTATATCAAGCAACAAGCGATAACACAACCTGCTTCGTTGAATGCTAGTGCTAGACTGAATTGATATGTGTGTTTTTTATTCATATCAAGAGAATAACACAAGAGTCAAAACGCACGCGTGCGTTGGTTTTGGGGAACACTGGTCTAGACTATAAACTAGACTATAGTCTAGACTATAAACTAGACTATAGTCTAGACTATAAACTAGACTATAGTCTAGACTATATACTAGAATATATTCTATAGTCTAAACTATAAACTATACTAAAGTCTAGACTATAAATTAGACTATAGTCTAGACTATAAACTAGACTACAGTCTAGACTATAAACTAGACTATAAACTAGAATATATTCTATAGTCTAGACTATAAACTATACTAAAGTCTAGACTATAAATTAGACTATAGTCTAGACTATAAACTAGACGGTAGTCTAGACTATAAACTAGACTGTAGTCTTCTATAAACTAGACTACAGTCTAGACTATAAACTAGACTGTAGTCTTGACTATAAACTAGACTACAGTCTAGACTATAAACTAGACTATAGTCTATAGTCTAGACTATAAACTGGACTGCAGTCTAGACTGTAAACTAGACTATAAACTAGACTATAGTCTAGACTATAAACTAGACTATAGTCTAGACTATAAAATAGACTATAGTCTAGACTACAAACTAGACTATAGTCTAGACTATAAACTAGACTATAGTCTAAACTACTAACTATACTTAATTCTAGACTATAAACTAAACTACAAACTATAATATAGACTAGACTATAAACTAGAATATCATCTAGACTATAAACTATACTACAGTCTAGACAATAAACTAGACTATAGTTTAGACTATAATCTATAGTATAGTCTAGACTAGACTATAAACTAAAGTTTTTACCGTAAACTTGACTATAGGCTAAAATAAGCAACAAATTAGACAAGATTATAATCTTTCTTGTTAAATATTTTTTCATAAAAAATTTTCTTAAAACAAAAAAATTCACCAAAAATGTATTCTC
This sequence comes from Protophormia terraenovae, assembly GCA_951394005.1. Classification (NCBI taxonomy): domain Eukaryota; kingdom Metazoa; phylum Arthropoda; class Insecta; order Diptera; family Calliphoridae; genus Protophormia; species Protophormia terraenovae. The sequence continues at coordinate 13,483,013 of OX596075.1, read as the reverse complement.
TTATAAACCTATACACTTTTAGAAAACTTCCCGCCAATTGTAATCGCAACACTTGTTGATAATAAATTTAAAATAAAAAACAATTCTTTCATTACGTCAGTTTTTTAAGCTCAAAGATCGTAATGATATTAAACAGAAAAGAAAACATTTATTAATAAAATTAAAAAAATATATATATATATATATTACACAAATAATATAAAGTAAAATAAACAGAATATTGTAAAAAGTGATAGTGAAATTTACAAAGAAAAATGTATTTGCATTTTGTTTATTTATTGCAAAATTGTTTAAAAGAAGAAAAAAAAATATTGCATTTGTTTATATTTTGAAATTTATTTTAATTATTTTTAGTTGCTTTTTTTGGTTTATTTTCATATGAAATTTAGTTTTTTTTTAATAAATTGCGCCATTTTTAATTTTCTATAAACAATAGAATTTCATGCATAAAAATTCTTAATAAATGAATATTTCAATATATTTACTTGATTATAATGTAGCAGAAAAATACGTCTGTGTTACATCAACAAATTGCTAATATATTTATATTACTTATCTATTATTTAATAATTATTTTTCCATATTTCATTTAATAATGCTTTAATTGAATGGTTTTATATTAAATATAAGTATGTATTTCATATTTAGGTTACTATGTTATCTGTGCAACCTACATATTTATTTTTACACTCTCTTAAAAGGTCATTGATATTAGAAATAACACTTAACGTTTTATTAAGGCTATAAATTATTAAAAAAAAAAAAAAAGTTTTATTTACTTTTCATACTCTTAACTATATTAAATAAATAATAATCAATTTGATCCCTTTATCCACATTAGCGGAATAAGAATTTTTGTTTATAATTTTTATTTAATATTTGACATTGTTGCTTTGCTTTTAATCCATTAAATAGCTTGACAGTATGTGATTTTGTAAAGAATTATAAACAAAATATATATAAACATTCGCAGTAGATATTTGGCAGATTTTCAAAAAAAAAAATAAAGGAAAAAAAATCATGTAAGATTGTGACGTCAGTTGGTAATATGAATATCAAGACACTCTACAATGATTTAATTCAAAAACTTATTAAAATTAAATGGCTATATTTTATATCAAATGTTGTAAGTGAAACGAAGTATATTATATATATATATATATATATTTTTGATATTCGAAATTAATTTGTAAATAATTATAATTATGTCAGATTGATTTCACTTATTCTTTAAGTATTTTCCAAAATTTTAACTTTTTCGAAAATTCGAAATTAAGTTCGAAAATTTCGAACATTGCAAAAAATAATAAAAATTAAAATTTTATTATACATTTTTAATAATTTTCAATAAATGTTCGAATTTTTTAAATTCTTTTTTATGGTTCGAAAATCAAAACATTATCTAAAACTTTTAGAATACATCTTAAAATTTTAAAAATTAATGTTCTGCTGGTTAGAAACTAACTTTCTGAAGTATTTTAAGTTCAAAAATTTCGCAAATTCAAAGTTAAGTTCAAAAAATTTCGAAAGTTGAAAAAAATTATAAAAATTTAAATTTTATTATATAAAAATAATTTTTCAATAAAATTTCTAATTTTTTTATTGTACGAAAATCAAAAAATTATCTAAAACTTTTCGAATACACCTGTAAGTTTAAAAAAATTTGTGTTTTGTTGGTTAAAAACAATTTTGTTTAAGTATTTTCAAAAATTATAAAATTCGAAATTACGATCGAAAATTTCGAACATTGCAGAAAAATTGAAATTTTATGATATTTAAAATATTTTTAATAAATTTTTAATTTTAAAAATTTTTTTAGTACAAAAAACTAAAATTATTTAAAATTTTTCGAACACATTTAAAAATAAACCATTGTTTTGCTTTTAAGAACAATCTTGTTTACGTCTTTTTAAAAATTTTAACTTTTTTCTAAAGTTCTAAAATATGAAATTTAGTTCGAATTTTTCGAACACAGTAAAAAATTATAAAAATTTAGTTTTAATATGACAAAATAAGATTTCAAATAAATTTCAAAAATCATAAAAATTTTAATTTAAAATTATTTATTTATTTTTTTTTTTTTTTTTTAATTTTTTATATTTAAAAAAGTTTGATTTTTCAAAAATCATTAAAAAAATTAATGTTACATTTCATTAAAATTATTTTGATCAAAAATATTAACAATATGTGTTGGTTAAAAACCGTTTAAAAATTTTATAAAATATATATCTAATCATTAATTTTTTAATAGAAATCAGACTACAGAATATAATACAATAGAAAATACTTTATAGACTAGACTATAGAATAGTTTGTAAACTAGACTACAGAATAGAATAGTCTAGTCTATTGGCTGTTATATTGTCTAGTCTATAAACTATTCTAAAGTCTAGTCTATTAACTATTATAAAGTCTAGTCTATACACTATTCTATAGTCTAGTCTAGACCATATAGTTTAAAGACTAGACAATATAACAGCCTATAGACTAGACTATTCTAAAGATAAGAATATGGAAAAGCATATAGACAAGACTGTATAATATTATATTAACTTGACAATATACTAGTTTATAGTTTAAACTGTTGACAGGAATATGGTAAGCAGTATCATTATTTATATTTTTGACTAAACTAGTTTTAAGATTAAAATTTAAAACAAATAAAATAAAATCATATAGGTATAGTGATAAAAATCCTATTTTTAATATCAAACAAGTTAAATTTCGCATAGTTATTTTAGCAAAATCTCAGTTATATTTTTATAAAAAATTATTATTTAATTTAAACAAACACTTCAATAAACTAATAACACCTTTATTTTTATCTCTTAACAAAGATAAAAACGAATTAAAATAAGATAAAATTGTCACTACACAAAAAATAATGTTGACAACGGAAAAAGGAAATTAATATACATAAAATTAAGTAAAAATAAAAACTATAATACTATAATCAAAAAACAACCTTCGTAATAAATAATAATAAAAAAGAAATTTAATTTTTCTTAATCAACTGAAATTTGCCACAAGCTAATACATTTTAAAATATATTTCCATTGACAACAAACCAGTTTCTAACAGGTTTGTAAATTTTTCTTACTTATATGATAATTTTTACAAGAAAATAATCTACTGTTAGCGTCAAAAAAAAAGTAAACAACTCATTCCCTTTCAAACGAAGCTTTGTGAGATGAAGATAAATAATGATATTAAATAAGTGATATACCAAAATTCTTTGGTAATTAGGTAGGAATTGAACTCATAAAAACTGTTTGCGAAAATAAATCGTAATAACGATTTAATTGAATTTTTAAGAAAATATACCAATTTTTACGCGTCAAAATAAAGTAAACAGGGGCACCTTTCTTTTATAAAAAGGTCGGTAAATTGTAAAAGTGGGAGAAGATCTTATATATTTTTTTTAGTTTAGGTTTCAGGGAAGAACCAAATTATAATATTAAATGTGTTTCTTGCTTTAAAACGAAGTAAAAAAGTGATTGTTTAACAATAGAAAAATAAACTTCAATTCAAACTCGAAAATAATATCAGATTTATATAAAAAAGAAAAAATCCTTGCGTGAAATAGCAAAAACCGTTTCAGTGAATTATTGCACAGTAATATATAAATATACCAAATTTTCCTCGGGCAAGATGGTCAAATCATTTACAGACACAAAGAAAAAAGCTATAGTTTGCAACTTCAAAGAAAGTCCTGCTTCTAGTACCTTAAAAAAAAAGCTAAAAAAGTAACGTTAATTATTTTAGGGCTAGTACCATTTTAGGAACACTACACAAAAAAGGCTTCCATAAAAGAACACCACGTAGATATTGTGACAAGGTTTATAAGAAAAAATCGGTCGAGATAAGACAATTTTCAGAATATTTAATCATTGACAAAAATTGATAATTTGTGTTAAGTTGATTTGTCAAAAGTCCACAGAAATGCAGTGATGGGTCTACAAGAGAAAACTTATGGGATAAAAATTGTGAGTGAGGCATAATAGAAGAAATATCTCCTTCTAGGTGATGGAGAAGCATTTGGGTGTCCACAAAATTGAGAAGGATAGCGGTTCATATATAGATTGCTCCTTGTACTTATGCTTCCACAGAACGCTCATTCAGTACTCAAAATTTCATCCACTCAATAAAACGAACTGCAGATAATGTCGAAAAAGTCTGTTTTTTAGCATATAACTGAAAATTTTCTAATAAAGTCATACGAAATATAAATATTTCCCTAAAACCGGTATTGGCAATCATTAACAAAGACAGTTTTTTTAATGTGATGGGAAATATCTGCTGTGATTATTTCACTTAAAGAAATTTTTTTTTTATGGAATAATGTGTTATTCACCAAAATTTCTATAACATAATTTATACCCAACTTTTGGGTAAATATCCGGGTATTTACCCCTATCTACTCAATTTATCCATTTTACCCTGTATTTACCAAATGGGTATTTACCCATTTCCCATCTATACTCATATATTATAATTATAGACTTACCATGTTCATAGGGTGAAAATGTGCCGGCATCTATATTAATATAGGGATCAATTTTAATGGATGTAACATCCAGACCACATGATTTCAGCAAAGTGCCAAATGAAGAGGCAATAACACCTTTGCCTACGCCACTTATAACACCACCGGTTACCAAAATATATTTCATGATGTCTAAGGAATAGAAAGCATCATTTTTTAATTAAAATTTTAATTATATTAAATTTTTTTAAATTTTATTTAGAAATTACCTTATAAACAATTTACTTGTATTTTTTATTTTATTTATTTAGCAGACGTTTCTCTAACAAACGTCTGTATTTGCAGCAGCCAATAAATCAAAAAACAAAACAAAAAAATGTGATTGTTTTTCACAAAGTTTATGGAGGAGCAAGGGAGGGAAGCTGCCAACACCAGAGATGCAAATTAATGGAAACAAAAAAACACGCGGTTTGATTATGTGTCGTCGTTGACTTTAATACAAAGTTTTTCCAATCAATAAAACTAAACTATATAAAGAACTTTATACACTAATTCTTATTATTAGTTTTATTACTTTAAAATATAATTACGTTGTTATTTTCTAATAAAACGAAAACAAAAATTATTGAATTTTCCTTTTTTTTTTGGCCGTTTCTTTCACAGTCTTATAAGATTCTATTATTATTGTTTTTGTTATTTTATGTTGCTCTCACGTTTTTTTTTTTCTTACTTTTTTCTGATATTCTTTTAATATTATATATTTGTTTTAAATTTATTAAGTTTAAGCAAATGTATTTTTTAAATTTATATTTTTTAAATAATATATAAATTATTTTTGTTAATATATTATATATTATTTACTAATTTGCGCGTATTTAAAAAAAAAACTTTATTTGCAAAAACATTCAACGAACTAACCAATTTGTTTTTTTTCTCACTTCAATTTGCACATGTTTTGCACCAGAGACCTGCGCCGAATGAATAACGGCGGCGGCTCAAAATCGGCACATTGAACAAAATGTGCGTTCATGCATTTGGTTAGTGTGGACCCAACTTGTTCATGTTTTGTTCTTGTTCGCACAATTGTTCGAACAACCATGTCCGCCACCAAACGTAATTTTGTTCGCACAATTGTTCGAACAACCATGTCTGCAATCAAACATCATTTTGCATGCGGAAGAACTATATTTCTTTATTTGTCGTGCCAAATAGGAAAGGTACAGTTATTATCCTAAAATTTTAGTTACTAATTCGCAGGCAAAATACGCCAAATGTTTTATTGATAAAACCATACCATAAAAACATTTTTAATTAAAAATGTCAGGCCCTTTCGTTACGTTTTCAAATAAATCGTATTGAATTACAATATGTTTTAAATAATTTATCGATAATTTAATAATACAACCAAAAGAAACAAAGAAAATCTTTATAATCTTAATAATGCCTTCCTTTAGACAATACAAGGAAGGCAGCTTGAAGCAGCGTTATATTCGTTATGTAGGAAGTAAACTTCGATTTTTATTTTTTATATAAGATGTTTAATAAAATTACATATTACCAGGGAAACCAGAAATGTGCAATTGCATGTTTATTCGTGGACTATATGATACCTTATAGGTAGGTTATAATAACGGCCCTTAAAATATTAAATATTTTCTATACTATTTATCTGATTACAAAAATTTAAATATCAATTGAAATCTTGTTGTTTAGGATAAGACACCACGAATGCTGATGAAGTGTGTGCTGGTGTCTAGTTACAGTCCACACTCTCTGCTTTGGTTCCGAAAACAGAGACAAGAGGGCAATTTACTATTGCAGACTTGTTTACTTGTAAATAGGCATTTATAAAACACAAGTAATTTTTATTTAACCAATTATTTTTTTATATATATATTTTGTCGTTTTACCTTTATAATAAAAAATTTTTGACCAAAAATTATTTTTTTAATAGGACGGAACGGTTTTGGATTCTAACATCCAAATTATTCAATTGAACTTAAAAACTTTTACATCATTGGTTTCAATATTAAAATTACTATCATTGATGAAAGTGAATCAGGGATCACAATTTATACTTTTGGCATTGCTTTTTATTTCTTTTTTGAATAGTCAAAACTCGTGTTATTAAACATAATATTTATATTTTTGATTTTTTATTTTTTGCTTTAGCAACACTTTTTGTACTTATTTAATGAAAAGCAGTTTGGCAACTTTATTTATTGTAAACAAAGCGAATTAACGGTACTTTTTGTGTTAGCAATACTACTTAGCTAATTGAAAAATCAGTCCGGCAACTTTACATAAAAGGTAAACAAAACAATATAATGGTAAACTTTTGTAGGTTAAATAAAAAATATAAATTAAAAATACAGCAGCTATATAAAACAAAGGGAAAATTGTTTGCATTATTTTTATTATTGAGCGTTTCATTAATTATTTATATTTAGCGTAATTTTTTATTATTAAATAAAACTCATTTCTTTTCGTTTTCTCTTTAAGCACTTTATTGAGTGTCAAACACTTTTATTTTTGAGAATTTTAAATGCAGCTAAATAATGTTATTGTTTTATATATAATTTTAAACAAAGTTTGTGTGTAAAAAAAAGTTCTTAATAAACAAAATAAAATAGCCAAAACTTAAAAAAGCAAAATAAATAGAAATATAATGATACCAAAGATTTCGTTTTATAATTTACTTGGCGTTAGCCTCTTGCTGTTCGAACAAAGGATATTTATCCAATACCTGAGCCCATTGTAGCTTGCCAGTGCTCAAATTCTTTACAACATCAATTACCTCATCAATAGCTATACGCACTTGTTTCATGCTATTACGATCTCTTAAAGTCACAGTGTGAGGTTGTTGCAAAGTATCAAAATCAACGGTAATACCAAATGGTATAGCAATTTCATCGGTACGAGCATAACGACGGCCAATTGAACCACTAGAATCATCTACTTTATGAGAGAGTTCAGCTTTGGTCAAGGCTTGCGATAGTTGACGTGTAAAAGGTTGAAAATCGATGTTATTGGACAAAGGCAAAATGGAACATTTAAGAGGGGCTATAACTGAAGGCAAAGTAAAGTAGCAACGTTGTTCATCGCCATCACGGCAAAGGAAATTTTGTTCGAGCAATGCATACATAATACGACCTATGCCAAAGGAAGGTTCTACAACACTAGGTGTGATTTCTTCAACATGAACAGTTTTTGTACAGTGTTTAACGGATATAGTGTCGGGGGTTAACTTGAAAGAAGAACCTTCTGATGTTTGCAGAGTATATTCCTTGGCCTCGTTAAGTTGTTGTTCTACGGTCTTAATTTCATCCAAAGAAAGTTGAGCCAAAGCATCTGTAATGGTTTTTGCATCTTTTTTAAAAGTTTTACCCAAAGTTTGTTTGTTAGGTACAATTTCTGAAACTTCTATAGTTTTGGGGGCAGGCAAACGTTTTTCTGCTACCAAACGTACACCAGTAGCTTTCATATGTTGGCTTAAATCATAAGCAGAACGATCAGCACAGCCAACACATTCCACCCAACCATAACTGGTCAAACATTCAGCATCCCAACAATCAGAGGCATAATGAGCCATTTCATTACCCATATGTTGGCGGAAACGCAAACATTCGCGTTTAATGCCTATCGTTAATAAGAATTTATGAATGCGGGCCATATAGTAACCCAAAGTCTCATTGGCTACTAGACCGGTCTGAACAGCTTCTCCAATTGTCAATTTTTGAGCCGATTTACCATCCATTTGATTACAGGCCGAATACAAAGTCATTTCAGTTTTAGCTACCAATTCAAATTTAGGATGATCTTTATGAGAAGGATCACAGAAATGTTCAATTTCAGCCATGGTAAATTCTCTTACACGTATCAAACCCGAACGTGGAGAAATTTCATTACGGAATGAGTTACCTATTTGGGCTACAGCAAAAGGCAGTTTACCTTGATTGAATTCCAACAAACGTTTAAAGTTGACAAAAATACCCTGGGCAGTTTCGGGACGCAAGAAACCCTTTATCAAGCCAGTGGGACCAATTTGAGTGGCAAACATTAAATTGAATTCAATGGGTTCAGTTAAATCATTGCCAGTCAAAGGAGATTTAATATTGAATTTATGCAAAATATCAGCCATTTCCTGTTTGCTCATGCCATCAAGCTTGATGACTATATCCTCACATTCAGCTTTAAGTTCATTAGAGGCATTTTTCTCTTTGGATAACTTTTCCAAAGCATTTTTAATCAAATGATCTAAACGGAAACATTCACCAGTCTTAACATCCTTAACCATCAAATCAGCAAAACGATCAACATGACCGGAAGCTTTTAATACTGGTTCAGGGGTAAGAATTGAACAATCGACTTCCAACATTTGTTCTTCCAAACTGAAAAATTGTCTCCACAAAGATAAAATGTTGGACTTTAAGGCACAGCCCATGGGACCAAAATCATATTGTCCTGTTATGCCTCCATAGATAGCAAAACTTTGATCATAGAAAAATCTTCGTTTTAGCAAATCTTCCATTTTAGATCTATCAAAATTTACCACATTGGGAGTCAATTCCAATTCTTTATCCTCCAAAGCTTTTTTGCGCAACTTTAATTCTGCTACAGCCTTTTTAATATCAATTTCAGCTGCTCCATTAGCTTTGAGTTCCCTCACCAAATTACCCTGCTCCAAAACCAAAGCTCTCAAGGGAGCCAATTGTTCTTCCATTTCGGGTGTAGTCATATCTTTCAATTGTAATCTAACGTTTCTTTTAGATTTTTTACTTCCCCACTTTACTGAAGGCTGGGCAGTTTTATAGCGTATACTTCCCTTTAAAAAAGAAAAAGGTGTCTGGATGATTTCACCACTCTGCGGCAAATTTCGTTTTGGTTTTTCCTTTGCTACGCTGGCAAAATCTTGATATTGTACGGCAATTAACGGCTTTAAATGATGGAATTTCGGGGAAAATTTATAAAAATTATTTAACACCTGCAAAGACATGTAGTTTATGTTAATATTTGCACTTTTTAACGTTTACATCACAGTTTTTAGCCGGAAAATTTAACAAGAATACGACCATCGAAGAAAAATTTACCTTTCACACCATGTGAATGCAAGATGACAACCAAGCCGATGTAAAATTGTCGGCGGCAGTGGTGGCGCGGCATTGTATATGATAGCAGGCCAGGATTGGAAGTAAGGCAATAAAATTGTGATATTTTTATACAATTTGTTTTAATAAATAATTTAAATAATAATGGATGGCACTCATCAAGATCTTCGGCACACTTGGGCTAAATATACCACTCTAATTCAGCTCCGATTTATTTGACTTTTTTCGCCATTGATAGTACTTTTAACGGTGAATATAATGATGTAAAAATTTTTGACCGCAATTAAATATTTTGGAAGTTATAGGGCTTTGAAAATCGAATTTCCCTAAGAAACTAATATCTTTAAATTTATTTAAAAAAGAACAATAAATTTGACAGTTTATGTTAAACATTATTGCTCAGCTTTGTGTTTAAACATTTATTGCGAAATAGATTTCTTATTCGTCTACACGTTTTTTTTGAAGAGAGAGATAGAATTTGACAATTGCGGACACAAAAATGTCTGCGTGGAAACTAGGCGTAACAGGGTCGGAAGTTTGTGATTAGTTTTATTTTTGTTAATAAGGAGTTGAACTTTGTCAGGAAAATTGTCAAATTTTTTGGATGTCACATCATAAAGCCCAAATTACAATAGCGCGTAGTCAGCAGCAGTGTGTGCTGACATAATCAGCTGATAATTTAGAAAGCACTGTTTGTTATGGTGTTGATTACATTTGGTCAGCAGCAGTTTGCAGTGCTGTTTCTTTTAGCCCTGTTTCTAAATTCACTGCGCTGCTTTCAGATTGAGAGCGAGACAAAGAGAGTGAGCAAATAAATGAGAGGCTAAAATGCACAAGTAGAATAAAGCAAGATGGTGGTTGTAAATTTTTGCTGCGAGGGCTTAAATGTAAAGCCCAAATTACAATGGCGCGTAGTCAGCAGCAGTGTGTGCTGACATAATCAGCTGATAATTTAGAAAGCACTGTTTGTTATGGTGTTGATTACATTTGGTCAGCAGCAGTTTGCAGTGCTGTTTCATTTAGCCCTGTTTCTAAATTCAAAGAGAGTGAGCAAATAAATGAGAGGCTAAAATACACAAGTAGAACGAAGATAGATGGTGGTTGTAAATTGTGGCTGCATACGCTGAATTGTAATTATGATGGCAGCAACATGTGCTGACAGTGATCAGCTTATAATTTTTGCTGATACTGTTGCTGACTACGCGCTATTGTAATTTGGGCTTAATTATATG
>OX596075.1:13356423-13471987 GCA_951394005.1 Protophormia terraenovae | reverse complement strand
ATACTGTTGCTGACTACGCGCTATTGTAATTTGGGCTTAATTATATGGGCAGCAACATGTTGTTCTGACAGTGAACAGCTGATAATTTTTTCTGATACTGTTGCTGACTACGCGCTATTGTAATTTGGGCTTAACTGTCAAAAAAATTCACATATACGAAAGTTTGTTTGTGTGTATGCATGTGTATTTTGGAAAGTACTTAAAAACAATGTTTTTTTTTTTTTTTTTTGTACAATTGTTTTATTTGAATTGTTTTCCTACACACAAAAAAATAGTCGAGGTAATATTTCCTAAGTCGGCTTAGGTAGTTTCTTTTTGTATGAGCATAAATAATTAAGTTTTGTTACCTTAGTCATTAAGTTATTTTAAAAATACTTTTTACCTTAAAGCCTAGTTAATATTACTTATGAAATTAGATTTCGTCTTCGAAATAAATTTAAAACTTTTTTATTTATTTCAATGTCAACAGAAAATATTTTCATGAAAAAGGTATGTATGCAATAAAATTTAATCAAAAAAATTAAAAACTTTATTTTTAGCAAAAATAGGAACGGACAATTTCACAGACATATCAATATCAATGGGTTAAGCATCGAGAAAACCAAAGCTAGTATTTTTAACTGCAAAATTTGGGTACAGATTTCACCGTAAACGATAACATCGATTCTCTAAAGTTTAGTGGCCGAATTCGGGAGGACCAGTATAGAAAACTGTCAGAAACCAGCTAAAATTTAAAGTGAAGTTGTTAAAAGCGGAAAGGGTGCAAAAAATATTTTGCAATGATGTATTGTGCCACATGGTAAGGAGATTTTGCAGTAAGTTTTTAAATAACTGAATAATTTTGAAAAATTTTTTTCTATTATATTCTATTTTTTATATTATATATAAGCAATCGTCTTGATGAAAGTGAAGGGCCTATACAAAGTACTATTGGAATGTAAATCAACTGTAAACCTAACAAACCATGGTGATTTCTTCTCCATATTAAGATTTTGGAGATTTAAAATGTATTTTAATATTTAAGTTCATTTATGTTTAATGTTTCTTTTTAATAAAAATATAAGAATTCAAATTGCTAATAATTTTTATGATATATACAGGAAAATTACTGCTTTAGCAAATTCAAGAACCATTTACAAAAAGACTAAATTTACCAAAAAATAATGTATAAATTTTCTTTGTACAATAGTAAAATTTTCCAAATATTATAGGTACTAACCAAAAACTTTAGGTAATATTTCGAACATAGAAATTACCTAAACTGATTGTCATATTACCTAAGAAACTTTGTAACTGCCATTCTACCCTTTTGCTTAGATAATTTTATACCAAGTTTTAAGGAAATATTACCTATGGATTTTTTTGTGTGTACATTTAAAAACATATTTTCATTAAAATTGTGCTAAAAAATTTGGAATTTTTTAAATAAAAAGTACATGTTTACTCTGTGACTGAGTGAAAATAATGAAATATTATGAAATTTATTAGAATACGTTTACCCCTTGTTTAAGATTTAATATAATATAAACAAAAAGTTTACTCTCTTCTGAGAGCAAATTTGACACTCTAGCCCAAATTACAATAGCGCGTAGTCAGCAACAGTATCAGAAAAAATTATCAGCTGTTCACTGTCAGAATAACATGTTGCTGCCCATATAATTACATTTAATTTTTTTTAATGGAAAACGTCATTACGTTTTAAATTTAATTCCGTTTATTTATTTGTTTGGGTTTTTTTATTTTTACTTACTTTGAGTCTACATTAGAGAAATTTGTATCAAGACAAACGTCAAATTTCTGTTTGAGTTGCAGATAATTTTTTATCTCTGTCAATTATAGGGGAAAACGCATATCATAATAAACCATACAAAAAGTACCAACAACAATCAAGATGGCGTCTTTTATCAAGCATTATCAGAGCTCGAGCGCTGACAATTTTCTTTTAACGCTGCAATAATACTGACAAATTCAGTCTACATTAGACAAATCTTTATCATGATAAAATTTCGATGTTTGTCTTGATAAAAATTTGTCTAATGTAGACTCAAAGTTATGTTCGCACAAGAACAAAACGTCGGCAGAGCAAAACACACAATTTTTTTCATTTTGTTTTCAGTGGGCAGAACATTTGTCGAACAAATCATAATTTTTTGTTTGCCGTCAGTGTCACTTCGATACTTTTACATGCAGCGCCTCTTCTTCCGCATACAAAATGACGTTTGATGGCAGACATGGTTGCTCGAACAACGGTGTGCGAACAAGAACAAAACATGAACAACTTGGTTTCACACTATCCAAATGCATGTGCGCACAATATTTTGTTCAATGTGCGAGCATGAAAAAGGCTCGTGTGGACCGCAAATAATGTTTGCCATCATTTGACGCTGTAGCAGCAATCGCAGAGTCCTGCGCCGAATAACTTTAACGGCGGCAGCAGTTATCACTTTCCAATCGACTCAGATGTTACTATAGTTTAATAAATTCATCATTCACATCCCTGTTTTTTTAAAGTGCTACCAAGTTCGTTATATTGAAACAGCTGGTCATTTGATAATTTCACCAGCAAATAAAACATAAACAAAAGAAAAACACGTGTAAAACGAGGAATAAATTTTAAAAATTCATTATTTTCTAATAAAACTTGTTGAATAAAGTTTAAAATATTAATAAAAACAAACTTTATTGCGTGAAACTTTAAACAATGACAGATTTACATCAATTTAGTGATGCCGAAGAGGAGGAAGAAGTTCCTCAGCCCTACAAAGTGAGTTTTTTTTTTTTACGAAAACATTTAAAAAATCAATATGAATTTTAATTTTTTTTCGTTCTTTCTAGGAAAGTTTAGCAAATGAGTTTAAAAAACTTACAGTCAAACATGTGATGTTTAAAGATTTGGACGAAAATCTCTTGGATGCAAAAGACGATTTAAAGGAAAAAATATTAAATGATGATTTGCCTGATGAGGAGGAGGAAGAAGAGGATTTAAATGAGGAAGATGGAGAAGTAGACTATGATGACTATGAAGAGGAGGTGGATTATGAGGATAATTACGATTATGAGGAAACTTATACGGGCTATCAAAAACAAAGCCATAATCATATAGCTTTAAGTAATACCGGAGGAGGTGCTGGAAATTCTGGAGGTCCTCAACGGTTGAGTAGTTATCAACCTAATGAAAAATTATTTACCCGTTATTCGGCACGCATTAATGTAGAAAAATATGATCCTACCACTAATATGTCAGCCCAGGCAGCTAATCGTTTAGTGAATTTCGGATCTAAACAAGATAATAAAGTAAAAATAAGAGATAAACATGATAGAGCCACAGCCGAACAAGTAATGGATCCCAGAACCAGAATGATATTGTTTAAACTTTTAAATAGAGGTTTGATACAAGAAATTAATGGTTGTATTTCCACGGGTAAAGAGGCTAATGTTTATCATGCTTTGGCTAGAGATACAGATGATGAATTTGCTATTAAGATTTATAAAACTTCAATTTTGGTTTTCAAAGATCGTGATAAATATGTAAGTGGAGAATTTCGTTTTCGTCATGGTTACTGCAAGTCGAATCCCCGCAAAATGGTACGCACTTGGGCCGAAAAAGAAATGCGTAACTATTTGAGAATGTTTAATGCGGGAGTGCCTGTACCAGAACCTATTTTGTTGAGATCTCATGTGTTAGTAATGAGATTTTGTGGTAAAAATGGCTGGCCTTCACCTAAACTAAAAGATGTAGAGCTTACTACCTCTAAGGCACGAGAACTTTATCGTGATTGTGTGGTTTTAATGTGGAAAATTTATAATAAATGTCGTTTGGTCCATGCCGATCTTTCAGAATTTAATATTTTGGTGCAAGATGGCCAGCTTATAATCATAGATGTTTCCCAATCAGTAGAACATGATCATCCTCATGCTTTTGACTTTTTGCGTAAAGATTGTACAAATATTTCCGAGTTTTTCCGAAAAAAAGCTGTAGCCACCATGACTGTGAAGGAATTATTTGATTTTATTACCGATCAAACTATAACTGAAGAAAATATGGAAGCTTGTTTGGAAAAGATTTCAGAACAAATCAAAGATAGAGATTTTGAAGCCATAACAGCTCAAGAAAAAATTGATGAGGCAGTATGGCAAAATACTTTTATACCCAAGCGTTTGGATGAGGTGCGTTATTTTGAGCGAGATGTGGATAAGGCCAAGAAAGGCGAAAAGGCTAATTTGATTTATGGCAAAATTACCGGTCTTAATGATCATCTGGAAGTACAAAAGAAACCGGAAATATTAGAGGAAAAAGAAAATCAAAAGAATCTTAAGAAAACCAAGGAAGCAAAAGAAAAAACGAATAAAACAGGTGAGGAAAATGAGCTGAGTGATGAAGAAGAAGTTTCAGAGGAGGAAGAGGGTGATAGTGGTTCTGAGGAGGATGATGAAGAAAGCTCTAGATTTAAAAATTCTTCTAGACCCCGTGACGAATCCCCTAAAAGTAAAAAAGCACGCAAAAAAGCTGTCAAAGAAGCCAAGGCAGAGAAACGCAAAGTTAAGATCAAGAAACATGTTAAAAAACGTAAAGAAAAAGTTGGCAGTGCCAATAAGAAATAGGATTCTTTTATTCTTGGTATTTACATAATTTACTTGTAAATAATTCTTTGTTTTTTTTTTTTTTTTAATCTTAATTATAGTGTAAAATTGAGAACTAAATATTTACCTCTTCTTTTTATTAAAACACAATTTTAAACTTTTATTTAAAAAATATTGTATTTGTATATTTTATTTACAATAAATGAGTATATATAAATATTTTAACAATATCACCAATTTTATAAGTAGATTTATTAATTAAAATCTAAACAATTAAAGCTTTTACTATTACAAATAAAAATAATGGAAATGTTTAAAAAAGTTTCAATATTTTTAATTAATAAAACAGTTAATAAAACTTTAAATAAGGAAAAACTTTAAATAAATATTTGAAATATTGTTAATTTAATTAAAAAAGATATTTTTAGCAAGAGAAGGCATATTTTCAACATATTTTTTAAATACTGGAGCATTAAGTCATAGATTAACAACTAGATATGTGAGAGAAAAAAACATAATTCAAACAAAAACAAAATACATGTAGTCACATATATTTTGTTTTTGTATTTTCAAAAAAATTAGTAAATTTTTTGAAAATTTAGTATAGGTTGGCACTCACATAAACTTCTAGTTCTATTCTATGCATTAAGTTTTATTCGTTTATTTTAAAAAATTATAAATTTTGAAATAAAATTCTAATAGAATTGTATTTAAAATATTCCAAGGATTTAAGGCATTAATTTAGGTACATTTGTTCTTTGAAAACGGCCTTATTTATTTTTAAACAAAAAATTTTTTTAAAATTATCACAGTTTTTTCTTAAAAAGAAAAACTTATACAAAAAACCAGAACTTAAAAGCAAAATTAAAAAAACTTAAATTAATCTAAAACATAAGATTTTAATAAATTCAAAGGAATGTTTTAACTACATAAATATTTCTTCTTCCCATTTAATCACGTCTTACAACGTCTTCTTAAACTTATGTACAATAATGATCTAAATAATACCAAAAGTACAAATAAAAACATAAATTGTTGTTGTAAAGTAACTTTTTCTAAGTCCAAAAATCTTAACAATACTCTTGGATCACTAAAATGACAATAGATTTCATCACAATCTAATCTTTCACGACCATAACCAAAAAGTATTAAGACCATGGCCACCACACCATCACGCATAAAACTAGTTTTCATGGATAAATTCATAAATTCAGGAATTTCTGGAGCAAAATCAAAACCATAAATGGCAAGACCCATAAAGGCAGCAATTATCATGGGACCCACAACGGAACCGTTCTGAAAAGGGGAAAAAAAATTGATGAAATTAATCGAAATTAATTACATAAATGATAAAAATTCTTTTGGAATAAAATATTTTTATAATAATATATAATAAATAATTTTTACCCGAATAAATTTTTTGCAGAAAAAAATTCAAATCGAATAAACATTTTTCAACACACATTTTTTTAACGAATAAATAATTTCTACAGAAAAAAATTGGTTTGAGAACAAATTTAAATAGAATAAAAATGTTTATCGAATAAACAGTTTTTCGATTAAAATATTTTATTAAAATAACAAATTTATTCGATTAAAAATCTTAACAAATAAAAAATGTATTCGATAAAAAAATCTAATAAAAAATTGACTCGATTAAAAATGAGTTTAATTAAAAATTTTTAACCGAAAATTTTTTTAATCGAAAAAATTGATTTAATTTAAAAACTTATTCGATTGCATTATTTTATTCGAACCAAAAATGTATTCGATTAAAGATGTTATTCTAATAAGAAATGTTTTCGATTAAAAATTATATTCGAACAAAAACTTTATTTTAATAAAATATTGTGTTCGATTTCAATTTCAAACGGCATTCAAAACTTCATACGATTAAAAAATTTTATTCGTTTAAAAAAATTATTCGTAACAAAAAATTGTCTATGAATTTTGTTGAGAATGAACAAAAATTTATTTATAGAACAGTATTTCTCCTGCACTCTATTTAACATAGTTTCTTTTGTATGCATATTCTTATACAATATTTTGCAACTCTGTCTTATATTTAAACTAACGATTTTCATTGTGAGAATATAAAATAGTCTAATAAATGAATTCAAACCAACAAATTTAATCAATTGTGAAATTTTATTCCAATATAAAATTTATTCGATTGTGAATTTAATTCTAATAAAAAAAAATTATTCGATTGAAAAATTTATTCGAATAACATTGATTCGATTAAAATATATTAGTCGGAATACAAAATTTTATACGATTGAACAATTTTATTCGAATAATTTTTTTTTTAAATTATTCGTTTCAAAAAATTTTCTTTTATAAAAATTTATTCGATTAAAAATTTTATTCCAATAAAAAATTTATTCGATTAAAATTTTTATTCGAATAAAAAATTCATTTGTATAAAATATAATATTCGATTATAATATTTTATTTTATATAGGTATAGGTTTTTTAGAATTCTCTTACCGTTATACTAAATGTTGCTCCTATGGATAAACCCAAACCTTCAGCCACAAATGAGGTCATTAGACCCACCGCTAAAAATATGGCAAAACGCCACCATTGAGCCGGAAATCCAGTCATCCAATAAATAATCGTTAAATAAATAACATTATAAAGAATCTGCCATGAAAATAAATTTATAAATTATACGGAATAACGGAAAAATTTAATTTAAAATACATACCTGCATAGGCAGTCGACTAACACTCAAAGCCATATAGTAGGGTGTTAGAGAATACCAATGATTAAATGTTTCCTTTTTAACAATTTTAACTTCGCTGGGATCTGGAAAAAGAAAATGAAATCAAAAATTATATTCAATAACAAAAATCTTTGGGTTTCTCAAAACTTATTTCTCTTTTTCCTACTTACAAGTCAACACCGGTATGGTCACCTGAGTATAGGCAATCATCAAGATGGCACTTATGCAAAATTTCAAATGAGCAAACATATGTGATCCCTGGTTGCCCAAATTATAAAAAAGTAAACCTTTAAAAGATAAATTTTATAAATTACTCTCCAATACACTTAAACTTAAGTTTTCTTATGCCAAAACTCACCAAAAAATAAACCCACCATAATGTGGTGTATAAATTGTATTATTATGGGTATGCGGGCCCTCAAAATGCGTAAAAACATTACCCTAGATAGCACACAAAACTGACGAAATCCCGAAGTACCCTCATGGGTTTTGGATAAACTTTTCGATAAGGTTTTAAAATGATCGAATAAAAGCGATAAGCCGGCAAAGAAAGAGTTATGAGATTTGTTGAATAGAGAAGTTAAGCCTGGGGATTGTTTGACATCAGGAAAGAATGAAGTGACAGCATGACGAAAAACAAAGGATTGAGGAGATTCTTCTGCTTTAGTGGCATCTAAAGTTACCGGTGGCAAAGTGTAGATAAGTTTGCCATTATCTGTAAGACTAGATAAATGGCTGATCATATTGGGTTCCTCGAAATCACATAGCTCAATGACTGAAAAAAAAAGAGAACAAATAAATTAAAGAATATTTATTACAATATTACTCTTTCCACTTACTATAATCCGAAGGACTATAATGTTTGGGACACTCTTTTTGGGCATGCCTTAGAAAAGGCACTAAAGCCTTAGGAGGACCCTGATAAACACATTTCCCCCGTGCCAAAACATAAACATTATCAAAATAATTGAAAACCGTGGCAGAGGGTTGATGTATAGTACACACTACCGTATGACCCTGTTTGGCTAAATCACTTAATAAACGGACACATTGCAAGGCGGTCACTTCATCCAAACCACTGGTGGGTTCATCTAGAAAAAAGATTTTTGGATTGGCCACTAATTCCAGAGCTATAGATAGACGTTTTCTTTCGCCTCCACTTAATTTATTAGCTTTCACTGAACGTCTGTGATTTAAATTGAGATTAACTAAAATAGTTTCTATCAATTGTTCTTTATTATTAAGACGATCTCGTTTGACTTTTAAATCGCAAGCCAAATGCATAAGCTCTTCGACGGAGAGTAAAGTTTGATGATGATCTTCTTGGGTAATGTAGCAGGAATTTTTGCGATCAATTCTGAGATGACCTGTGACTCCAGAAGTACTAAAAGGGAGATAAATTGTTTTATGAATAAATACAAATAAACCTAAAGAAATATATTACCAATATCCTGAAACAGCATTTAAAAGACTACTTTTTCCAGCACCAGATGGACCCATAATGGCTGATAATTGTCCATTGCGAAAGCTGCCACTAACGCCTTTTAAAATTTCACGTTGACCAATGACTTTAACTGGAAATAAAAAGAAAAAAACGTAAAATTTTTTAATACAAAATTTTTCTCAGAGAAATTGCATTAATAAATTATTATTCGAATAAATTTTTTATTCGTATAAATATTCGAATATATTTTTTATATTTTAAACATTTTTTATTTGAATACATTTTTTTATTCGAATAGAATTTTCAATCGAGTAAAATTTTGTATTTCAATAAATTTGTTTGTGAAAAACAAACTTCAATCGAATATATTTCTTATTCTTATAAATATTCGAATATATTTTTTATTTCAATACAATTTTTTTATAGAAACATTTTTTATTTTAATAAAATTTCTATTCGGATAAATTTTGTATTCGAATTAATTTTGTCCATCGTATAAATATTCGAATATATTTTTTATATTTTAAACATTTTTTATTTGAATACATTTTTTTATTCGAATAGAATTTTCAATCGAGTAAAATTTTGTATTTCAATAAATTTGTTTGTGAAAAACAAACTTCAATCGAATATATTTCTTATTCTTATAAATATTCGAATATATTTTTTATTTCAATACAATTTTTTTATAGAAACATTTTTTATTTTAATAAAATTTCTATTCGGATAAATTTTGTATTCGAATTAATTTTGTCCATATTTTTTCATTCAAATAGAATTTTCAATCGAATAAAATATTTTATTTAAATAAATTTTTTTGGTCGAAAAGAATTTTTAATCGAATATATATATATATATATATATATATATATATATATATATATATATATATATATATATATATATATATATAGAAACATTTTTTATTTTAATAAAATTTCTATTCGGATAAATTTTGTATTCGAATTAATTTTGTCCATCGTATAAATATTCGAATATATTTTTTATATTTTAAACATTTTTTATTTGAATACATTTTTTTATTCGAATAGAATTTTCAATCGAGTAAAATTTTGTATTTCAATAAATTTGTTTGTGAAAAACAAACTTCAATCGAATATATTTCTTATTCTTATAAATATTCGAATATATTTTTTATTTCAATACAATTTTTTTATAGAAACATTTTTTATTTTAATAAAATTTCTATTCGGATAAATTTTGTATTCGAATTAATTTTGTCCATATTTTTTCATTCAAATAGAATTTTCAATCGAATAAAATATTTTATTTAAATAAATTTTTTTGGTCGAAAAGAATTTTTAATCGAATATATATATATATATATATATATATATATATATATATATATATATATATATATATATATATATATATATATATATATATATTTCTTATTTTATTAATATTTTTTTATAAAAAATTTAAAAAAAACAGGATTTTTTTTTTTTTTAATTTTAATACAATTTTTATTCTTTTTAAAACTTTTTTTAAATCGCATACATTTTTTATTTGAATAAAATTTTCAACCGAATAAAATTTTTTATTTCAATAAATTTGTTTTATTCGAAAAAAAATTTTAATCGAATGCATTTTTTATTCGGATCAAATATTAGATGTTTGTTTATAATTGAATATAATTTTTTTCTATAAAAAATTATAATCGCAAATTTTTTAAAATAAAATTTTTATTCGGAAAAATTTTAGATTCGCTTAAATTTTTCATTCGAATAAAATTTTTAATCGAACAAATTTTTTCACTTTTAAAAAGAAGTTTTAGTAAAAAAAAGCATAAACTAAACTTATTTCGAAATATCTTTGTTAGTAGAACGATTTAAAGCCAGTTTTATTCCACATATTTTGGTATTTTATTTATATAAATCGTGCATACCGTTCTCGAGTTATAGTGAAATATATTCGAGTAATCGGCTTATTTAGGGCGCAATATTAGACACGCCCATAAAAAAATATCGACCTGATAGGTAATGTAAAAAAATTTAAAGTAAATAAAAAACGAAGACAATTATAAAAAATCGGTAATGAAAAATGTGTTTTTAATAAGAAATTTTAAGAGAAATATTAAAAACAAAATTCAGCTAAAAGCAACATACATATACAGTGGTGGCCACGAATTTAAGACACGACATGTAACGAACTAAGTTGTGATAATTATTACAACCCTGCAATATAAAATTAGATTTTGTTAATTTTTCAGTGTACCCTGTAATGTTAAGATCAATTACCGTTATTTGGTTTTGTTTGTGTATTCATTTTGTTGCTGTTTTTATTATATTTTCGTAAAAACGCGCTTTTGAAGCTGGTCACGAATTTAAAACATATAAGAAATATTTGGTTTTTAAGTGATTTTTTGGTGTTTTTTGAAGCTAAAAGGTAAGTAATGAATGTTTTATTCCATTTAATGTTAGAATACATCAAAATATTTAGTTAGAAATGGCCAGAGGTACTTGGAGTTCGGATGCCGAGCGAAAATTGATCCAACAAATGAATACTGATGGAAAAACAGTAATGGAAATTTCCAAGCTACTAAAATGTTCCAGATCCAAGATTTACAATGCACTGGAACACATCAAGCAACATGGCACTACCAAAAATGTCAAACAGCACCCTAGAGCCCGAAAAACTACACCCAGGGAGGATAGCTTAATTTATAAATCAGCTGCTAAAGATCCTTTCAAGAGCTCAAGTAAAATTAAAAATGAGATTTCATCGGATTTTGGTATTAATATATCGTCCAGGACAATAAGAAGACGTCTGAATGAGAAGAACTTACGTGGGTGTATTGCACAACGTAAACCACTTGTGTCAAAAAAAAATATTAAATCCCGACTAGCGTTTTCAAGAGAAAATCTCAATAAGCCGATGACATTTTGGAAAAATATACTTTGGAGCGACGAGTCGAAGTTTTGTCGCTTTGGTTCTGATGGAAAACAGTACGTATGGCGTCCTCCAAACCTGGAGCATCACCCAAAGTACACCCTTAAAACGGTTAAGCATGGTGGTGGAAATGTCATGGTGTGGGCAGCATTTTCCTGGCATGGTGTAGGTCCCATTCAGAAGATTATCAATAAAATGGACCAGCATATTTACAAAAACATACTGACAAGAATCATGATACCATTCGCTGAAGACAACATGCCTCTAATGTGGAAATTTATGCATGATAATGACCCTAAGCACACTTCACGCCTAGTGAAGAGTTGCTTAGAGGAAAATAATATCACAGTTCTGAAATGGCCAGCTCAATCCCCGGATCTCAATCCAATTGAGAACTTGTGGAATGATGTTAAGGAGCATGTACGAGCAGTAAAGCCAAAAAATTTGACTGATTTATGGGAAGAAATTCAAAAGGCTTGGTATGCCATTCCAAAGGAGCGCTGTATGGCCTTAGTTGAAAGTTTACCCAGGAGATGCGCTGCTGTGATTCAAAATAAAGGATTTCCCACCAAATACTAATATTGTTTTATGAAGCTGAGCTTTACTTTTGTGAATTAACTTTTATTTTGCCTATGTCCTAAATTCATGACCAGGCTTAAACTTGTATTAATCTGTATAATATGTAAATAAAAATTGGAAACTAAATATAGGTAACAAACTATTGTTGATTTTTTTTCATAACATTACTAGGATCTTTAAAAAATAACATGGATCTAAAATTTGTTCGATAAGATGTAAAAATTATCAGAAATATATAAGTGAAATGTCGTGTCTTAAATTCGTGGCCACCACTGTAGAGATTTTGAAAAAATGTTTAGGTAGAATAAAATTAATGTTAAGTGATAATAATTTTTTACAGATACCTTGTTTTTAAAGATTCAACTTTCTATTTTAAATTTTTTTTATTTACTTATCCCCCCAATTGTTATATGCAAAAACGAGATTATTATAGCATTTTATATGTATACATATAAATATCAACAAAACACACTCTCACACATACAAATTATTGTAAAAGCAAATTAGGTTAAAAACGTTTTTTAAATAAATGCAATAATTTTCTTTCTAAATTACAAATTTATTTAGCCGGCACTATTTCAAGAATTTTAAAATAAATCTGTTGCATATTAAAATTATTTATTACCTAAATATTTATTTACTGTTAAAAATTCAATAAAATAAAAATGTTTATAAATTAAAGCAAAATAATTAGAAAAAATAACATTCAAAACCATTATCATGGACATTATTAATGTCAATAACAAAAAAAATTTAAATTTATAGAATTTGAATACAAATTTTAAGTTAATAAACTCTGACAGAATAAGATTTATGACTTAAGGAGAAAACTTTTAGAATTAAAGGCTCAACTACATAGAATACTTTCGCCATAGAAAACAACTAGAAGTTCAACTCTTTTCATTCGCTCAGAAACAAAAAATTACTCTCTTCACACGTATAAATTTGTTCTGTAGAAAATTTTACTAACACATACAAAGAGTTAGATTTTTTTGACAATTGAGTTAGGTTTTTTGTGAGCAAGTTGGAGTTCTAGTTGTTTTCTATGACTTTCGCTTCAACTGCGACTGACAGCTACGCAACACATAAATGATATTAACCCAGTCGTTGCATTATTTTGTTATTAAAATTTTATATAGTAAAATATAAAGATTTAAAAATTCTATTGTGTTCTCAGTTGAAATAATGAATTGCAAATTAAAAATTCCGACTTAACGAAAAAATATGAAAATAAGAATAAAACAACCGACGAAATATATTTACGTACTTCGGCACTTCAAAGTTGAACATTTTTCATCTTTGAAGTACTTCACGCAGAAGTTTGCCGTACTGATTTGGTTCCGCTCAATATAAATGCATGTATTTAACTTAGCTGTCAGTCGCAGTTGAAGCAAAAGTTTTCTATGTAGTTGAGCCTTTATTAAATAGTTATTGCAAAATGCAACAATATTTTTTATTAAAAGAATAAATATTAACAAAAAATTTCACAAATAACCTCAAATTAAAAACCACATTAATTAACTCATAAACACAGACACACACACGCATATTTTGTAATATTTCCCCATTAACGTAATAAACAAAAGTAGCAACAATATAACAATAATAATAAGAACAAGAAAACAGTAAACTCATCAATCAATAACAAAAAATCTTGACATTACGAAATTAACGGTAAAACGTGCAAGTGCAGAAGTGGAAATGAGAACACATAAACATAAATTACTCTTGTATGAGTAACGCATTACACACATTTGCACAAAAGATAAACCAAATGTAAAAACAATAACAAATGAAAACAAAACAGACATTTTGGCACATTAACATGAGACTAGTGTTGTAAAATTGCAAGATAACTTAAAATTAAACGATTTTTTTCTTTTTTGTGAACTTAAAAATTTGCACAAAAACAATAATAGAGGTATTTTTAATGTGTATGTTTAATAATTAAGTACAGTATGTATTGCAAATAAACAATTAAAAAAATAATAGTAAAATATTTAGCAACAATTTAATTTATAACATTATGCAATTAAAAGCGTTGCGTTCATTGAACTTGTATGTATGCAGGTACGTTTTTTTATGTATTTCAATTTCAGATAAAATTATTACTGTTACTGTTGTTTGGGCACTTACATGGTATTTTTTAATTGTTTTTGTTTATGAATGTGAAGAATTGCTGCTTTTTTTTTGTATGTAGTTCATTTTTTAATGTAAAATATTACACGTGTCTTCATTATAAGCTGTAACTAAAAGGAAAGTATGCGGAATTGTAAAGAAAATTTTAATAATTTATTTACATATATACCTGTACCAAGAAAGTGATTAAATTAAGTGCAAAATGTTGATTATAATTTCTTACATTTTTATTTCTTTGTTAAGATTTTAATGAATTACGTTTCTTTGGCATTTAATTAATTGTTTAATGGATATATGTTGTAAGATCAAAAAAAGAAAAAGACATTGTTTTACTTACAGTGAGGGTAAAACAAAGCAATACATATTATTCGGGTAAAATTTGTATAGAAAATTGTTTTTCTGCAAAAATTTCTGCAAATAGACAATTTTTTATCCGAATAAAATTTCCTAAAATAATATTTTATCCAAATAAAATTTCTGTATAAAATTTTTAAAATAAATAAAATGTCTATAGATATTTTTAAAAGATATACAATTTTGATTAAATTTTATACTTTTTTATCCGAATAACATTATTACAGAAAATTTGATTTGATAAAATTTCTAAATAAAACTTTTATCCGGATAAAATATTTAAAACGGATAGAATTTTGATACAATTCCTAAATTTTTTATTCGTATAACAGTTTTATAGAAAATTTGATACGTATAAAATTTTTATCCGGATAAAATTTCTATAGGAAATTTGTTAGCCAAAGAAATTTTCTATAAAAAATTTGTTATCCGTATAAAATTTTATAGAAAATTTGTTATTCAGATAAAATTTTTGTAGGCAATTTGTTATCCGGATAAAATTTGTATAAAAAATTTGATATATTGAAAAAATTGTATTTAATTAACATACATATAGAACAATTATAGAAAATTTTTTTATCCTGATAACATTTTTTGTAGAAAATTTTTATTCGAATAAATTTTTATATATATAATTTTATCCGGATAATATTTAATTTATTTTATTTTTAATTAATTTATTCAAGTATTATAAAGCCTTCAAGGCCAAAAAATTACATATTACTTAGTACTACTTAACAATCCCTAAGCATGCCATAAATTACTAATTTTGTACATATTTCATCCGAATAAAATTCATATAGAATTTAATCTGGATAAAACTTTAATATATATTTTTTTCCCTGATAAAATTTTTGTAGAACATTTTTTATCCGAATAAAAACTTTTTACCCGAATAAAATTTATATGGAAAACTTTTTATCCGAATAAAATTGTTTATCCAATTTCTATACAAAATTATTTATCTGATTAATATTTCTAAAAAATTTCGATATACATAAATATTTTATCGGGATAGCAATATTTTTATAGAAATATTTTATTCGAATAAAATTTTTTAAAGAAATATTATTCGAATAAAATATTTGTATATGAATAAAAAATTTTAAAAAAAGTTAATCAGAATAAGAAATGCCTTATTTAAAACAAAAAATGTTATCCGTATAAAACTTATTGCTTTGTTTTTCCCCTGACTATAAGAAAAAAATGTCTTACAGCATCCATCAATTTAATATAATTAATTAAATGCCAAAGAAATTGTTAATAGCTTAACAAAGAAATAAAAAAATGTAAAGAATTGTAATTACCATTTTGTTTTTAATTTAATCTTTTTTTTTGGGACAGGTATATAAATTATAAAATTTGTCTTTTTTTTGTTTTTCAATTTAAACAATTCCAAATATGTACATACATTTTCCTCTTAATTACAACATGTATTAAAGACACGTGCAAAATTTTACATTAATAAAATGAACTAAAAAAAATAATAATAAAAAAACAGCGGCAATATGAACTTTTATAAACAAAAACAATAAAAAAATATAATGAAATTATTGAAACTGTAAAAAAAATCTACAAGTTCAATGAACGCAACACTTAAATTTATTATTATGAATTATTCAAAATGCGGTTAAATAAGATTTTAATTACTATTTTATAATGTATTACTTTATTTTTGTATTAAAAATAACTTTATTAATTTTAATATTTCTTAAAAAAAAAACTTGCAGTTTTACAACACTAATCTCATTAAATATGCCAAAATGTCTGATTTGTTTTTGTTTGTTATTGTTTCGCTTTTGCACTTTGTTTACCATTTGTGCGTATGTGTGTAATGCTTATAAAGCCCAAATTACAGTAGCGCGTAGTCAGCAGCAGTGTGTGCTGCCATAATCAGCTGATTATTTAGAATGCACTGTTTGTTATGGTGTTGATTACATTGTAATTATAACGGCAGCAACATGTTGTGCTGACAGTGATCAGCTGATAATTTTTGCTGATACTGTTGCTGACTACGCGCTATTGTAATTTGGGCTTTACATTTGGTCCGCAGCAGTTTTCAGTGCTGTTTTATTTAGCTCTGTTTCTAAATTCACTGCGCTGCTTTAAGATTGAGAGCGATACAAAGAGAGTGAGCAAATAAATGGGAAGCTAAAATACACAAGTAAAATAAAGCAAGATGGTGGTTGTAAATTGTCGCTGCCTACGCTTAAATGTAATTATAATGGCAGCAACATGTTGTGCTGACAGTGAACAGCTGACAATTTTTGCTGATACTGTTGCTGACTACGCGTAAATGTAATTTGAGCTTTACTCATATAAACAAGTGCAATTATGTTTATTTGTAATTTTGCTCTTTTTCGATTTTACCGTTATTTTCGTAGACAAGATTTTTTTTATTGATTGATTTTTGTTTACTATGTTCTTGTTTTTATTGGTTTATTATGGTAATGGGTAAATATTACGAAATTTGTATGCATGTGTATCAGTATTTATGAGTTAATTAAGGCTTTTTTAAGTTTATTTTACAATTTGCAAAATTAAGGAAATTTTCTTGTTAATCAATATTCTTTAGAGTTCAATGACATAATTTTGTATTTAATTTTTTATAAAATTAACAATTTTTATTAACGTAAATAATGTCCATGGTAATGTTTTTGAAAATAATGGAATTTTTTCTATATATTTATATTTTGTTTTATTGAAATTTCGAACAGTAAATGTTGAGGTAATAAATTATTTGAATTCCCACAAGTTTTTATTTTAAAATTCCGAAAACAAAACCGGCTAAATAAATTTAAAACTATAAAAAAAATGCATTTATTTAAAAAACGTTTTTAACCTAATTTGCTTTTACAATAATTTGTGTATGTGTATGTTTTGTTGTTATTATAGAAATGCTAAATATAAATTGCTAAAAATATAGTTGTTTTTGCAAATAACAATTAGGGGGATATATAAATAAATTTAAAGTACACAGTGGACTCTTTAAAAACAAGGTTTCTTTAACAATACAAAAATGTTATTAAAAAAATCAATAAATTGTTTTAAATCTGCCAAAACTAAATAAAAAAAAGTATTTTTTTGTTGTTTTTAACTTAAATATATAGTTTTTTTTCATATTAATATTTTTTATTATTTTGATATATATTTATCACTTTAATTTATTCTAAAAATTTTATTTTTATAATTTTAATAATTTTCATCGCTTTTCACTTAGAGCCTATTTACATTGGGGATTATCGCAGCATTTTTTAATGATATTTTGTTTTGAAGTTGCTTCCAAATCCCTTCTGCATTTACACATATAAATTTGTATTGTGAAATTTTTTCAAAAATGTTTGACAAAAAACAACAAATCATAAAAATTTAAAATAAATTTGAAAAAATTTCATGAAATTTTTTGGCTTTGCGACGACATGCAACTTTTCTTACCCCGCTTGCCTCTCTACACCTCTTGCCTACAAACGTAAAAGTTGCGGCGATTTTTTCCAGGGAAAATCCCCAATGTAAATGAGCTCTTACTTTAAATTGTTTACATTGTAATTTTCTCTAACGGCATTCTTTCTCACTTTCATTCAGTGTTGCCAATGTGCTGTATATTAATATAAACTTTAATCAACATGGCTTCATGTTCTAAATGATATTGCCACATTTTTAAAACTGTGGTTATTGTCAAGAGTCCCACTAAACATGATCAAAATTTTAAATATCGAAAATTTTATAAATATTTTGGTAAATTTTGTTTAAAATGTATGAGGGATGACTGTTTAATTTGTTATATTTTATTATGCCATTCAACAATGTCGTCAAACAGTTTACGTAGATAGAATAAAATATAAATATTAATTGAAATGTTCCCTAATGTAAGGAGATAGACAAAAAGACCCCATTTTATAGTTCTATGAGTGGTGATATTTTGCATTTTTTTTTTTTTTTAAAGCTGTTTAGTAATAGAATATAGAAAAAGATTTTTATCTATAATTTTTTTTATTATTTTAAACAAATAAAAATTATTTTATAAAAAAATAATAAAAATATTATTAATTACCCATAAAACATTATTTTCATTTTTATTAAATTCTTATCTGTTATTTATTTTTTAATTACCACTTAAAATTTTAATATAAATATTAAAATAATTATTTCTCCATAAAATGTCGTTTAACCGTAATAATTTGAGCGAAAAAATAAAAATCATTCCGGATTTCGATAGAACCCTTTTTGAAGATTACATTTCTGTATTTAACACTTTTATCCGGTTGTTCCCTGTATCTGATTTTTTTGTTTTAATTTTTCAAGAATAATGATTATTTTCTGTGAATAATTTGCATTTAATTAATTTGAAAACTTGTTAATTTTATTTGAATCTATAAAACATCTGTGATAAATATTTTCAACGCCTTATAGTTTAAAATATGTAAATCTTTAATTTACATAAATGCATAAAATTGACTTAATGGGGTATGTAAAATTAAAATAATAGTATTTAATGACTATTTAAGTGATAAAGTCGAAATGTCTGGAACATGTGTTTATAACAGGGATCGGCGCACTTAAATTTCACATTCTCTTTTTGTGTATGGTCTGTATAACACTCCTGCTCTTATATTGTGCACGGAAACAATTTTTAAGCTTATAATTTCATAATATCTGTTGTTCTTAAACAATTTATAGTCTGTAATAAAACTTTAATTGAATATTAAAAAAAATTTGCTTAAAAAAGTATTAAAAATATACAAAATTAATAAATAATTATTTTCTTCACATATAAGAGCATATAGATGTAACAAAATTAAGAGATCATTTGCATGTGTGCACCATTTTTCGTGTCCCTGGTTTATAGTAGCCAATTAATTGAATGAAATTGTAAATTAATAAAAACAACAAACAAATCATTGAATAATTAGAAAAAAAAAATATATATATATATATATAATTAAAAAAAAAAAATAAATCGACAAGTGATATTTAAATCACTTTATATTTTAATTTTTGTAATTTGGCAACTTTTTGGAGTTATGGCGACTTTTTTGTAATTTGAATTTTTATTTGCTTATTTATTTATTTATTATTTGAGCTGGTTTAAAATTTAATTTATTTATTTTTAAATCAATCTAACGATGTCCGTCTGTTTGGCTGGCTGTCTGCAAACCTTGTGCACAAAGTACAGGTCACAATTTTGAAGATAATTCAATAAAATTTGGCACGTGGGACTTTTATGATACAAGGACGAAGCCTATTATTTAACCTAGCCCCCATACAAATGTCCCCCCGGAATAGAGTTTCAAAACTCAAAAATGCCTTAAAAATAAGAATATTTTAATGAAATGATGTGCCAAGTAGTTCTGTACAAGTATCAATCTTTGTACTAAATTTTTTTGTTTTTTTTTTACCATAGCTCCCATATAAACCACAAAAGTTTTGGTCTACAATTGGTGTAGTGTTCATATGATCGGGTTTCATTCTCGTTAAAATTGTAGGTTATTTTTTATTAAGACCAGTTTATTCCGTAATCTTTTAAAAATCCATTTAAAATTTATTGCCTTAAAACAAGAACAACATCAACTTTAAAAATGCAATTAATAGTATATAATTTTTTTAGAAAAACATCAATAAGCACGTGTGTTACTCCAAATCAAATGTCATAAAATATTATAAATATTTGGTTAAAACAAGATTTTCTTAGCAAAATACATTTAATTTATTAAAAAAAAAAAAAAAAAAAAAAACAAGAATTTTACAATTGTTTAAATTATTGTTTATTGAAAAATTAAAAAATTATAATTTTTTTGTGAAATTTTTAATAATATTTTAATTAATTTTAATTTATAAAGGTTAATATTGTAAACAAATTTAATTTTGTTCTAATTTAAATGTTGTATTCATTAAAAATATTAATTATAATTATTTTAATTTTATTTTTTCTTTTTGTATTTTGAAATAATATTTCACTAGGTCACATTTTACACGTGTTTTTGTTTACATTACATAAATATAAAAAAAAAAAATTAATCACACTAATTAAAATAAATGAGAGAGAGGAAAAGAGATAAAGCATAATAATGATAAAATTAGAAAACCGTTAGAGAAATTAAAAGGGATGCCAGTTGCTACAAATTGAAATGTAAACATAATGTTTTAACTGATATGGCCATTTGTTTTAAATTTATTGAAGTATATTTTTACTTCTTCGTCCAATAAAAGAAAATTTTTAAACTTTGAAGAACAAAAGAAAAGGATTTTATTTAAAGAAAAAAAAAAAAACGATATTTATAACTTGATATAATAAAAGTTCTCTTTTTATTTTCCCTATAAAAAAAAAAAACAAGTTTTTAAGCCTTGTGCTAAAAACTCTTATAAAGATTTAAGCAATATTATTTAAATATGTTTGCGAATTTTAGAATCTAGATAAGGTAAATTATTTTTTGCACAAAAAAAAAAAAAATTTCATAATATGCGTATTTTTATATTTGGTATGTTGATAGTTGATTTTTGTTGCCACATACGCCTCATTAATTTAAAACTTGTTTTAACAGCCACTAACTTCGTAAAGTTATATTTACCACATAATGTTGTAAAACTTAACCATACCATTTGAACACAAGACAAACGGAAAGACAATAAAACGACCTGTGGTTTTAGTTATTTTTCGTGATGCAATGACAATTTCAGTATAAAGTTGGCTAAAGAGACAACAAAATTTATTAATAAGACTTGAAATAATATGACTTGTTTTAAGACTAACACTTGATTTGAAATAAAAAAATAAAAAAAAATTCAAAAATGGGTCTTTCCATACATAATTACATATTTAGTTTTTTAGAAACCTAGAAAATTTGAATTAAACTCTTGTTTAAAATAAAGTTTAAACTATTGTTAAGTAGATTATAAGTTAAAATCGCTAATTATACAAAAAAAAGCTTAATTTACAATAGCAAAAATCATTAATGTATTTTTAATTTAATCATAAAGTTTCATATTAAATATAAATAATTAAAATTAAAATTCATTTAAATAATTTTATTTAAAAAAAGAAATAGTTATAAAATTGTTTAATATTTATCACAAACGTTTACATTTAAATTGTTTATAAGTAATAAAAATACTAACCAATGACCTCAACAATTTATAGTTTCAAATGATGATAATAAAAATATACATATAACTTTTTATGTATAAATTACAAATTAATTAATTTATTTAGAAATTATTTTAATTTAAAAAAAGGTTTTTTTTTTACATGTTTAATCGTAAACGTTTCCTTTGAAGTTATTAATAATGTAAACAATGGCACACGACCTTAATGATTTAAAGCCGTATAAAAAAAAAAAAATAATAATGTAGGTTTGATAACGACCCAGCAGTTTTTTCGGTGTCAATTCATCCGCTTTTAGACAGTAAAGTCCATTTTTGACTACCCACCTAACTCATTCAAATGTATATGTTTTTTCCTTTACCCCAACTTCGCATATTTTGTGAGCGATAATTAAGCTATCGCACGCTTTATTGACTCTTTAGAAAGCATTGAGGTGGCGATAGCACACTTTATTGACTCTTTAGAAAGCGTGGAGGTGGCGATTTATACTTTATTAACCCTTTGGTGAGCGTGGGGGTGGCGATTGTTTTTTTTTTTTTATAGATCACAAAAACGTCAAAAACGTAAATAATTCATCCATTGGCAGTACTGGTTGGGTTACTTGGCTAACGGTAATAAATACATGGTAGGACATTTGGCTCTGATGTATTTTTTAATTAACGTACTACATTAATTAAATGTGTTTTTATTTTAAACA
This sequence comes from Protophormia terraenovae, assembly GCA_951394005.1. Taxonomy (NCBI): domain Eukaryota; kingdom Metazoa; phylum Arthropoda; class Insecta; order Diptera; family Calliphoridae; genus Protophormia; species Protophormia terraenovae. The sequence goes on along the minus strand of OX596075.1, from coordinate 13,449,450 downwards.
CGTGGAATACATCCAATAGAAATGGATTATCTCTCAGTTATTTTATATAATACAAAAACCAGTCTTGCTTATTAGAGTTTTCAAAAAAAAAAATTCAAAAATGGGTCTTTCCATACATAATTACATATTTAGTTTTTTAGAAACCTAGAAAATTTGAATTAAACTCTTGTTTAAAATAAAGTTTAAACTATTGTTAAGTAGATTATAAGTTAAAATCGCTAATTATACAAAAAAAAGCTTAATTTACAATAGCAAAAATCATTAATGTATTTTTAATTTAATCATAAAGTTTCATATTAAATATAAATAATTAAAATTAAAATTCATTTAAATAATTTTATTTAAAAAAAGAAATAGTTATAAAATTGTTTAATATTTATCACAAACGTTTACATTTAAATTGTTTATAAGTAATAAAAATACTAACCAATGACCTCAACAATTTATAGTTTCAAATGATGATAATAAAAATATACATATAACTTTTTATGTATAAATTACAAATTAATTAATTTATTTAGAAATTATTTTAATTTAAAAAAAGGTTTTTTTTTTACATGTTTAATCGTAAACGTTTCCTTTGAAGTTATTAATAATGTAAACAATGGCACACGACCTTAATGATTTAAAGCCGTATAAAAAAAAAAAATAATAATGTAGGTTTGATAACGACCCAGCAGTTTTTTCGGTGTCAATTCATCCGCTTTTAGACAGTAAAGTCCATTTTTGACTACCCACCTAACTCATTCAAATGTATATGTTTTTTCCTTTACCCCAACTTCGCATATTTTGTGAGCGATAATTAAGCTATCGCACGCTTTATTGACTCTTTAGAAAGCATTGAGGTGGCGATAGCACACTTTATTGACTCTTTAGAAAGCGTGGAGGTGGCGATTTATACTTTATTAACCCTTTGGTGAGCGTGGGGGTGGCGATTGTTTTTTTTTTTTTTATAGATCACAAAAACGTCAAAAACGTAAATAATTCATCCATTGGCAGTACTGGTTGGGTTACTTGGCTAACGGTAATAAATACATGGTAGGACATTTGGCTCTGATGTATTTTTTAATTAACGTACTACATTAATTAAATGTGTTTTTATTTTAAACACGTGGAATACATCCAATAGAAATGGATTATCTCTCAGTTATTTTATATAATACAAAAACCAGTCTTGCTTATTAGAGTTTTCAATTTATTTAAAAAATCAATTATTGAATAACTGACTCAATGTTGTCAATAAAAAGATTTCCATAAATTGACTTTTTCGAAGTACCCACTAAAAAGTTTGTCAGGTGACTGACTCAATGTAACCACTAAAAGGATATTCATAAATTGACTTTTTCGTACTAGTCACAATATCGCCACTTTTTGGCCCTGAGGTGTCAATAGACTTCCTCCTAGGACATCCCCATGTTAAAGTGACTAGTCAGGTAGTTAGTAAAGTGACTAGTGGTGCCCTAATGTAGTCAGTCAAGTAAATGGTTTCGGACAGTCACCATTGACTGCAGGGGAGTTACTAACTTTTTCTTATAGAAATTTACATACAAAGAGTTAGTAACTCGTTATCAAACATACATTATTATTTTTTGAATACGGCTGTTAGTATTTTAAATGGTGATAAGAATGTAATTAAAATAAGTGAATAATATAAAACAAATCTTAAATAACCTTGATCTTTGGAAAAAAAATAAATACATATATAATAATGCCATGAAAAATGTTTTTTTCTAATAGAAAATATTTATTTGATTTTTCATAATTTATTATACCCACCATCAAAAAGATGGGGGGTATATTGATTTTGTCATTCCGTGTGTAACATGTCGAAGGAATCATCTAAGACCCCACAAAGTATATATATTCTTGGTCCTTGTAAGATTCTGAGTCGATCTAGCTATGTCCGTCCGTCTGTCCGTCTGTTTAAAGCAGGATAGGGCTCGAACAAACCTTATATAAGGTTTGTTTGGGATTGAAAATTTGCAAAATCGGTTAATAAACAAAAAAGTTATGGGCTTAAAACTAGAAACACAGGGTGTCCGTTTTATACTTTTTTGTCGATATTTCTGCAACAAAATCATGTACGACAGCGAAATTTTGTATGTATAGTTCGGGGATCGACATAAATTCGGAAACCAAAAAAAAATCAACGAAATTGTTTTCAATTAGTTTAAGGACCAATGTAAACTCGAAAACAAAAAATAGGCGTGTTCCGCCCACTTTACTTCCCACTTTACCGCCCCCTTCCATATAACGCAAAATTTGAAAAAGTTGATGGTGGGTATTTAGATTCGGCCGGTCCGAATATTTGCGCTTGTTTTTTGTAATATTAGGGATTTTTTTAACGAGAGTATACTTGGAGTGCTCCGCTACCCCTATAGTATTGAAATAAAAAAGTTTAGTGAGAATAAAATGAATTATTGTATATAAATATTTTACAAAAATACAACCTGTTTATTAACAATCTAATAAAAAATGTAGGAAGAAAAATTCAACGATTACAACTAATTAAATAGTAAATAAATACTTTTCAAATATTTTTTTAAACAATTTTAAAAGGTTATAAATCCTGATTTTTCTAAAAAAAACTACGAAAATTGGTAAAAAAAGAAAAAATAAATAAAATAACTAATATAAAAATTATGGTTACATACATAAACAAAATCCTTTTTTAATGCATTTATTTGCAATATATTTAGTAACAATAATAAGCAAATTTAATAATATTTTATTTTAAATTACATTTGTTTTAATCTCCAGTGTGATTAAAACGTATAAACAAAATCCTGAAACTGTTTAAAGAAGAGACGGCCATCAGGACTCCGTCCTGATGGCCGTCTCATCATAATGATTATTTTTTCTCTTCATAATGATTATTTTTTCTAATTTGACAATTTTTTTTTATTTTTTTATTTTTAACCTATTTGTAATTTTTTAACAATAAGAAATCGCAAGTATAATAATTAATTTTACATAAAAATGTGTTTCTCATAATACAGAAAAATACAAACAAAACAATTCAAAGTATTAAAAAGTCTTTTCTATTTTGTTTTGATAACGCAAGTAATTAATTAATTTTACATAAAAATGTGTATTTACTGAAAATAAAGAGAACCAGTAAAAGAACAAAAACAAAACACCTTTTAAAACAACTCAAATTATTTAAATTTTTTACTTTGTTTCTCATAATGCATTTGCCTCGAAAAATAAACAAAGCTATTCAAAGTATTACATTTTTTATTTCATTTATCTCGCTATTTTTACAACTCTGTGTAAAAACAACACTGTTGTTATTTCATTACAACTTGTCCAGTTTGTTTTTATAAAAAAAAAAAAAAAAAAAATACAACAATGAGACTGATTTGAATGAGGGAGTTGTATAGAATACATTTTTTTGAGAAACTATAAATATTTTATCTGTAATAAAATCTTTGTTATTAAAGATATCTTAACGAAATTTTCAGTGAATGTAGATTTTATGAGAAAGTGGAAAAAACTATAAGAGTTTTGGGAAAGGAATCCCACAATTCCCCCCAAAAAAAAAAAAAAAAAAAAAACGCCAAAAATCTCCAAAAATAGTTTTTTCACATTTTAGGCTATAAAATCCATATTTTTCCGAAGTCCCGTAGATTTTGATTGAAAACTTTTAACAACATATTATAGATTCTTAAACTGCATTCGTGCTTTGAGATTTGAGAAAATATAGACTAAAGTCAAAACTTTCATATAAAATGGGTAAAACTCGGGAGGTTGTGTACCTTGTCCACTTGAGTTATCGGGCTTACTTTTTACCTTAGAGTCTTCTATGTGAAGATGCCTTTCAGAAAAGTATAAAATTATTATATGTTGTTAAAGAAAATTTTATTTTAGAGAAAAAAAAAAAAAAAAAAATTGAAGATACTTTTTCAGCCAAAAAAACACAAAAAGTCGTAATTTTTGCAATTTTCAAATTCAAAATCGTTTATTTTTGGACTCGGTAAAGAAATCGACTTAAATTTTTTTTATTCAATAGATAATTTTGTTCTTTAACTACTTAAAGAAAAAACAAATAAATTGGGTCGGAAATACTAGATATATGGAAAAAAATGGATCAAGAACATGAAAAATTGAGGTGCATAAAAATTCTAACGCCAATAACTCAAAAACTATTAAAGATAAATAGGGCATGTAAGCATGTTTTTTATAGGTCTTATCAGTGCCTACAATAATGTGTAAAAATATTTGAAATCGGATGAGAAACAAAAATTTGGCAAACGATTAAAATATTTGTATGTTAGAGGTACCGAAATTTGAGCACTTTTAGCTCCGCCCCTGAGGGGTGTGTTCGGTCCTCTTTCTAAACGTAGCATTGTACACTCCTCTGCTACGCCTATACCAAATTTCATGCAAATCCAACGAGCCGATCATAAGTTACAGATTTATTTCCAAAAGATTTCGATTATGTCCCACTGTGGGATGGTGAGAAAGAGAATAGTAAAATTTGTCACTTCATTTTCCATTTCGCGCTACTTTGCTTAACCCGCAAGCATCACTACACCTCTCGCTTACAAAATGAAACACGCCCAACAATTTGTCGCATAGTGTAAACTAGCTACAATACGTATTTATCAATTTTATAAAAATTTGCGTTTTTTTCTATAGGACGACTGCAAAAAATAATAATAATCTACGATATTCAATTATAATAAATTTTTATTATTGTTATTATTAATTTTAATTTTGTTTTATTAGCGCTGTCTGATTAGCCGATTGTTCCGAAATAAAAAAAATCCGATTTTTGTTAAGTATAAAAATCGCTAAGTTAAATAAAAAGTTAAATAAATAAAAAAATAAATAAATAAATAAATAAATAAAAAAATAAATAATTATATATTTTTTAAAATTGTTTTTTTTTTTTTTTTTTTTTTATAAAAGTTCTAAATTCCCAAAAATATCAAATAATAATAATTCATACTTGTTTAACTTAAATTTTCTAGGATTCTCTCTCAAGGGAACAATTTTATTTTTAAACATATTTCAAATATGTACCTACATATTTACTATTTCCTATTTCTCATACAAATCCTTGGTTATAATATAATATTTGAAATCAAGTAAATATCATTGATATTTCCAGCACTTCTCTATTCAATAGTATTAAATATTTTCCCACGTAAAACACATTTGTATGGGCAATTTGTTACACTCAATGAGTGTTTAAACAAGATTTTTTTTTAACACAAACAGACAACGGTAATTTTAAAAACGTTTAAGGAATATTAATATTATAATTTTTAGTTAATTTTGTTAATAAATTATTTATTTATATTAAGATAATTTTATATTTTATATTGAGAAAACTCTCTAGGAATAAAATGTAAACAAACTTTTTACATTGTTTTACTACCGTTATTTAAAATGTAAACAAACTGAAATGAAAGGGTTACCAGACTTAGCTTTATATATACAAACAAATGTTCAGGTAAAATAATGTTAAATTTCATTAGAATTAGAAAAATACAAAAGACTTATGTTTATTTTCAGTTAAATTGTTGTAATAAATATATTTGTAATGAATGTAAATAGAATGTAATAAATTAATTCTTAAACAATTGTTGCTAAGTTTATATTTCAGTCACGTTGCATTTTTGTTTCTTTAATAAAACATATTTGCAAATTTGTATTCTGCTAATCAATTGTAATATATTTGTTTTTTATAAATTAAAAATATTTTATGATATTGATATAAAAAAAATATGTTTTTATAAAAATATATATAAATAAATAATAATATGCATGTTTAATACTGATAATGTAAAAAATAAAAAAAAATGTATTTTGTTACCTTGTCTGACTGTAGAAAAAATAATCAGTTTTTGTAAAAAATAAATGTTCAATCCTTGACATTATTTTAATATATAACCTAATAATATTAATTTAGAAAACAATCAATAATTATGTAAACTAAAATCATTTTCATCCGCATTTTTAGCAAAAAAATATTTTTAAAATAATTATTATTATATCTAATATTGTTTTCCTCTAAAAAATCATTTATATTTAGCTTTTTTATAATGCATCACTCGTGGTTTTTTTATTTCTAATACCTTAACGACCTTGTTTAGTCATCAAAAATTCTGGTTCCCATGCTACAAAAAAAAAACCTAAGCATGCAAAAAATCTTCATTTTAGTCTGAGCTAATATTTAATTGTTCAAGTCATTCAATATGAGGAACAAAAAAACAACGAGAACTAATCAATAATCAATTAATATTTGTTTAAATAGTTTTTTTGTTGTTGCGAAATTTAGCTTTCAATAAACGTTTAAAAATAAAATTAATGCAGACAAAGCTGGATTTTGAAAACTCAACTCAACTCAACTCAACTCAACTCGGGACTACTGTTTTAAACCTGTAGTCCCGAAACAAATACAAGTTTTATAATATTTGCTAATTAAAAAAAAATTACTTATAAGAGAAGTGATAATATCAATCATTAACATTATAATAAATAAAGTATCAATAACTAAATCTGATGTAGGTATTTTTAAACTATTAAGTTAATATTAATTAATTATAGTCTATTCTATAGTTTACACTATGCACTAGTCTATAGTTTACACTATACACTAGTCTATAGTTTACACTATAGTCTAGTTTATAGTTTACACTATATACTAGTCTATAGTTTACACAATAGTCTGGTCTATGGTTTACACTATAGTCTAGTCTATAGTTTACACTATAGTCTAGTCTATAGTTTACACTATAGTTTAGTCTATAGTTTACACTATAGTCTAGTCTATAGTTAACACTATAGTCTAGTCTATAGTTAACACTATAGTCTAGTCTATAGTTTAGTCTATAGTTTACATTATAGTTCACTCTATAGTTTACATTATAATAGTCTATAGTCTAGTCCATATTTTACACTATAATCTAGTCTATAGTTTATACTATAATCTAGTTTATAGTTTACACTATATACTAGTCTATAGTTTACACTATAGTCTAGTCTAAAGTTTACACTATAATCTAGTATATAGTTTACACTATAATCTAGTCTATAGTTTACAATATAGTCTAGTCCGTAGATTACTCTGTAATCTCGTCTATAGTTTACACTATAATCTAGTCTATAGTTTACACTATAACCTAGCCTACAGTTTACACTATAGTCTACTCTATACTTAACACAATATTGTAGTCTATAGTTTACACTATAATCTAGTCTACAGTTTACACTATAATCTAGTCTATAGTTTATACTATAATCTAGTTTATAGTTTACACTATAGTCTAGTTTATAGTTTACACTTTAATCTAGTCTATAGTTTACACTACAATCATGCTTATATTTTACACTAAAATAATATCCTTTTCTTTTCTTCTTTACTTACCAAAATTCTTCTTCAACTCCACAGTATAATAGACATCTTGAAATTCAACATCTTTTGAATCTTTCATGAATGCTGACAACTCCATGGTGAGTAGACAATATGTTTGTCAATCAGTGTGTTGTGTAAAGGGTGTGGGATAATAAATTTCTGTTTATATCACTGGCACTTTGCACGTACTTATTCTTCCAACAACACTTAATTATTATAGTTGTACACTAATGTTGCTGTTGCTTCTTCTGTGTGGCCGTTATAGTTTTTGTTGTTATTAAAAATTTTTTGAATTATTTTTTTTTTTTTGTGTTTATAGGAAAACTTTTTTATGATTTCTTATTGCTACTGTTGCTATTTTTGTTGTTATTTTATGGTTAAATTCACCTTTTAATATGAATTTTGATTATTGTTTCATCAAAACGTGTTTATGGCGTTAAAGTGATTCATTACAGTGTACAAAAATAAAAAAACGTATAATAACAACTCAAAATATTTAGAGAATTTTATACGAATATAAACAATAATTAAAAAAATAGATAAAATCAAACAGCAGCTACTGCAATTAACTGTAAAGAAATAAAATTGAAAAATATATATAATTATTAATAAATAATTGAATGGTGGTATTAGTTATTAAAAATTAATTTTATGGGTAAACACACAAAATTTTAATTTTAATTTATGGTAAATAATAGTCAAAGGGATTAATGACTTCATGTTAGTAGTCAGTGTTCACTGATCATGAACAAATTGAGAGGGTAAATGTTAATTTTTAATTACGGAGGGAATAAATATGTTTAAAACAGAGATTTGAAATATAGTAGTAGTACAATTTATCTTATGTTCAAAGTTATTTATTATTTAGTTTAAAAGAAAAAGTTAAAAGATCAACAGACATTTAAAGCTAATTATAAAATAATATGGTAAAAGTTACTACAAATGTAATGTTAATAAACTCTACCAAGTATTTTTTAGTGTAAACTATAGGCTGGACTATATCGTAAACTACAGGATGGAATATAGTGTAAACTATAGACTAGACTGTAGTGTAAACTATAGACCATAGTGTAAACAATAAACTATAGTGCAAGCTATAGACTAGACTATAGTGTAAACTATAGACTAGACTATAGTGTAAACTATAGACTAGACCGTAGTGTAAACAATAGACTATAGTGTAATCTATAGAATAGACTATAGTGAAAACTATAGACTAGACTATAGTGTAAACTATAGACTAGACTATAGTGTAAACTATAGACTAGACTATAGTGTAAACTATAGACTAGACTATAGTGTAAACTATAGACTAGACTATAGTGTAAACTATAGACTAGACTATAGTGTAAACTATAGACTAGGCTATAGTGTAAACTATAGACCATAGTGTAAACAATAGACTATAGTGTAAACTATAGAATAGACTATAGTGTAAACTATAGACTAGACTATAGTGTAAACTATAGACTAGACTATAGTGTAAACTATAGACTAGACTATAGTGTAAACTATAGACTAGACTATAGTGTAAACTATAGACTAGACTATAGTGTAAGCTATAGACTAGACTATAGTGTAAACTATAGACTAGACTATAGTGTAAACTATAGACAAGACTATAGTGTAAACTATATAATAGACTATAGTGTAAGCTATAGACTAGACTATAGTGTAAACTATAGGCTATAGTGTAAACTATAGACTAGACTATAGTGTAAACTATAGACTAGACTATAGTGTAAACTATAGACCGTAGTGTAAACAATAGACTATAGTGTAAGCTATAGAATAGACTATAGTGTAAACTATAGACTAGACTATAGTGTAAACTATAGACTAGACTATAGTGTAAACTATAGACTAGACTATAGTGTAAACTATGGACTAGACTATAGTGTAAACTATAGACTAGGCTATAGTGTAAACTATAGACCATAGTGTAAACAATAGACTACAGTGTAAACTATAGAATAGACTATAGTGTAAACTATAGACTAGACTATAGTGTAAACTATAGACTAGACTATAGTGTAAACTATAGACTAGACTATAGTGTAAACTATAGACTAGACTATAGTGTAAGCTATAGACTAGACTATAGTGTAAACTATAGACTAGACTATAGTGTAAACTATAGACAAGACTATAGTGTAAACTATATAATAGACTATAGTGTAAGCTATAGACTAGACTATAGTGTAAACTATAGGCTATAGTGTAAACTATAGACTAGACTATAGTGTAAACTAAAGACTAGACTATATAGTCTAGTCTATAGTTTATTTACACTAAAGTCTAGCCTATAGTTTACACTATAGTCTAGTATATTGTTTACGCTGTAGTCTAGTCTATAGTTTACACTAAAGTCTTGTCTATAGTTTACACTATAGCCTATAGTTTACACTATAGCCTATAGTTTACACTATAGTCTAGTCAATTGTTTACACTAAAGTCTAGCCTATATTTTACACTATAGTCTAGTCTATAGTTTACACTATAGTCAATTGATTACACTAAAGTCTAGTCAATTGTTTACACTAAAGTCTAGTCTATAGTGTACACTATAGTCTAGTCTATAGTTTACACTATAGTCTAGTCTATAGTTTACACTACAGTCTAGTCTATAGTTTACACTAAAGTCTAGCTTATAGTTTACACTATATTCTAGTCTATAGTTTACACTATAGCCTATAGTTTACACTATAGTCTAGCCTATAGTTTAGTCAATTGTTTACACTAAAGTCTAGCCTATAGTTTACACTATAGTCAATTCTATAGTTTACACTATAGTCTAGTCTATAGTTTACACTATAGTCTAATCAATTGATTACACTAAAGTCTAGTCAATTGTTTACACTATAGTCTAGTCTATAGTTTACACTATAGTGTAGTCTATAGTTTACATTATAGTCTAGTCTATAGTTTACACTATAGGCTAGCCTATAGTTTAGTCAATTGTTTACAATAAAGTCTAGCCTATAGTTTACACTATAGTCAATTCTATAGTTTACACTATAGTCTTGTCTATAGTTTACACTATAGTCTAGTCTATAGCTTACACTATAGTCTAGTCTATAGTTTACACTATAGTCTAGCCTATAGTTTAGTCAATTGTTTACACTAAAGTCTAGCCTATAGTTTACACTATAGTCAATTCTATAGTTTACACTATAGTCTTGTCTATAGTTTACACTATAGTCTAGTCTATAGCTTACACTATAGTCTTGTCTATAGTTTACACTATAGTCTAGCCTATAGTTTAGTCAATTGTTTACACTAAAGTCTAGCCTATAGTTTACACTATAGTCAATTCTATAGTTTACACTATAGTCTTGTCTATAGTTTACACTATAGTCTAGTCTATAGCTTACACTATAGTCTAGTCTATAGTTTACACTATAGTCTAGTCTATAGTTTACACTATTGTCTATTCTATAGTTTACACTATAGTCTAGCCTATAGTTTACACTATAGTCTAGCCTATAGTTTACACTATAGTCTATTGTTTACGGTCTATAGTTTACACTATAGTCTAGTCTATAGTTTACACTATAGTCTAGTCTATAGTTTACACTATAGTCTAGTCTATAATTTACACTATAGTCTATTCTATAGTTTACACTAAAGTCTAGTCTATAGTTTACACTATAGTCTATTCTATGGCTTACACTATAGTCTATTGTTTACACTATGTTCTATAGTATACACTATAGTCTAGACTTTAGTGTAAACAATTGACTAGACTATAGTGTAAACTATAGGCTAGACTATAGTGTAAACTATAGGCTAGACTATAGTGTAAACTATAGGCTATAGTGTAAACTATAGACAAGACTTTAGTGTAAACTATAGACTAGACTATAGTGTAAACTAGAGGCTAGACTACAGTGTAAACTATAGACCACAGTATAAACAATATACTAGACTATAGTGTAAACTATAGGCTAGACTTTAGTGTAAATAATTGACTAAACTATAGTGTAAACTATAGAGTAAACAATTGACTAGACTGTAGTGTAAACAATAGACTAGACTATAGTGTAAACTATAGACAAAACTTTAGTGTAAACAATTTACTAGACTATAGTGTAAACTATAGACCATAGTGTAAACAATAGACTATACTATAGTGTAAACTGTAGACCACAGTGTAAACAATAGACTAGACTATATTATAAACTATAGACTAGACTATAGTGTAAATTATAGACTAGACAATAATGTAAAATATAGTGTAAACTATAGACTAAACTATAGTGTAAAGTATCGACTGGACTTTTGTATGAACTTTAGGCTTTAGTGTAATCGTAACTTTAAACTAAATCTTATTATATCTTTTTCCTACAAACATTTAAATAGACCTAAACAATTATTAAGACTATTTTACATTATTTAATAGCACGTGTAGCAATTTAAATGTTCTATAATCGTAATTACCAACACGGGTATTTAAAGAAATATCTTATTAGGTATTACAACCTTCATTAAAACAAAATTAATTGTTGTAAACTATAGACTAGACTACAGCGTAAACTATATACTAGACTATAGTGTAAACTATAGGCTAGACTTTAGTGTAAATAATTGACTAAACTATAGAGTAAACAATTGACTAGACTGTAGTGTAAACAATAGACTAGACTATAGTGTAAACTATACACAAAACTTTAGTGTAAACAATTTACTAGACTATAGTGTAAACTATAGACCATAGTGTAAACAATAGACTATACTATAGTGTAAACTGTAGACCATTGAGTAAACAATAGACTAGACTATATTATAAACTATAGACTAGACTATAGTGTAAATTATAGACTAGACAATAATGTAAAATATAGTGTAAACTATAGACTAAACTATAGTGTAAAGTATCGACTGGACTTTTGTATGAACTTTAGGCTTTAGTGTAATCGTAACTTTAAACTAAATCTTATTATATCTTTTTCCTACAAACATTTAAATAGACCTAAACAATTATTAAGACTATTTTACATTATTTAATAGCACGTGTAGCAATTTAAATGTTCTATAATCGTAATTACCAACACGGGTATTTAAAGAAATATCTTATTAGGTATTACAACCTTCATTAAAACAAAATTAATTGTTATTAGTAATGTGGGCTTGACTAATTCAAAAAAGTTGATTTTACTTGTTCATTAAATATAATTGAACTTTAAATTATATTGAAAATACTTAACATTACTAAAAAAAAAGTAAAAAATAACTGTTTTTGTAAGATTAATTAAAATACGTAATTAAATAATGAAATATATACTTATAAAAAGACTCAAATTCCGATTAATAAATTTTAGTAATTTATTGAATATGAAATTGAATTTTTATTAGAAAAATGCTACGCATTTTAAGTATTTTTATTTTTAAGAAAATTTTTTTTAATCCTACAACTCAAACAAGTATAATGTTAAAACCTAAGTTAAAGTAAAGCTTAAACCAGAAATTATTTAAAATTACGACTTTTTTTTCTCAGCTCTGACGTAAATTAAAGATTTATTTAAATTTATTTATGAAGTTTATTTCCTTTTCAAAAAAATCAAAAAAATTTCCAGAATATTAAAAAAGAAAACCTTTTCAAAACAAAAATCTTACAATATAAATCTTATAACAAACTTGTCTGTTACAACATTTAAATTAAATGACGCCAAAATTTTGTATATAATTTAAATAAATTATATATAATAAAAACTAAAATTAGATTTTTTTCTTAATCCACCAAAACAAATATTTACGTAATCATGGTTTTAAAAAGCAACTCTTCTCCACCCCAATCTTTTAAAATCAATAATCATTAACATCAATCAATGCGGAAATTGTAGGGGAGATTGACTAGAAATAAATATTTGAAAAAAAAAAAAATAAAAATAATTCCCTAAAGGGGGGCTTTTAAATAATGATTTGCACTAAAAAATATACAAGTATTATTAATAATAATTTTTGTTTTTTGTTTTTTTCTTATTCTTTTCAAAAACCGCCAAAACTAGTTTTTTTCGTGAAGAATAAAACAAAAATAATTGTACAACTACTTTAGTTATACGAGTATTTTAAACAGAAAATAAATAAATAATTATTTGTTCGGTCTTTCAACCTTTTTATTTTGTATTGCTTTTTTTTTCGCAGACGTATTAACATTAATTAACATATTCTTTCTAGTTAAGTATATGACTTCATAAGAAAAGCATAAATCAAAGTTTAATTTTTTTTAAATAAAAACAAAAAGTAAAAGTGTATCAAATATTTTAAATTTATTCTAGAATTTGAATAATTTAAAAAATGAACTAGAATTGAATTAGCAGGGTAAGCTTAGGCTATAAAAGGAGCTACGATTAAAGCTAAATTGAACTAATTCAACATAAATAGAACAAACACTAGTTTGTGTACTTTAAAAGTCCTAAAATTTAAGCTACATCCTACAGCTTTTGTGGAATTTTCAAAAAGATCTGACATAAATAACATTATATTTATTTAATTAAACTGGAACAAAGCTATAATTATAAAATATAAATTAAAGTATTTTCGCTTGACTTATAATTGTTACATTTTTTTTTTTAATTATTATTATTAATTTTCCACGTAAATATTTACAATCTATTATTTTACTAAGATGATTCTATATACAAAGTTCGCGTTCATAGCCTAGTAAAATTATCTCTAAAATGATTTATGATACAGATTAATATTCTTTAATAAATTAAAATTTTATTATAATTAATAAAAAAACAAAGAATTTATTTTAAAGTGTCGATTACAGACCATACTATAGACTAAATAAAACACTAGACTACGTAGTATATAGACTAGGTTAGACCATTGACTATAGAATAGACTAGACTATAAACTAGACTGTAAATTGGTCTACAGACTAGACTATGTACCAGACTTAAAACTAGACTGTAAACTAAACTATAAACTAAAATATAGACCAGACCATATACTATATACTACACTACAAACTACACTACAAACTAAACTTTAGACTAGACTAAAAACTAGATTATAGACTAGACTGTAGACTAGATTATAGACTAGATTACAGACTATACTATAGTCTATACTATAGACTACACTACAGAATAGATTACTATAGTATAAACTAGACTATAGACTAGACTTTTTTTTTCATTAGGAAGTGTAAATCTCTCATAAGATTCCCATGGTTCTTAATTGCCCGTGGGATATGTCGGATTTCTACCGACTAAAACCACCCCCTGCGTCATTCAACAACCCTGTGGAACTGTCTACAAAGATATTGCATCGCAGGGCAGGAAAGCTTTATTTAGGCTACTTCAGCTATTTGAGACTTCCTGCGTTCTTCCTCAACTTGTCATAAATGCTTTTAATCATTCTACATATTATTTCCCAGTTTCCTCTGTTCTCTAATAAAACATCAATAAGGTTTTCAATGTTCAATTGTTTTCCTATCTCCTGTTCTGCCTGCTGTCGTCCTGGTTGGGGCAGTGGGGACAATATGAGAGTCGTCCAGTCCAAATCGATAAAGATATTTTCTGTATCCACCGTGTCCTAATAGGAACTGTGTCAGGTGATAATTCACTTCGCCATGTTTTCTGTTCAGCCAGACATCTATTTTCGGTATTAACCTAAAAGTCCATCTTCCTTTGCGGCTTTTTTCCCATCTATTTTGCCATACTCTTAGTGACGCATCTCGTTGATGTCTGCGAATATGAGTACCTATTTGACGGGTATTTCTACTCAATTCATGCAGATGTTTTGCTTCGTCTGCCAATATATCTATTGGAATCATTCCTGATATGACATACGCTGCATAATCAGAGGTTGTTGTGTAGGCGCAGCATACCCTCAGGGCAGTTAACCTATACACTGATACTAGTTTCTTTTACTGCTAGAGCTCTTGACCATAATGGAGCTGCGTAAAGAATCACGGAGCTGAACACTGTAGAAATAATTTTCCGTTTGTGCTGCTTTGGACCACCTACGTTTGGCATCATTCTCTCGAGAGCGGCCCTAACATTAGATGCCTTGTTGTGGATATACTCAATATGTGTCTTTAAATTCAGTCTTGCATCTATTAGCACTCCAAGATATTTGAGGTGAGTTTTCGACATTAGCTGATGTTTGCCAACGACCAATCTCATAAATTCTCTTTTTCGTCGACCAGTAATCAATACTACTTCGGTCTTTTGTTCTGCTAGGTCCAAACCTGCGTTTTTCATCCAATTTCTTATTGTCAATACTACTTCGTTAGAGATAAGTCCCACTTCGTCTATGTGTCTTGCTGATACTGTTACTGCTATATCGTCAGCAAATCCTATTATATTTGCTTCTTCTGGTATGTTAAGCATGAGGACTTCATTATACATAATGTTCCATAATAACGGGCCTAACAACGAACCTTGCGGCACTCCTGCGGTGATGTTGTACGTTTTTAGCCCTTCTTCAGTATGATAGCACAATTTTCTCTCTAAAAAGTAACTGCATATTATTCTCGTTAGATAGTTTGGTATGCTAAGACGTTCTAACGTTTGAATTATTCTTCCCCAATTTGCGGAGTTAAGCGCGTTTTTTACATACTTCTTGTTTGTTCTCTTCCTTCTAATGCCGATCGGGCTGTTTTTTTCACTTTACTGCATCGATTGTTGATCTTGCCATATTATCGTTTTGACAATCCATTGCTTTGCTCTACTATTGGTAGAAGTCTATTATAAATAACCTTTTCGAGTATTTTCCCGTTTGTGTCAAGAAGGCATATTGGTATATATGCCGATGGATCTCCCGGGGGTTTATTGGGCTTAGGGATTAACACTAGTGTTTGTTTCTTCCAACGATTTGGAAAAACTCCTTCTTTAAGGCACTGATTAAATAGATCTACGAATATTATAGTCGATCTTTTAACCGCAAGCTTAAGCGCATTGTTCGGTATGCCATATGGACCAGGTGCTTTGTTATCTCCGATTTTCTCCACGATTTGAATTATTTCTTCCTCCGATGTCAGGGGTATATTTTCTATTGGAGTTATACTTCCTATATCAACTACTAACCTTCTGTGTTCCGGAAACAACGTTTTCACTATATTCCCTAGTAGAATTGGGCAGCTAGGTTGGGGTGATTTTTTGCCTTTAATCCTCGAGGTTACTACTCGATAAGCCTTTCCCCCATGGGTCCGAGTCTGCTTCTAGACTTATCTGTCTGAAACTATTCCTTTTGATTGCATTTTGGAATTCACGCCTTGCATATTGTTCTTTTGGTTCGTCTTCTAGCTCTTAAACACACTACCCTAAGATTACTGATTTCAGAGTTCCACCAGTAGTTAGGAAGACGATTCTTTGTCAGCCTTCGTCTAGGCATTGCGATATCACACGCTGATCTAAGACTTGGCGAAACTAGATCTGCTATGATTTTCAGGTTGTAATTATCCGAATCTCTAAGTAGGCGATCTAGCATTTGTTCGAACTGTTGAATTGTTGCACTTGGAGATGCAAAACATCTATAAATATAAATTCCTCCTATTTTAGTTCTTATAAATCCCTCTATAATGAGTTCAGAAGTTTCCTCTATTGCTCTGTTTCCGCATGCCCAAACAGCCGCTTTGCCAGTTAAGTCTTTCACCCAAGCAGTATTGTTGTCCTTGTACTGTTTACAGATGATATTATAGACTAGATTAAAGGCTAGACTACAGACTAGACTATAGACTAGACTATAGAATAGACTAGACTACAGAATATACTATAGACTAGACTATAGAATAGACTATACTCTAGACTATACACTACATTATAGACTAGATTGACTAGACTATAGACTAAACTATAGACTAGACTAAAGACTAGACTCTAGAATATTCTATACAATAAAGAGAACAATGTCTTACAGTACAATAGTTTTTGTTCGAAATTAAATAAAATTGTAACAGTTTATTTTGAAACTGTTATACAAATATAAAAGTTTTTTATATTTTATAATACAGTTATTTAAGAGGAACTACATATTTCAGTATAACAGTTTTTGCCAAATTTTTAACAAATTTATAACAGTTTATTTCGTAACTGTTATAAAAATATGGTACTTTTAAACAGATTATTATGGCAACAGATTATGTGAAAACATTTAACTCAGTATAACAGTTTTTGTTTGAACATTTAGGAAATTATAACAGTTTATTTCGTAACTGTTATAAAAATATTACAATTTTAGTTTTATTATAATAAAGTATATTAAGAGGAACAACATATTGCAGTATAGCAGTTTTTGATGTAACTTTAACAAATTTATAATAATTTATTTCGTAACTGTTATACAAATATAACACTTTTAAATGTTTTATTATCACAACATATTAAGTGCAAAGAAAAAATGAACCTAGTATTAGTTTTTGTTAAACAAACATAATAGTTTTCCGAAGGATTTTTGTTATTAAATATTTAATAAAACATTTAACTTAGTATAACAGTTTTTGATAATTTTTTTTAAAATTTATAACAGTTTATTTCGAAACTGTTTTAAAAATATAACAGTTTCAAATATTTTATAATATAGTAAATTAAGATTTACTACATGTTGCAGTATGACAGTTTTCGCTCAATCTTTTAAAACTTTATAACAGTTTGTTTTTACTGTTTGAAATTCATAAAATTATTATAAATAAAATTATAACAGTTTATTTTCGAACTGTAAAACAAATATAACAGTTTTAAACATTTTATGAAAATAAGACAAAGTATATGTTGCATTATAACAGTTTATTTTGAGATTGTTTTAGAAATATAACACTTTTCAGACGGTTTATTGTTACAAGAAATTAGGTAAGACCTGTTATATAATAATTCATATAACAGTTTTAAAGATTTTAAACTACGAAGAAAATTAACAATAGTTTTTATAAGTTTTCGTTAAAAAATTTTAAAAATTATGTTTTTTTTTTCAACTGTTATAAAATGATATTTCTTATTTCAGCAGACAAATTGCAAAATTTCCTATTTTAACATTTGTTATACTGACCCTTGAAAGATATAAATTTTCCCCTTTTGGGAATTAAATTATGGCACACCATAAACAACAAATTTAAAATTTATTTTTCTAGTAATATGTACCTTAACATACACCGTAATGCATATTATTAACATTAATTTAATTAAAACCGAAAAAAATTCCATAAACATACCCTTGATTGTTAATGTTTCTTCAGTTTAATATTCCATTAATTTGTTTTTAATTTTATAACAAATTTTTGGTATTTTCTTTCACCTTTAAAAAAAATACACACACAGGATTTTCTTGTATTTTTTTTTTCACACTCAAGATATTTTCTCTTTTATTTATTTACATATACATTTCGTTTTATTAAATAGTCGAAATTATTTTTAAACTTTTAATAGGCTTTTAATAGTATTTAGCTAATTTGTTATTGATTCCTTTTTTTCGTTTTCTTTACACTTTTAATTAACAAAAAGCATCTAAAATTTCTTTTTTGCACTTGCTGTTTTTTTCTTTTTTTCTTTACGTTAATTTTATTATGCCTCCAATCACTTGCGCGTACCGTTAACAACTGCTAGTGGGAAAATAAATTTTTGCACTGCTGTTGTTGCCGAAGACAAGCAACAACAAAAAATTCTAGACAAGCAACTAAAAAAAAAAAAAAAAGAAAAACAAAAACTAACATAAAGCAACAAAATACAACATATAAAAAAAGGTAAACAAAACAACCTGACTACTATTATTGTTGTTGTTGTGGTTGTTTAATCACAAAGTGAGTGGAGCTCTTAACTGTATGAAAATGTAAACAATATTAAAGCACAAGAAAATCAACCATAAACATAAAAAAATAATAACAATGTTAAAGCAAAATGTAAACATAAGAAAACATTCAAACATACAGGTATAAAATGTATGCAAATTTACTGTAATGATTGAATAGGAGAGTGAGAAACATAAAATAACAGTGTTAAATTAAATGTAAACAAAATACTATATACATACTTACATACATATGTAATATGTTAATATAGGACAGAGAAAAAAATAACAACAAAATAATAACAGTGTTAAAGCAAATATGTAAATAAAAAGTACTGTAAAGTGTGTGTGTAAAAACAATAACAAATATCAAATACATATTAAGATAAATAAAATAGTTTTATGTTATTTAACAGCAAAATTTAACTAATAAGGGTTTTACAGTGAGAACAGTGGTGTATTAAAAAAATAAATTATGATAAATTTGTTATAATTTCTACATTACTTAATTGTTATGAAATTAGGAATTTTAGGAATATTATTATATTGGAAATAAAATTAATGTTTTTTTAATTTTTTTAAATATTTTTTCACACTTTAAAGGAATTTATTTAAACATATGTTGTCAATTCTTGTTGATTACTAACATGTTTATAACATAGAAAAAATCAACAACAAATATCAAAATTTGATAGATGAAAGATCTGTGATAGAGGAAATGAAAATAAATTATTAACACAAAAAAAAAAACAAGCGCGAATGTTATATTCGGCCCGGCCGAATCTATATACCCACCATCAACTTTTTCAAATTTTATGTTATATGGGAGGGGGCGGTAAAGTGGGCGGACCACGCCCATTTTTGGTTTCCAAGTTTATATCGATCCCCGAACTATACACACAAAATTTGTTGTACATGCTTTTGTTGAAGAAATATCAACAGAAAAGTGTGAAACGGACACCCTATGTTTCTAGTTTTTAGCCCATAACTTTTTTGTTTATTAACCGATTTTGTCCATTATATAAGGCAAATTTCGTCCCCCTACGTTGTTCCGTTCGAGCCCTATCCTGCTTTCAGCAGACGGACAGACGGATGATGGTGGGTATAAAAAAAGATTGTTAAAAATTATGCTGTTTTTATTATTTTATTTGTTACAAAATTTTATTTTTAAATTTTAAATTTTTTATAAGGACTAAAAATTTTATTTTAATTAATTTACAAAATGTCATTAATTTACTAATTTTGCCAATATAGAGCGTGTGCCAAACGGTAGCGAAGTTCTGTGGAAATTTAAAATTTTCCTATGGTGAAAAAATTTTATAGTTTTGCTGTGCCAAATGAGAACTTTTTCCCGTGATAAATTTTGACAACATCGTTAACAAAATTTCACAAAACTTTAAATAAAATTAATATATTTTTAATAATTATTTGTTTAAAGATAAAAACTACAATTTTACAAAATAAATATTAAAAATCTCAAACGATTTCAAATTATTTAAATTTATTATTTATTTTTCAACTTTCAAATTTTTCTATTCTATTGTCAAAAATGTATGTAGCCCTATGAGCTAGTGAAATTTTATTCACCTCATATACTTCAAAATTTTACTTTTCTACATACTTTGCTACCGTTTAGCACACACTCATATTCTGAAATAAAAGAAAACAAACAAATTAAGAAAAATTATACAAAAATTAAATAATTTTCAAACTTACCTTAATATCTGCCATTTCATCTTCCGACGTTGTGTGTAACAAGCATCTGTAAAGCCCAAATTACAATAGCGCGTAGTCAGCAACAGTATCAGCAAAAATGATCAGCTGATCACTGTCAGCACAACATGTTGCTGCCGTTATAAATACAATTCAGCGTAGGCAGCCACAATTTACAACCACCATCTAGCTTTGTTCTACTTGTGTATTTTAGTCTCTCATTTATTTGCTCACTCTCTTTGTCTCGCTCTCAATCTGAATGCAGCGCAGTGAATTTAGAAACAGGGTTAAATGAAACAGCACTGCAAACTGCTGCTGACCAAATGTAATCAACACCATAACAAACAGTTTATTCTAAAAAATCAGCTGATTATGGCAGCACACACTGCTGCTGACTACGCGCTATTGTAATTTGGACTTAAGTCTTTAAAGTAACATTATTCATAAATGACTTTAATACTGAACTGGGCATATGAATAGCGGTACACTGGATCAGAATCGCCATGACATAGAAAAATCTTTGAAAATAAACCTTCAACAAAGCAATATTTTTCTCTTATTTCATTCCCCTCTTCAATACTTATTGGTATATCTGACCTATTTGTTGTAATGCTTGGAAATTGTCTATGCAAAGGTAACCAAAACGACAAACCCACCACACCGGCCAATGGTTTATTAAAGGTTAAAAGCGCGAATAAAAAGCCAAGGCTCCACCTTGTGAGAATCCTCCCAATACTATAGGATTTGAAGGTATACCCTTTTTAATTCCTTATTAATCATGGTTTGTATTTTTAGTGAAGCCAATTTAATACCTTCTGCATGTTCAGGTCCAAAAATCAGAGTCATGCAATCGAACCAGGAGTTCATGCTAACGCCACCATTAAGTGTAACAGGTCGAGTGTGTGCCGTGGGCAAATAACTTTCATGTTGGGTGGTTGTATGGCTACAAGGTTGGAGGACAAATTGAAATTTAAGTTAATTCAGTTAGCTGAATATAGCAAAGATTACGATTATTTTACTTACCCAGTATCACCCAAACCATGGATAAAAATTTAACATTTTAGGCTTTTCAAAAAGTTTTATTTTATTTATAAAGTTTGTAAGAAAAATGTTTACATTTTATTATGAAGCATTTTATTATGAAGTCTTATACAAAAGATGGCGGTAAAGGCAACAAATTTGTTCAAAACTTCAAGAGAAAATTATTATAATAATTATAATATTTTTTTTTGTAAAAACTAGTGAGTAATTAGCTTCTTTTATAAGTTAATAACAAACACAAGATTTTTTTCTTTTTGTGTCAGAAACTTTCAATTGTTTATGAATTGAAGACCAACTTCATAATAATTAAAAAAACCACAATGAATGAAATATAAATTGAAAACAAATTAATAATAAATTCATAAATTAACATATTTTTTTCTTTTGAATTATTCATTTAATTACAATTTCTCCTCTACAAAAAATAAAAAAAAAAAAAAACAATTCACCTGGTTTTATTAAAAATATAATGTAATAATCATTAATATGTACCTTAAGAATAATTAAGGGTCTGATTCAGTAAAATGATCAAAACGTGCAACTAAAAAATGTATACATAAGGAGTGAGATAGAAAAAATGAAAATTATGTCAGTTATTACTTTTTAATGGCAACCATGTTGATTTGTTATGAGTTTGATCAAAATGAGTGACAAAAAAGAAGTACGTGCTAAAATTATTAATATTTAAAAAAAAAAAAAAAAATCCAAATCTGCCGTCAAACTGTTTCCAATGTTATCAAACAGTATCAGGAGAATTTGATTATTGATAGAAAACATGGTCCGTGAAGAAAAAAGGTCCACATGATATTGGGAAGGCTAGGAAAGCTTAAAGCAAATTGAAAAAAGATCCAAACACATCTGTCTGGTAGAGCTGGGAAAAGTTAAATCATACGCAGGCTTCAAAACATACAAAGTCCAAAAAGTTCCAGACAAGAATGCTGCTAAAAATTTGGAAGCCAAAAATAGGGCATAGAAATTGAAATCAAATGTATAATGGACGACGAAACTTATGTACTGTCGAATTTTGCAGTTGCGGCAAGGGAGCAAATCATTTGTTACAGTGGGCTCTATAAATACCGAAATATACATCAAAAAATGTTTGGCAAAAAGGCTTCTTCCTTTCATAAGAGAGCACAATGTGACCACATATTTTTGGCCCGATTTGGCATCTTCGCACAACGGTAAGAAAGCTCTGGAGTAACATGGTTTTTGTACCAAGTATTTTTCTTGTGCGAAATAAAAATAATTTAAAAAATTTTTATAACAGTTTCAAACTAAACTGTTATAAAAATATAAAATTTTTACAATGATTTATTATGGAAAGAAATTTTATGAAACCATTGTACTCAGTATAACCGTATTTTGTTCGTATTTTTACAAAATTATAACAGTTTATTTTGAAACTGTTATACCAATCTAACAGTTTTAAACAATTTATAAGACAGTAGAACAAAGTGATTATATCAGTTTATTTCCAAAACATAAGGAAATTATATAATTTTCGCACGGTTTATTAAAGAAAATTAAATAAAAACTATATAATTCAATATAAAAGTTTTTTATTAACATTTTTATGAGATTTGTTTCAAAAAATCAATAGATTTGAATTTAAAAAATTTTTTTGTGAAAAATTTTAATTTTTTAGAGAAGAATGGATAATTTGCAAATAATGAATGTGAATAACAGTGAGTTGTATATATGCTTTATCGATCTTTGGCCCTCAAATGTTTAAAATATTTATGTATGCATTGCTTTTTCTACAACACATTTTTTTATATTTTCATATTTTTTATTTTCAATTAAAATGTCTTTTTATGATTAAGCAAGTTTGCAATCGTAAATTGCCTTGTTGTCTCTGTTTGGCGGTACCAAAGCAGAGTTTGTGGACTATAATTAGACACCAGCAGAATGGGATACGTATTTTCTGTGCCGCTACACACTTCATCAGCATTCGTGGTGTCTTATCCATTTCGGTTTCGTTGAAACCTAAACAATGATAGTCACAATTTTTATGACTGTCTACATATCAGGTCTTAATTAGAAAACGAAATATTAATACATTTTTGTTTGTGAATAGAAAATTAAAGACTATAGTCACAATTTGTATTTTATGACTATTTTTCAGTCACAATTTTTCTGTGAATAGGCATGTAAATTCAAATAATATCAGTTTCTTTGGAACACCCTGTTAATGATTATTACACAAGCTGCGCCACCTAGCGGAAAGTATTATTTACACCAAAGTGTAATACACAATAATACCAGGTAACAGTATCGCTACAACAAATACAACAAGCCAACAACAACAGTAATTTTTGTTGGCTAGTTTGTTTCCTTAATGTCAAAAAGAAAAAACAAAAAGCAAAACAAAATATATAAACAAAGCACGTGTATAGTACAGTGGGGCCTCAATTAACCAGCAATGACGATTATCCGAGAAAGAAAATTTATAATTTTTTCATTAATTTTTTTGCATCGATTAACCGTGTTTACCTCTATTATCCGGATTTCTAAGCATAACTTCTTCGATTTCTTTTGAACAATCAAACACAATTTGAATAAAACAAAAAAGGGAAGTTCCCTCGTTTGAATAAGATGAGTCAGAGAAAGGTAAAATCCAAATTTACTACATTCATGAAAAATATGAATTTGAAAAACATTATCTTATTTTTTTAGAAACTACTTAAAATGAAACCCTTATGTATTGTTCCATGTTTTTTTCCAAAATTATTATTTTTTCCTTATATTATTTAAACATTTATATTAAATCCTTGAATAACTGAATTATATAAATAAAAAATGTTTCTCAATTAACTGGGAAAATTTATTATCCAGAATGCTTCCGGTCCCGACCATTACGGATAATCGAGGTCTCGCTGTATTTAATATAAACAAACTGTAAATGTAAACAAAACATAAATATAAACAAAGCGTAAATGTAAACAAATATTGGCAGAAATATTACAAAATTGAAAGCAGCAAAAAATTATCAGCTGTTTTAATACCGTTACCTGGTATTATTGTACCATGGTGTAATACTTTACTAAAAAAACAAACAGTGTTAAACAGATATTCTATTTTTTTTATCGATTATTGTAAAACTTTGTGGACTTTAAAAAAAAGAAAAACGAATTTTCAAAAATTTTATGGACTATTTTTATTTATTATTTTATTAATTTATCCATTTAGTCAAAATATCTTGAAAAAAAAAACAAAGAAATTAATAAAAAAAAAAAAATCCCAAAATTAAAAAATTTTCGAACTCACCTTAACATCATTAATTTCCTCTTCCGTAGATGTATGTAACAAGTCCTTGTATGTCTTAAAGGTGACATTATTCATATATGACTGGCATTCCGCTGGCCATATGAATAAGGGGCCAATGGATCAGAAACACCATGACATAGTAAAATTTTTATAAAAATTTACTATGTCATGGTGTTTCTGACTAATTGAAGAGTAGCATATAGTGACGAAATTCTCGATTGACAATTAAACAAAATTGTTGTTTTGTAAACAAAAATGTGTTTTTATTTTCTTTTGGCAACAACAAAATGCATTTGATTACATGTATTTTGTTGTTATATGAGTTAGGTTTTTGACAACCGACTTAGGTTTTTGACAATTAGTTTCGTCTCTTGTTACTCTTGTTTCATGTATTAAAAAAAGAGGAAAAGACGCAACAACACAAAAGTAAACAAAAAATGCAAAAAAAAAAAAAATGTAAACATAAACAGCAGTGTGTGCTGATATAATCAGCTGATAATTTAGAACGCACTGTTTGTTATGGTGTTGATTACATTTGGTCAGCAGCAGTTTGCAGTGCTGTTTCATTTAGCCCTGTTTCTAAATTCACTGCGCTGCTTTCAGATTGAGAGCGAGACAAAGAGTGTGAGCAAATAAATGAGAGGCTAAAATACACAAGTAGAATAAAGCAAGATGGTGGTTGTAAATTTTTGCTGCGTGGGCTTAAATGTAATTATATGGGCAGCAACATGTTATTCTGACAGTGAACAGCTGATAATTTTTTCTGATACTGTTGCTGACTACGCGCTATTATAATTTGGGCTTAATAGCGTAATAAGAAAGTGCTCGCACATCTACAAAAACAACAATTGCTTGCATTTTGTTAGTGTAAAACTACTGCACATAATGTCAAAATGCTATGAACAGAAAATGAGAGAATGAAGGAGAGGAAAAGTAAAAAATCGAAAAAAAATTTGCATATGAATACAAAAACAATTTGACAGATCCACGAGGTTTGTCAATTAAAAAATTGTAAAACAGCTGTTATTACGAGTATACTTTGTAATTATAGTGTGGTCGTTACCTTCTTAACCTACCATTATACGTTATACAAATTTTTATCAAGACAAATGTAAAAATTAGCTTGAATTTATGAGTGAAAGCAAAGACTCTATATTTATAAATATAAATATAGAGTCTTTGGTGAAAGATTGTTTTTGCTAAGACTTTTGAATTTTTATAACAATTGATGAGCTGTTATAAAAAAAATTTAAATAAAATCATTAAATTTTAATAAAACTTTTATACAATTTCTTTAAAAGAAAAACAAATTTGAAACAAAAGTGATTTGTTTATACGATTTGTTGCTATAAAATTACCTTTAAATAGGTATCATTTATTAAAACTATTGCTATAAACTATATTGAAATCATGAAACACCCTGTTAAATATATTTACGCTCTCTATGCCCTCTAGCGGACAATACTATTTTCACAATAATGGAATAACAGTGTAGTTCTGTATTAAAAGTACAGATAGGTTCATACTCAGCAATTTTTCTTGTCGCAATTCCGAGTTCATAGGTGAGAGGGGAGAAGAAAATACTAAGCTTTTACATTCTCTTTATCACTCGCAAACGAAATCAGAATTGAGGCAAGAAAAATTCTATAAACTTTTAGCAAAACAAATTAATGAGAATTTTAAAATTTTTCGAGAGTGTTAAACACTATACAAAATATCAGCAAAAAATGTGGAAAAATAATACAATTTAAACGAAATTTATTTTTATATTTCTTTTATATCGTATTGTAGCAATATTTGAATAAATTAAAAGTGTTTTTGTTTAAACTCATTCTATTTTTAAATTTTAAGTATATTTATATATAAAAATACTGAAAATTTAAAAATAAATATATTTATATAAATATATTACATAAATATTTATATAAATATTTTATATAAATATTTATATAAATATTTTATATAAATAAAAAAAATAAAAATACTTATCGTCCATTCCATGAAAGAACACCTAAAAATATACCAAGTGTCCTCCGATTTTATAAAATTTTATACGTATAAGGTCTATGGGTGTCTATAAATATTTTCGTTTTCAGATTCGCTAAATTCAGAAAATTCGCGATTTTATTTCGCATTTTCACTTTTGAAAAAATCTAAAAAATCTTAAAAGTATACAACTTTAAATACAAATATTTCTGGGAAGGCTTTGCAGAAATTTGTGATTTAAACGGCGTTTGAATTGTAATTATGTTAGCTTAAACATGAATATTTTATAAATAAAAAATATTTTTTAAAAATGTATTTTAATGCAATTGCATTTTTTAAATGCATTTTTCTTTAAATATGCTATTCAAATTTGTTAATTTTTTAACATAAATGAAAAGTTTGGAATCTTTACATTAAAATAAAAATCTCAAATTTTTGGGACGGACACATGTACTGTGCATAATTTCCCCTTTTCTTCAACTAGTTTAAATTTTTTCATATAAAAATTATATTCCAAACTTTTCATTTATGTTAAAAAATTAACAAATTTTAATAGCATATTTAAAGAAAAATGCATTTGAAAAATGCAATTGCATTAAAATACATTTTTAAAAAATTTTTTTTTTTTTAAATGTTCGTCGTAAAGCCGCCATATGCGAAATTTTAAGGCCGTTTAAATCATTAAAATTCACAAAGTCTTTCCAGAGATATTGCTATTCAAAGTTACATACTTTTTGGTTTCTGAGAAAATTAAAAAGCGAAATTAAATCTCGAGTTTTTGCAATTTCACAAAACTGAAAACTGAAATTGATAAAAGGCTTAATGGAGTTAATGTATACAAATTTTTATCGAAATAGAAAGCCATCAAGTAAAAAAAATATACTTTTTCGGGCGTTCTTTCCTGGAATGGTCGATATACTATTTATTTTTTTTTTTAACATTCCTTAATTTTGTTACAAAGTTTTATTTAGAGTTTTAAATATTGATTAAAAATATAACAATAATTTAAGAAATTTAGCTTAATGTACATAATGAATAAAATAAAAGAATTAAAAATTAATTTGCTAATTTGGCTAAAATTTCCTAAAAGAAAAAAAAAAAAAAAAAATATAATGAAAAATTCCTTAAATTAAACAGTTTTAAAACTCACCTTAATATCATTCATTTCCTCTTCCGAAGAAGTGTGTAACAAACCTTTGTAGGACTTAAAGGTAACATTTTCCATAAATGACTTCAAGAGCATGGCACTGCGCTGGCCAAAGTTATGAGGCATCACCGGATCAGAATCACCATGAAATAGGAAAATCTATTAAAATAAACTCTTAGTAAAAAAATCGTTTTCTCTCATTTCTTTTCTTTCTAATACTTACTGGTATGTCTGACTTATTTGTTTTAATTGCTGGAAATTGTTTATGCAAAGGCAACCAACAGGATAAAGCTATCACACCGGCCAGAGGTTTATTAAAGGTTAAGGCCGAATACAAAGCCAAGGCTCCACCTTGTGAGAATCCACCCAATATTATACGATTTGAGGGTATACCCTTTTCAATTTCATTATTAATCATGGTTTGTATATTTTGTGAGGCTGACTTAATGCCATCTTCATCTTCAGGTCCTGAAGGTTTAAAACAAAGCACATCGAACCAGGTGGGCACGAGATCACCGCCAGTAAGAGTCACAGGCTGAGTGGGTGCAATGGGGCAAATAACTTTCATGCTGGGTGGTCGTACGGCAGCTAAAGCATTGCTCCAGTTTTGACTGAAATGGAAGAGGGGTCAGCGAAAGATGAGAATTAAACAAATTATTGACGCTGACTTAATGCCTTTATTATTTAATAAATTAATTAATAATTAATCGGAATTAACTTTATTTGGAAACAATTAATTAATAAGGAAGATGAGGTCCATAACTTAAAAAAGAATTTAATGTATTAATATATTATTCTACTTACACAGTATCACCTAAACCATGCATAAAAATGAGCTGCAATACAAAAACAATTAAACATGATTTATATTTTATTAATTTGGTCTATAAAATTAACTTACTGTAGAATTATGTTCGGTCGTAGGTTCTATAATAACTGGGGCAATAGACATGATGCTAAAAAGGACAAAAAATACAACCAAATTTTTTTTTAATCTTAAAGAGGATTTATTCCAAGTAAATTTGTGCTGTTGATGTAAACAAGTGCGTTTATTGCTTGTTTAATAAGTGTGTGAACTTTCCGATAAACTCTAGGTTTATTTTTTTTTTCTCAGGTACTTTTAATTACTTCCGTATAGTTGAACAACTTGATAATAACTAAAAAACCACAATCAATCAACTATAAATTAATAATAAATTAATAACAAAAAATTAATAAAAAAAAAACATATTTATATATGCTAATTCATTTAATTATAATTTCTCCTTTATAGCAAAAAATACCTTTCACATGGTATTATTCAAGAATATACATAATAATCATGACTGTAAGCATTATTAATAATAAAAAAAGACACAACGAGAATATTATATTCGGCTTGGCCGAATCTATATATCCACCATAAACTTTTTAAAATTTTACAAAGTGGCGGATCACGTCTATATTTTGTTTCCGAGTTAATATCGATCCTCCAACTATCTGTTAAAATTTTTCTTGTCGTACATGCTTTTGTTTAAGAGTTATCAGCAGAAATGTATGAATAGAAATTACAAAGGACACCCTGTGTTACTAGTATTTGGTCCATAACTTTTTTGTTTATTAACCAATTTTGACCATTTTCAATACCAAGTAAACCTTATATAAGATAAATATTTGAGCCATACTTCATCCTCCTAAGTGCTCCCATCTAAACTCTATCCTGATTTCAACAGACAGACATACGTACAGATGGACGGACATAGCTAGATCGACTCAGAATCTTACCAGGACCCAGAAAATATATATGGGGTCTGAAATGATTTTTTTTTTTTTTTTAAATGTTACACACGGAATGCCAAACTTATTATGCCACCCATCTTTTTGATGGTGGCTATAAAAACAATTAAAACGTATGATTATAAAATATATGTATGGAAAATGCTTCTGAGTTTTAAAATAATTATTTCTTAAAATTTCTTTTAATATACATTTTTTTCGCACACATTTTGTTTGTTGTACTGAATCAGGGATAAAAAAAGAAATTCCTTTTTTTTCTAGCTTAAAAAATAATAAATAAATTATTTTAATTTATAATGGTCTTTTATCTAAATTAGTGAAGTAATATTAAATAGCACAACGAAATGTATCGTATATGATGATTAATAACAAGGTGTACAGTGGGGCCAAACACATAAAAATTTTATAAAATCTATGTGTCCTAAACTACTGATTGGATGAAAGTAGGGTGCATCTATATCTTAAAAAAAATATATTGTGGTTTTTACCGACATTTTTGTCGGTTGACAAATTATAACAGTTTATTTGAAACTGTTATACGAATTTAACACTTCGAATAGTTTATTATTGCAACAAACTTAATAAAACCATTAGATTAATAGTTTATTTTGAAACTGTTATACAAATATAACAGTTTCCAAAATTTTATAATAAAGTAAAATAGGAATAACTACGTGCTGCAGTATAACAGTTTTTGTTACAACTTTTATAAAATTATAACAGTTTATTTTGTAACTCTTATATAAATATAACACTTTTTAAACACTTTATCATTGCAAGAAACTTAATAAAACCATTTAGCTTAGCATGATTGTTTTTATTTAAATTTTTATAAAATTATAACAGTTTATTCCGAAACTGTTATACAAATATAACAGTTTAAAAAATTTTATAATAAAGTAAAATAGGTATAACTACGTGTCGCAGTATAACAGTTTTTATTACAATTTTTATAAAATTATAACAGTTTATTTTGTAACTGTTATACAAATATAACAGTTTTAACAATTTTATAAAATAATAAACCAAAGAAAATTTCGTGTTGCAGTATGACAGTTTTTGCTATAACTGTTGAATAATTATAACAGTTTATTCCGAAACCGTTATACAAATATAACACTTTTCGAACGCCTAATTATTACATTAAATAAAATAAAACCATTTAAGCTCGTATAACAGTTTTTGTACGAACTTTTATGAAATTATAACAGTTTATTTTGAAACTGTAATTACGTGTTGCAGTATAAGAGTTGTTGCTGAAATTTTAAGAAAATTATAACAGTTTATTTCGAAACTTTTATAAAAGTATAACACTTTTCGAACGGTTTATTATTGCAAGAAACTTAATAAAACCATTTCGCCTAGTATAAAAGCTTTTATTTGAAAGTGTATAAAATTATAACAGTTTATTTCGAAACTGTTATACAAATATAACAGTTTTAAATATTTTAAAATACAGAAAAATATGGATAACTACGTGTTACAGTATAAAATTTGTTGCTGAAATTTTAAAGAAAATTATAACAGTTTATTTTGAAACTGTTATACAAATATAACACTTTTTGAACGCTTAATTATTATATGAAATTAAATTAAACCACTTAAGCTCGTATAATAGTTATTGTAGGAATTTTTATGAAATTATAACAGTTTATTTTGAAACTGTTATACAAATATAATAGTTTTCAATATTTTATAATACAGTTAAATAAGGATAACTACGTGTTACAGTATAAAATTTGTTGCTGAAATTTTAAAGAAAATTATAACAGTTTATTTTGAAACTGTTATACAAATATAACATTTTTCAAACGGTTTATTATTACTATAAATTTAATAAAACCGTTGTTGTATTCATAATAATAATAAAACCATTTTACCTGAAATAAGTTTTTTTGTGAATTTTTACTAAATTATAACAGTTAATTTCGAAACTGTTATACGAATATAACACTATTCGAACGGATTGTTATTACAAAAAAAAAAAATTAATAAAACCATTGTAATTAAAAAAGTTTATCTGTAAACTGTTTTAAAAATATTAACACTTTTCGGACCGAATAGTATTACAAAAAATCTGATAAATATATTTTACTAAGTATAACAGTTTTTTTCTCAAACTATTATAAAATTATAACAGTTTATTACAAATTGTTATGAAATTATAAAAACATTTTAAAAATTTTTATAACAACTTATGATAAAAAGGAAAATTTTTTATTGTTTCTAATTTCATTAAAAATTGCTAAATTTTATCTAATTTAAATAAAACGATTTTCTGTTATAAAATTGTTTTATTTAAAATCTGTTAAAATTAGGTTAAATTCTATTCAAATCCAAAAGTTTTATATGAAACACCCTGTTAGAAGTATTTTTGCTCTGCACCACCTAGCGGCGAGTAGTGTTTAGGCAGTAGTCAAATGACACTGATGTTTTCTATTAAAAGTACAGAGGTATTAAAACTGTGAAACTAGATTTTGTTTCTTTTTGCCTTTCTTCCCCTCCCCAAAAACCTAAACATTTCACTACAATTTGGTTTAAATTTTCGAAAATTAATAGTTGAAAATGAAAATATTTATAGCATAATAATGGTTTAAATTATTTAGGTATATTTTTTATTATTTGATATATTCACTAAAAACAAAATAACAAAAATCTAATAATATAAATATTATAACAAAAAGTTTTAGCAAATATCTTTTCTTGTTTTTTTAAATGTTTAAATGTACGAGTTAAATGTATAAGATGTTATATGTTGTTATATGATAAAATGTTTTTTTTTTTTTTTTTTTTTAAAGGGAATTTAAAGGTTTATTTTTGTAAAAGAAAATAAGTAAATGTCTTTTTTTCAGAAAAATGTAAAAAAAAAAATTAAATTTGTCTTTATTTTTTAATATTAAAAATTCTTAATGATTTTTTAATAAAATAAGGAAATTATTTTTTTTTTAAGATATTTTTTTTAGTTATTTACCTTTAATTCCCTTTTTTCATTTATTTTTAATACTAAAACTTAATTTTTTTATAATTAACTATAATTAATTGAGGCAATTGAAATTGTAGTGAAATGTTTAAGTTTTTCAATGTTTTGGATGTTCTTATTGTTTTTGTTTTTGCAATAACTATAAGATTTGACAACACTGAACGATATTTGAACAATACGTTTCCGAGGAACTTCTATTCGTTAAATGACTACTATCGTTTGTCTGCAAATATATAAGAAAGGGAAAATAATTCAAAACAATAATCATGATATAGTAATGGAAATATGTTTAATTTATTATTATAAAAAAACAAGTTTTGCAAAAAGCTTGTAAATTTAAAAAAAAAAAAAAAAAATATATTTTTTAAAATTAATAATTAATTTAGTAAAGTGTTTAATTTGTATTAAT
Source organism: Protophormia terraenovae (assembly GCA_951394005.1). Taxonomy (NCBI): domain Eukaryota; kingdom Metazoa; phylum Arthropoda; class Insecta; order Diptera; family Calliphoridae; genus Protophormia; species Protophormia terraenovae. The sequence goes on along the minus strand of OX596075.1, from coordinate 13,416,032 downwards.
GATGAAAATTTCAAATTTAGGTTTATTTAAACTCCAATAACGTCTTGAAATGTAATTTTTCGATATTTGAATTAATATTGATTTGAAGAATTCAAATTTTTGTTATTAATTTATGGAAATAAATCGTGTTTTTTAGGTGATAATTGTGTTACAAAAAAAATCTAAATTCAATTTCAATTACGAAAATTACATATTCAATTATTTTTTAATTGAAATTCAACCTACTGAAAAAAATTATTCAAATTATCACTAAGATGGTTCACGATAGACTGGTTATCAAGTTATGTGATTATGTGGTTATATTACAAACTGAAAAATTCATAAAAAAAAAAATAATCAACTTTGCCCAATTCATACCCCTTATAGATTATGTGATTACCCGTTTAATTGTAGTCTTGGAAAATAAAAATATTTTAACCGAGCATAGTAACATAAACCTCCATGCAGAACCCCCCGACTGAATAAGTTCTAGCTGTTACAACAACAATGATCAATTGAAATAATTTACAAATTAATTGGAACGTCTAAATAACCTAATCCAAAACTTATTTCGACTAATACTTTTGTATATGAAGCCGGAATTCCTAAACTCGTCTTAACAAATCATATTCTTTCATTAACATTCTAAAACAGTTTACAATATTTATATGGACTTAGGTACGATATTTTACTGAAACTGTTCATCTATCACAAGGATCAAAGATATTTTATCAAAGATGAAAAGTGAAACAGAAAAAATCTTAAAACGATCAAAAAATCTTAGAATTATTGGAATTTTGCAAAGGCACATTGTAAGTCCAAACCAATTAATAGTGTTATTGTTTCGGTGGAGCTTTGACAGATTTTGGGGCGTTTAAATTGTGTTTGTCCAGCTTTGAAGAACAATTTATTAAACCACATAGAGCAGAGTGATTTGCTAGGTGCATGACACTCTCAGCACCACATGTGAATACGGCACCAAAATGCTCTATATTGTATTTGCCTGGAATGTTGCCTTTCACTGTACGAGATTGTACAGGATGATTAATTCAGCTTTGAAGATTGGATAGGATGATTATACTGGTTTTTGTTGAAATGTTTTTTACTCATTCACTAAGGATTATTGGTCGATGTGGGATGGAATGACATCCTAGATGTTAACGTGATAATATAGGAAATCTATTTGGATGTGTTGATAAAGGGGGATCCTGTAAGATAATCTGATTTATGGGTATTAGAACATCTTGTGATGATGTTCCAATTGCGATACGATCGGGACCCACGGAATTTGAGAACACATTATTCAATCGGCTGGTACATCGCTGTAATTGTTGTTCTTTGTTCCCCACAAAATATGACTTAGAGTCATGCGAGAAAAAGTAAAGCAGGCTGTTGAACATTAAAGCCATTTAGAATTTAAGGGATTTATATCGTAGAAGTGACTTTGAATTTAATGTTAATTACTGCGGCCACATATTGTCCAGTTCGATCTTTACACCCGATGTCCGGTTGACCGGACAGCTAATTATGTGATGGGTGTCATGGAGACCCTGTCCACATGCTGGGCATATATAGGGACGGCCCGGTCTATCCAAGACCAGTAGGCATTAAGCCTATTGCTCCATCCGACCTTTGTTGTGCCAGAACTACTCTTGTTTTTCGCGGCAGTTTTTTCTCATTGTCTGCGATATGCGGCCTCCAGGTACGACATTGTGGCGTCTCTATGAATCGATGCTGAAATATACGAGGTGCGATCAAAAGGATCCTGCACATTCCATGTATGTTCTCCTTATATACGCGAAGGTCGTTTCTGACATGCCTCGAGGGAGACTCTAACTGTGTGATGTCGAAGTTTGGATGATCCCAGGAGGAACTGCTGACTTAGCATCACGTTGTGTTTCTTAACCGGAAGAACCTTCGTTTTCTCGTGTAGGTGGTGTGGTGATTTGTAAGCAGCCTGATACGGCCCCTAAGCTTTGAATATTTCTACACTGGGTGTCACTCAACGAAGGAGTCCACACTGGAGCAAAATAATTTTCAACTGACCGATCAATCGTCTTATATGTATCCAATAAGGTTTCTTTATCCATACCCCAAATGCTGCCGGCTAGTGCTTTGAGGAATTGGCATTGAGAACTATAGAACAATTTGTGAAGAACAGTAATTCTTAACTGAGTGTGAGTGAAGCCTTTTAATAAGTCGAAAAGTACGATATCAACTGCTTGTTAAAGCCTTGTGTTTGATTATATGAAGATTTAGTTTTTATTTTGAGAAATCGAAGATTGTGACGATCTAGTGCTAGTTGATGAATTAGATGAGCGGGACAGTGTTATGCTCTGCACTGACTTTTCAAAAATAAAAAATGATCAAGTCCTTGACTTTCTGCCTGTTTCAGTTGGCTTATAGAAGTTTGCTGCATTGATAGTCCTTGAAACTGTGAAGTTAACGTAAAAACATCGTTTCATCTCTTAAAGTACTAAATAAAAACCTTGAGAATTTACACCAAAAGTCTGTAGAGTAAAAACGTTTTTCTTTCAACCCTATTTTCGTTGCCAGCTTTTGCTTGTGTGGCATAGTAGGGATTTAGTAATATCAAGTTTTAGTTTATTATAATTCCAGAAAGACAATTCAATTGTCAGGTGAATGAACAATAAGTGATTAAGGATTTCTGTCTTTTGATAAAAGAATTTTTGTCTGTCCTTTTTTTTCAGTTTTCAGATTATGTTTTCAACTCTATAGATAATTTTGAAATCAATCCTTAACAGAAAATGTTAATCGTTAATATTTTCTATTTATTTTAAACCTAGTAAGCTTAAGCTGAAAAAAGCTGAACGAAACGCTTTTAAAAATATTAATAAAGTTTCAAGCTGGTAACGAGCATTAATATATGTACTTAACTTAGGACCTAATTTCATAAAACACTACCTCTCACTTTGCAAAATTTTTCATATAAATTGTTTTTCAAAATTTTGTATGGAGAACTTTTCAAAGTGAGTTTAAGTGATTTACAAATTAAGGGGGTTAATGTAAAGTGAAAATAAAGCTCTAAACTACAAAGAATTATGCAGCCAAATAACAACTAAAATAACCTAGAAATTAGTTACAATTATCTAATGCTGAACATAAACTAAGTTTTAATAAAATTAACATTTTCCTAAACATAAAGCTAAAGCCCTTTTATAAGACTTTCAAAAGAATTTTAAAAAACTGATTTCTTTTTGTAAACTTTAAATTTACTATAAAATAACCTCAAAAATTTTCCAAATAAAATTTTGTTACTTTTTTAGGTTTCTCTAATGATTTTTTTTATATATTTTGTAATTTTTATCAATTATGCTTTATTTATAGTAAGATTTTTTTGTAATATGTATTTTTTCAATAATTTTTTTTTTAGATTTAGATTGCAATATAATTTTTTTAAGGGAATTTTAAAAAGGACGTGTTTTTTCTTGATATTTATAATGATTTTTGCAATATTTTTTGTTTTATATAAATAATAAATTAGGGAAGTGTGTTTTACAACATATGTTTGCAATAAAGGTTTTGTTTTAACAAATTTCAAATAAAGAAAAGGAAACTTAGAAATGATTTTAAAATTAATTATTGTTTTCTGTTTTCAGAGTAACTATAAGTAAATAAATTAAATTTAAAGTTTTTTTTTTTTTGTATTAATAATTACTACAATTTAAACGTTTTTTTGTTTTCTTTTAATTTTAAGCGTTGTTTTTTATAACTCAAAATTTGTTTTAATTTATCGCATTTTGTTTCTAATTTTTTTTTTAATTTATAGCAGAAAAAATGTATTTATTTTTTTTAAACAGTCCTTAATGTTGTTGTTTAGTTTTAATTTTATTTCATTTAATATGAGTTTAAATTTCAAATTTTTTTCTTTTAATATTGGCTAAAAATATTTCTTCAATTTAAGAAATTTAGCTTAATTTACAAAATGTCAAAAAGAAAAAGGGATTAAAAATTAATTTACCCATTTGGCCAGAATATCCTAAAATGAAAATTAAAGAAATTAAGGGAAAATTCCTTTAATAAAACAATTTTAAAAACACACCTTAATATCATCCATTTCCTCTTCCGACGATGAGTGTGACAAGCCATTGTATGTCTTGAAGGTAACATTTTTCATAAAGGACTTCAATAAACTAGCACTGAGCTGGCCAAATTTTAAAGGGACCACTGGATCAAAATCGCCATGACATTGGAAAACCTTTTGTAACAAAACCTCTTAGTAAAAACTTTTTATTTTCTCATTTCGCTCCCCTCCAATACTTACTGGTATTTCTGCACTATTTGTTTTAAGAGCCGGAAATTGTTTATGCAAAGGCAACCAACAGGATAAAGCCACCACACCGGCCAGCGGTTTATTAAAGGTTAAGGCCGAATACAAAGCCAAGGCTCCACCTTGTGAGAATCCACCCAATACAATACGATTTGAAGGTATACCCTTTTCAATTTCCGTATTAATCATGGATTGTATATTTTGAGAGGCAGACTTAATGCCTTCTTCATCTTCGGGTCCCGAAACATCCAAAGCTTTTAAATCAAACCAGGAGGGCATGCGAAAGCCAGCATTGAGAGTTACAGGTTGAGTGGGTGCTGTAGGGCAAACAACTTTCATGCTGGGTGGTCGTATGGCAGCTAAAGCACTGCTCCAGCCATGGCTGAAATAGAGAGAACGAAAAATTTTTCGAATTATTTCGAAATATCAAAAATCAGCTCAATTCAGCTAGCTGAATTAGCTTAAAATAAAAATTAATACAATTTTTGAGTCAATAAGAAAATTTGAACAAAAAATTTTTAACTCAGCTAGCTGAATACAACATATATTTGAAAGTTTTATGGTTAGAGCTTTGAAAAATATTTTGTCATACTAATACCTAATTCAGCTAGCTGAATTGTCACCATTTTGATATTTTAAAATATTTTTTCCTGGAAATCTTGTTTTAATAATAAAATTCTTAATTCTTAAGATAGCTGAATAAATTAAATTTTCAGTTTCATAACTTTTACCTTAGTAAATATTTTATTTCTCTTAAAATATATTATACAGCTAGCTGAGTTGCTGGAATTATTTTTTTTGAAACAGTAACTGATTTCTGTAACTATGTGAGAAATTTTTTATTCGAAAAAATAATACTCATCTTGTATAACAACAGGGTGAGTAAGTGTATATCAGTTATTTTTTGTTTACTTCATATATATTATTATTTAAATTTGTTAAATCACCCTGTGAAAAACTAAATGACTACTATAATAATACATTTTTTTTCGATTCGAAAACTTCTCACAAGTTACAGAAACTAGGCACAGTTTATCTCGTTAATCACGTTTAAATAAGAAATTTTGTAATTCAGCTAGCTGAATACTTATTTTCAAATTGGTTTTTTTTTTTTTTAAAAATATGTAATTTAACTAGCTGAATTTGCCAGAATTTTTCTTTTTCAAAACACTTGAGGTCAGTAATCATGTTTTAATTAAAAAGTTCTAAATTCGGCTAGCTGAATATAGAAAGTTCTCAAAGTTTAAAAGTTTTTTTTGCCTTTGTTTGAATTGCTGAATTATGAGAATTAATATATTTTAATACTTCTAATCCTGGTAATCATGTTTTAATAACAAAATTCTTAATTCAGCTGAATGTATAAAGAGAATTTTAAAGTTTATGAGGTTCAAGCTTTGTTGTAGCTTGCTTAATACCTTTATCAGTTTGCTGAAAATCCAGAATTTCGTTATTTCAATACCCTTTTGCTTCCGAATTATGTTTTTATTACAAAATTCCTAATTCAGCTTTCTGAATATACACAATTTTTCAAGTTTTATGACTTCCGCTTTGAAAAATATTTTGTTATGCTAATAATAACTAATTCAGTTTGCTGAATACACAATACAGCCTGAGGAATTTCCAGAATTTTATTACATATTTTTAAGCTTATAAACTTGCTCTTAGTAAACAATTTTTAAAAGAAAAACTTTGATAAAAATTTATTCGGTAAAAAAATCTTAATTCAGCTAGCTGAATTTCTTGAATTTCAGCTATCTGAATTTCTTGAATTTTTAAATTTTGAAAGTTTAATTAACATTTGATAGAAACTTTAAATCCATAATTTTAACAGAATTTAAGTTTATTCTGTTTATAAATCGCAATTAAGCCTACTAAATTTATCAAATTTTAATATTACAAATTATTACTTTTCTATAAATTTATTTTGTACCACAAATATTCCAATTTTTACTTAAAATCTTTATATTTTTAACAAAAATAACGAATTCAGCTAGCTGAATTTATAGGATTTTATTTATTTTATAGCTTTGTTTTTTTAAGTAAAATTAAAAAAAAAAAAAAAAAATTCAGCTAACTGAATTTTAAAAATTTTATTTTGTAAAAATTTTCAACAATATTAAAGTTTTTATTGTTAAAAAGTCCCAATTCAGCTCGAAAAATTTTACATTACAATAAATTTCTTTTCGATAATTTTTTTTCTCTCAAATATATTCGAATTCTGCAAGCTGAATTTGCTAAATTATCTGATTTTAAACGTTTTTCCTAAAATAATTGAAATTTTTAACAAAATTTCCTAATTCAGCTAGTCGAATTTGGCTGAATTTCTTTATTTTAAATATATATATATTTTTTTAAGTAAAATTTTATCAAAAATCAGCTAATTCAGCTAGCTGAATTTGAAAAATTTAAATTTTTTAGTGAAATTTTAAGGTTAAAAATATTTTTAACAAAATAAAAGTTTCTTTTGCTTAAAATTCCCAATTCATCTAGCAGAATTTGTAAAATTTTTATATTCCGAGATATTTTTTAATTTTTTTTTTTTTTTTTTTTGATATATTAATTTTTGTTCCAAAAAATTTAATTCAGCTAGCAGAATCTGCTTAATTTGTCTCATTTTAAAAGTTTTTATTTTAAATTAAATTTTACCTAAAAAGTCTAATTCAGCCAGCTGAATTTATTGTTTTTGTTTCACTTAATAGTGTTCTTCTGTTTAAATGAAATGTTAACAAAAATCTTTTAATTGAGCTAGCTGAATTTGAAAAATTTTATTTATTTTGAACAATTTTTAAAAGTTTAAAATTGTTTTTACTAAATTAAAGTTAAGTAGTTCCTATTCAGCAAGCTGAATTTGTAAATTTTTATATTTCAAAGAATTTCCCTTTAATAAATTTGTGTTCGTGTCAAAAAATTTGAATTCAGCTAGTTGAATTGGAAAAAACTAACTACTTCACAGTCTTATGCTTCATATTATGTTATTAAATGAAAAATTCTCGTATTCAGCCAGCTGAATTATAATAATTTTAATAGTAAGCTTTTAAAAATTGTTAACAAAAATATTTTAATATTGTCAAATTTTGTTTTAATACTTAAAAAATTATTTAGGTTTTAAGCATTTTTAAAGCCTTGGGCGTTTCTTTACTATTAAATCTTAAATCTTTTCTAGCGTAATAAATTCTTTTAATTTATGCAATTTATACACATATAAAACAAGGTCAATTTTGTTGGCACTATAATAACTAAAGGCAAAAAAAAAAAAAAAAACTATATACACATACTACGAAGAGTAGGAAAAAAGGGGGAATGTTTTAAACTTTTAAAACTATTGATAAGATTAATTAAAATGTATTTTGAACTGATAACATTATTATTATTATTCCACTTACCCAGTATCACCCAAACCATGCATAAAAATGAGCTGTAATATAAATAAATTTAAAATGTTATTTATATTTTAACTATTTGGCCAAGAAAACAGAAAACTTACCGTAGAAGTATGTTTGGCAGTAGCCTCTATAATAACTGGGGCAATAGACATGGTGCTAAGGGTGGCGGCAAAAACAACAAATTTGTTTAAAAATATTAGAGGAATTTTTCCAAGTAAATTTGTGGTGTTGTAGGGATAGTAGTGGTGTAGTAAAGAACAAGTGCGATTATTGCTTGTTTAAAAGTTTGTGAGCTTTACGGCAGACTCTAGGTTTTAATTGGAGGAATAGTTTACTTTTTTTGCTTTTGTGGCTGATTTTGCTTACAGGCAATTACAATATTTAGCCAGGTACTTTTAATTGCTTCCGAGTCAATGACCAAACTGTTAAAAATTAAAAAACCACAACCGTTGAACTATAAATGATACAAAAAAAAAGATTATAATAATTTTATTTATTTATTTATTCATTAAATTTAAATTTTATTTATTTTTTTTTTTTTTCATTTTCTAAACCAAATCATAATAAATTATGCTAATTCATTTATAATAATTTCTCTTCTACAACAAAAATACCTTTCACTGTTTGTTTTATTAACAAAAATAATCATTAGCATGTGCCTTACTACAGTAAAAAAAGAAATTCTTATTTTTTGTACAATTATTGATTTTTGCTTTTTTTCCGGCTTCAAAAAAAATTTAATTTACAATTGTCCTCTAAATTGTCAAAGACAAATTTCCCACAATTTTTTCTTTATTTAAAAGTTTATTAATAAATTAATTTTTACTTAATATTATTTAAAACACTTTTTGTTTTGTTAGTTTTATAAAATTACCTTTAAATTTTATGTAAATTCTTTAAAAATTTAACAAATAATTACTTTTTTCTTTTCCACACCACAGAAAAATTTCACATCAGCTGGCGGAGACCTGCGCCGAACAATTTTAACGGCGGCTTTCGTAAAAATTGTCGGCGGCGGCTTTAAATCGGCTTTTAGACGGCTGAAAGGTGAACTTAACAACTTCTTATTCCTTGTTATCGCATCGTCGTATAGAGCACATTGGTTCCCAAATGTGGGCCTACGTTTCTTTACATGTAATGGGAGACGAAGACAATTTGTTCTTCTTTTAAACTTCTTGTTCATTGCCTTTAAAATACTTCCCTTTGTAGTAAATAAAAATTCTCTTACACATTGAAATTTAAATATTTAAATATCAACCAAGGAATATTCAAAAGCATAACCCGGTTATATACACTATACGTATTATTATACATTTAATTTAATTAACTTCCGGTGATATATTTTTTGAATATCTAAGTAATTTTAATTCTAAACATCCTTTGGGATGAGCGTTTTTACGATGACATTCATATTGCCATTTGAAATAAATGTTTTTGGATACTAATTTAGCATCCGTATGTGAAGCCATATGTTCCTAAAAAACCATCTAATTAGTTTAGAACTAGTTACGTATAAATTTGTTTTTAAACTTTAACTAGTATTTTTCACCTAACATAAAATATTTAACATTAACACTAACATCATGTTAATGATAAATTTAGATCGTTCAATTTGATGTTAATATTAATTTTTTCGATGTTTAAACATGGTTCTTTTAAGATTTGCTTTAACAACCGTGTTTAAACATCGAAAAAATTAACATTAACGTCAAATTAAACGATCTACATTTATCAGTAACATGATGTTAGTGTTAATGTTAAATATTTTATGTTACGTGAAGACGACTAGTTAAAGTTTCAGCTATTGACATATTTGTTAATTTGGAATTAAATTAAAAAATCATATTAATCAACGCATAATTTTTTAATATTTTTCTAAAACTTGACAAGAAAAATTCTTTATTCGTATATACAATTTTATGTATTTTAAAATTTGTCTATTCTTTGCAATAAAAATTAACTGGCAACACTGTTTAAAACATGTTTGTTTTGTAACGGTTTAAATACAACTCTGTTGGTTATATTTAATATTTTTGAACGTTTACCAACACTGAAATATAAAAATAAACTAAGTTAATTTGTTTAACGTTTACCACCACTAAAATAATTAAAATTCGTTGATTTTTATTAGTATTAAAAATTTGTATTAAAACGATAAATTAATATATTTTTTTTGTTAATTTAATAGAACTAAGCAAGACTACCTAAACTATTAAAATTAAAATATATTTTTTTTATGATAATAAAGTATTTTCTTTGTTGTAAAAATTTTAACTTCCGCCATTTTTATAAAAAATTTCAATTTTGTTCTCAAGGAGTTAATTAATATGGTCATGTTATATATCATTTAAAAGGTATTTATATGTACTTTTTAAATCGGACAGTTATTAATAAATATATTCAGTAAAATGTATTGAAATTTTAAAGGCCTATAACTCAGAAATTAAGAGCGCACAAAATTGTTAATGTTACTTTAATCACAAGTAAAAGAACTCTTTACTTTAAAATTAATAATTCCGGTGATTTTGATTTATGCCATAAATAAATTATGTTGTAATTGGCGTTTACAGAACAAGATTTTGGACATATTTCGGATATATTTTGTAGGTATAGGTATAATTTTTAGTACTCATATAAGTCATAAATTTATCTTCAAATTAATTAAAATTTAATTGCGAATGTAAGTTAAAATTATCATTATTTTTTTAGGAAAATTTAAGTTTTAAAGAAATTTTAATTACAGGCCAATTTGTAGACCATTTAGAATCGTAAATTTTAATTAATTTTAAAGTTCTAGCAAATTTTTAATGCAGGCTGGCCTGGGATTTCATTCAAAGCCTTAGTTGGTTCTATTAAATTATAAATCAAAACTCCAAAATCTGCTTTACTTTAAGATCTTTTTAAAATCCAAAATTAAATAATTACTAATTGAATATATTTTTAAAGTCTCTTTTGGGGGATTTTTTAAATAAAAAACTTCTTTTCTTACTTGAATAACATAAATAAATCTTCCAAATACCTGGTTAATTTCATGAAATATATTTTATTTATTTTATTTTTTGTTTAGCATCTCAAATATTTTGTATTTTTTTTGTATGTAGTTTAAAAATTAAAATTCTTTTTTTATCCAATGCCTTTATTTTTGTTGCTTTTCCACACACATTTATTTAAATAACTTTCAATAATTTATTTTAATTTTTAAATAATTCACATTTACAATAAATTTTTTATTTTTATTTTAAATAATATTTTTGTTATTTTTATTTAATGCTTAAAATTATGCAAATATTAAGCGATTTTTTGTTAAAAGTCTTTATAACATGTAATAAGTATTTGTTGTATTTTTATTATTTGTTATCATTATTAAATTTTTGTTAAAGTTTTTTCAAATTTTAAATTGAAATAAATTTCAATTATTTTTGTTATCAATATTTTTTGGTCTGTTTTTTGATTTTCTTTAAAAATATTTTTGTTTATTATAATAAGAAATAGTTTTATTTTATTACTTAAGTTTTTGGTATTGATTTCAGTTATTTTTGAAAAAGGGCGGGTATTTTTTAATATTTAAGTGTTAAGTGTTTTTGATGAGTGTGATTTTTAAGGTGAAAGTGATTGAATTTCGTTTAGGGGGTGTTTAAATTTTATTTTAAGTTTAAAGCTTATTTTTTGAAACTTGTTGGCGCTTGATATTTGTTTGTTTGTTAATTTATTTTTTATAATATTTTTGTGTATAAAACCAAAATTATAAATAGTTTAATTACTACATTTTTAAGCTTTTGTTAGAATATTTCTTTTCATATATAAAATTTGTTGGTTTTTCTCTTTTTCTTTTGAAATAAAATTGTATTTTTTAGTAGAAGAAAAATATAATTTATTTGAAACTACTTTAACAAAATTTAAGATTATTTTGTTATAAATTTAAATAGATTTTTTTGTTTTTAATTAAAATAGTAGAGTTATAGAGTAAAGGTTTAATTAGTTTAACATAAATTTGTTTTTTTTTTTTTTTTTACGTGATTTGTACAAATTATAACTTATTTTTGTTAAGTTTTACAAAATTATGTCTTTTTTTAATTTAAGAAGACTTAATAGAAAAAAGTATGTTAAGAAGAAAAAATATAAAAATTAAATATTACCATAAATAATTTTTACATAAATTTAATATGAGATTTTTTTTTATAAAATTTTTAAACCAATTTTGTTCGTTAGTTTTTTTTTTTATTTGTATAAAAATTGTATCTTTTTATGCTATTAAAAGTGCTGTTACTTTAAAAATTTGTTTCAAGCTGCCTACATAATAAAAAATTAACAATTTGTTAAACATTTCTACTATTTGTTGAACAAAATTGGTTTTTCAAAAGAATTTTTTGCTTTTGTCTTTTTTGTTTTATGAAATAAATTAATATAATTAGTTATTTATAAGTTTAAATAAATTTAAAATAATAATGAAATTATTTTTATTAATTTTTGTTAACAAAAGCGTTTTATTTCCCAAGAAATCAATTAAAATTTGTTTTAAACATTTATTTTTTAAAGAAACTGATTAATAACGCCGTTTCTTTAAATAAGCGGCTTATGAACGCTTCAAATTGCTAAATTCAACGCTTTACAACACTACTTGTAAGAGTAGCTCAATATCAGTGTTGTAAAATGTTTTATTAATATACAAACAAGTTGGCTTTTTAGATAAACACAATTAAAGCGATAAAAATGCAGTTTTAATAAAAAATCCTGAATTTAATAAATTTAATAATTTTTTAAAAAAAATTGTTTTTCAAGAATTTTTTGAGAAATATAATCAATAAATTAAACAAAATTTTATGAAATTGTTAAAATTATCGATCTTTTTAATTTTTTTTTATACAAAATTTTATAATTATTGATTTTTTTTTGAAGTTTGTTTTAATATTTTTATTTTATAATGAAATTTTTTTGGAAAAATCTCTTTTAAGATTTCATTTTTGACTTAAACGCTTTTTTAACTCTATTTTAACTTTTGTTGTTTTTGCTATTGTTTTTTTTTTTTTTTTTTAAATAGTCTTTCTTTATAAACAAAATATTATAATATTATTAAAAAATATTAATTCTTTTTGTTTTCAACTTAAAAACTAAAATCACAGAAAGAAAATCTTGATATAACTGAAATTTCTATTACAGGAACTAAATTATTTTTACAAAAGTTTTAATTAATAGTTTAAGTGTTAAGTAGTTGAAAATGTTGCAGTAGTAGTAAAATTAGTTTTAATTTAAATTAATTAATTATATATATATATATATATATATATATATATATATATATATATATATATATATATATATATATATATATATATATATAAAAACTAAAAGAAAATAAATAAAACTTACAAAATAAACTTGAACTTTTAATATATTTTTTTGTTTTAGAAATTCTTAAAATTATTCTATTATCAAACATCGTGGTAAATGATCTTTTAAATATTCAAATAATTCTTGTGAGGCTCCCGGACAATTGGTTAATTCAAGCTCTTGTAAATGTCTTAGTTGTATGAGACTGGAAAGCCCCGAAGAGGTGAGTAAAGGACAGCCAGCTAATGAAAGAACTTGTAAATTACGCATTGAGCATAAATGTTGTAGTCCAAAGTCGCGTACTTGAGAGCACCAGCGTAGAAATAAAGCTGTCAGAGAGAGCATGGTAGAGATGTAGCCGACACCAATGTCAGTGATGTGAACGCATCTGGAAAGGAAGGAAGATAATGAGAGAAAAAAAAGGAAATAAAAAGAAAAAAATAATTATTAAAGTGAAAAAATTGAGTAGCTAATTTGTGTGAAACAATAGGTTAGTTTGACTTAATTTAGGCCTCGATTGTAAGTCTTTTAAAACTCCTAAATTTTACTCAATTAAACTTCCAGTTTAATAGGTCTTTCCAAACTCCTAATTTGGCTTAATTAATGCTTTAATAGCATGTGATTTTAAATTTCAATATTTGTGTCAATCAGCAGTCCTTTGAAACCGTCAATTTTATCTTCATCTGAGCGCTATTTCCTGGTCTTTTTAAACCCCTAATTTAGTTTAACTTTAGCTGCAGGTTATGATCGTTTAAAACTAATTTGTTGATAGAAACTTTTCTTTAATTAAAGATCTTTTTGAATTTCCAAATTAGTGTCAATTTAACATACAAACGAAGTCCTTTTCAAACTTCTAAATTTTACTAAATGTAAGCTTCAATCAAATCATTTCAATTTTCATTCAATCAATTGTATTTTTAAAAAGCCAAATCTTTTAAAAATACCTATTCAAACTCTTTAATTTGAATCTAATTTAGCTCTAAAAAAAGAGCTCTCTAAACTTTTTTAAGTCATAAATTTATTTCAAACTAATTTAAAATTGATCTCCTAAACTAAAAATTTTGCTTCAATCTTAGTTCAATCAATATTCTTTATAAATTCCTACACTGATCTCTTTAAACTACTAGTTTCAGTCTCAATCTTTGTTTAATTCAAAGTGCTTTTTAAACTTCTAAATTCGGTTCAATATAATCTTTAAACAAAGGTCTTATTAAATCAAATTTATCTCAATCTTTGCTACAATTAAGAGTTTTTAAAACATTTAAATATGAATCAATCATAGCTTTAATTAAAGGACTCTTTCAATTACCAATTTTGCCAAAATCTTTGCCTTAATCAAATGACTTAAATTATACATTTTTCTCGAACTCAGCTGCTTTAAAAGTTTCTTTTACTTAATCAAAACTTTAATGAAAAGTATTTTTAAATCCTTAAGTTCGGTTCAAAATTCAAATTAAGGGTTTTTTCTTCAAATTTGTTTCATTCTAAGCTTGATTAAAACTAGATTCAAAGGTCTTCTGATCCCATATTTGAAGCAAATTTTGCTTCAATTAAAGGTCTTCAAAATTTGACTCAATGTTTGCTTCAAATTAAGGGTTTTTAAACTTTCGAATTTGTTTCATTAGAAGCTTGATTAAAACTTTAAAATTTGAATCCTGGAAGGGCTTCGTTAGTCGTTTCGACTAACAACAATGCTATTTTGAGTGATATTTCTTTATTCGTTGCATATTTTTTTGGGAATTTTGGTATAACACCTGCCGTAAATAAGACCTTGAAGTGACTAGACGTATGTTGCTGTGAACGGTCTGGAAGTTGGTATTTTGAGCAACCTTGTTTGTCGAAACGACTAACGAAGCACTTAGTGTGACTTTTTGAAATTTTAGCGATGAAGTAATTTAGTAAATATAGTGATGCAGTGTATTTAATATTTGTTCCTATAGTGTGAAATATATTTTTTTTGGGGGAAAAAAATACAATATGACTTCCAGAAATAATTTTAGCAATACGTAAGTATATTTTTTTGTCACATTACGCATTGATGATGTGGAAGCTCTATATCCTATATAAAAAAGAAATGTCATGCTAAAGACTGAATAAAGCCATATTATAAAGTACTAACGATTACAGATCGACTTCATCTTATGAGTTCTATAATAAAACCTCAGGACGCGATTAATATTTTATGTAAAAACAATTATATTTTATATGTTAAAAACAATTAAATAACCATTTTTTTATAAAATTTCCTTAAAAACTATATAAGGATCTAGTTAAGCGACTAAAGTCTTATCGACTTTGTTCTACTTCCAATATATCAACCAAGCATCGTAAAAATGTCGAAAATCTCTTATCTACAGGTAAATTTAAAACAATAGTGTAAATTGTAGAAAAAAAAAAAAAAAAATAAGTTTTCAGCTTCTGCGGTTAAAAAAAAAAAAAAAAACACTGCCCTACCAAGGGATACTGTAAAAAAAATCAAAAAAGTATCACAAATTTGAAATATGCACAGAGTATGCAAAAACATTTATTTTAAAACTCTTTTTTGTTTAGAATAATTATAGGATACATACATTTAAAAAAATATATGCTGCCTGTTCCAAATTTTTTACACAACTAACACAAGAGAACTTATGTAACATCATCTCCGAAAAAGTACAAAAATAGAGGTCTTTTCAGTTGTTTCTTAATATTTTGAAAACAACGATAGGTATTTAGGAATTTTTGCTGTTATTTTATTTAAATTAATTCATCAATTAAAAATCATTTGTTTTATTTTTCATTTTAATGATACGTCTTGAAATATTTCGAATAAAAGTTTGTGTTAGTCGTTTCGACTAACGAAACCCTCAGAAGGGTAAAAATAGCGAAACCCTTCCAGGGTTAAAAATTTTGTTGTTTTGTTTCAATCTTAACTTCAGTCCCAGTTTTATTTAAACTTTTAAATTTGCTTCAATCTTAGCTCCTTTATGATCAAATTGTTAGTTAACTTACCTATCCAATGTCAATTCTTCCAATTGATTTAAATCACAGGCAATATACTCCAATGAAGCATCTGTTATACGTGGACACCATGATAAATCTAAAGCACGTAATTTTTGTAAATTCTCCGCTATTAATTCCACGCCATCGTCTGTTAATTTACTGCAGCCCGAAAGACTTAAAACTGTTAAATGTGGTAGAGAATGGACTAAAAATATAAGAGAAAACAAATAAGAAAATACAATTTAAAATTCAATTCAGTTTAATCAAATTAAAATAAACTATAATAAAATTGCATACCAAAACCTCTATTGCCTTTCATACAATTTGTGGTCATAAGCATATTTAAGGTTTCCCTTAACTACTTTGTTATTTGCCTACAAATTATTTGCTATTACAAATTTCTCTTGATATTTATTTACATTAGCAATTTAAATTAAATTTCAAATCTCACTACTCCTACCAAATCGTTTAATGAAATATTTATTTGATTCTTTATTTAATGTTTTATTTTTATTATACTTATTTTTTTATACTGTTAAATCTTCTTCAATCAACATCAAATGTTATAAATCTTAAACGTAATTCATAACTAACGTTTCACATAAATTTTATGATGATGATGATTTTCTTATTGATTTCTGTCTGTCGTCATCGTTCTTGTAAACATTTTTATTACATCTTATAGATTTGTAGTTCAATAGAACATTTTGTGGTTTAATTTATTGTAAAAAGATACATATATGTATACACTCTTATGTATATGGTAGCAAGTATGTAATTGTGGGTGTAATAGTGGGTCACACTATTATGATTTCTATAACAACCAATCGTAACAACTATAAGTAACAATGACAGACAAAAATGTGCAGCAATATATTTGTTTCTAATAAAAAATCCATAACATGTTTTATTAGATTTTCAAAATTTCATTCAATGTTTGTTTGTAACAAAGAACTTCTAAAACTTTCAAATTTTTTTTTTTTCAAACTTTAATCAAAAGTCTTTTAAAAATTCTAAATTGAATTTAAACTTTTCTTCAATCGCTTAATTGTTTAAACTTCTAAATTCATCTCAATCTTGACTTCAAACAAAGGTATTTTTAAACTTCTAAATTGGATTAAAACTTTTCTTTAATCGTGTAATTTTACAAACTTCTAAATTTATCTCAATCTCGACTATTATTTGATCAAATTGAGGTAAATTTAAACACCAAAATTTGTTCTTCAATCGTCAAAATGTTCAAACTCCTAAATTCATCTCAATCTTGGCTTCAAACATGTTTTTTTTTTTTTTTTTTGAACTAAAATAAATTGATTCAATCTTATCTTCAATTATTCTATTTTGAAACAATTTTAACATTAATTAATCTAGCCTTCAGGTTTTGATATTTTTAAAGTTATAAAATGTAATATCACATTTGCATATGCCCAAAATGTAGTTTAAATGAGATTTCAATAAAAATCTATTTAATTTTATGAGATTTTAATTCGATTTTCCCTACAAATCAAAATCTAGTTTCTAAGAGATTTCATAAAATTTAAATACATTTCCAACACTGTTTTTCTTTCAGTGTGTTACATAGTGTCTGCATAGAGTAACACATATAGGCGAAATTCTCGATTGACAATTGAACAAAATTGTTGTTTTGTAAACAAAAATGTGTTTTTATTTTCTTTTAGCAACAACAAAATTTATATGATTGCATGTATTTTGTTGTTGCATGAGTTAGGTTTTTGACAACCGACTTTTTGAGTATCTACCATAGCGAATTAGAAAGTGCTTGCACATCTACAAAAACAACAATTGCTTGTATTTTGTAAAACTACTGCACGTAAGATCCCAAACACAACCAAACGGATTTCAACGTTGTTTTCCGCTCCAAGAAAGAAATGCAAATTAAATGAAGACGGCGTCCAGTAGCGGATTTCATATACATTTTGTTTTTGTTTCTTTATATTTTTTGTGTTTATAAACAAAAAAACTACATATATAAACAAATATTTGTCTTCCTCTCTTAAATTCCATACATAAAAAATATAAGCCAAATCTATCTATCTCTTTCTTTCTTATATAAATTTAATGTAAACTTATGTGATTCATTTTGTAACAACGGCAACACTGACAGAGAGGGAGAAAACATAAAAAATATAAGGCAAATCTATCTATCTCTTTCTTTCTTAGGGAGAGTGAGAAAATGAGAGCTTTTGAAAATCCGTTGTGAAATCAAAATAGATTTTAATTTCCAGCGGATTCCGCTGTGTTGTTTTAGTTGCCAAATCTTCATATAAAAAAAATAATCCGCTAGGTTGTGTTTGGGCTCTTAATTTCCAGAGGATTCCGCTGTGTTGTTTTATTTGTCAAATCTTCATATAAAAAAAATAATCCGCTAGGTTGTGTTTGGGCTCTAATGTCAAAATGCTTTGAACGGAAAAGGAGAGAATCAAGGTATATTTATTTATCAGGTAAAGTCAGTTCTACAACAAATACAACAATACAAAAACAACGGTCACTTTTTAAATGGTTTGCTGGTTAGTTGTGTCAGCTGATTAGAAACAAAGCGAATTTGTAAAAAAAACAAAAAGTAAAGTGATCATCAGAGAACCAAGCCGACGCAAAATTGTCGCAGCTGCGTATCCTATTTTAGTCGGCGGCGACTTTCACAAGGTCATATCGGCGGCAGCTTATTTGTCAGCTCAAAGTGTTTTTTGTATTATATTACATAAATTAAGTACATTTCTTATGTATATTACTAAAAACTAATAGTTCCGTTTAAAATATGCAATTTTAAGTAAATTTTTATTTGCATTTTGCTCAGCCTTTCGAGCCGGTATGAGTCAGCGGCGGCGACGGCTAGAAAAATTATGCGCCGACTAGCTGCCGGTTTTGAGCCGGTCCGCTTGGTTCTCTGGTAAACGTAAACAAAGTTAGACAGATGTAATATCCAAAACAAAGCAAAAAAAAAAAAAAAAAAAATCAGCTGATTAACTGACTTTACCTGATAAATAAATGTGCCTTGGAGAGAATGAAGGAGAGGAAGAGTAAAAAAAACTCGAAACAAATTTTGCATATGAATATAAAAACAATTTGACAGTTCCGCGAGGTATGTTAATGAAAAAATTGTAAAACAGCTGTTTTACGAGTATACTTTATAATTATACTATGAGTATCTACATTAGACAATTTTTTTATCAAGACAAACGTCAAAATTAAAGATAATTTATGGAAGGTGGCAACAGTTGCACAAAAGCAACAACATGGCGAATTCATTGTTGTTTTTTATGTATGCAGTTTGACAGCTGTAACAACCAAAAATAATAATCAGCTGTTTAACTTCGTGTAGATTCGCCCTGATTTTAAGGTTTGTTTTGGTAAACATTTTTATAATGTAAATTAATATGTAGTTCCGTTTAACATATGCCATTTTAAATAAATTTTTATTTGTATTTTCCTCGGCCTTTGAAGCCGGTATGAATCAGAGGCGGCGACTGCTAGAAAAATTATGTGGCGACTAGCTGCCGGTTTTGAGCCGGTCTGCTTGGTTCTCTGATAAACGTAAACAAAGTTTGACATATGTAATATCCAGAACAAAGCAAAAAAAATATAAAAAATCAGCTGATTAACTGACTTTACCCGATAAATAAATGAGCCTTGATTTATGGTCTAATTTTATTTAATTAGAACTCCTAGTAAAGCTTTAATTGCGTGTCTTTTTATACCCACCATCAAAAAGATGGGCCGAATCTAACATAACATTCTCCCTTGTTTATGTTTAAACTAAGCTATTCTAAGCTTTTCTAAACTCTAGTTCAGTTCCAGTTCTAAATTTTTGTTTGGATTTTAAATTAAATTCGTTTAGCTGCTTTTTAATTTATTAGTTAATTTTTAATCTTGAATCCATATTTTAATTCATAGTTAAGTTACTACTTAAGTTTTAATATAGGATCTATATAAATTATTGATTAAGTTGTAATATTTATTAATTTAAACCCCTAGTAAACCTTTAACTTTAAATTAAACTTTAATTTACCTTTTTTTATTTCTGTTAAGCTTTAATTAGGAAATTTTTTTATGTATTATTTAAACTTATGTTTTGGACCTCTTTCAACTTTCAGTAAAGTTTAAATTTTAAGTTTTTGTTTTAGCACTGAGTTAAGCTTTAGTTTAATGTATTATTAAACTTTAAATTAAATTTTAATTTAGCTCTTTTTATACTTTTAGTTAGGCTTTTATCTTGAGCAAAGTTTTATTTAAGCTTTAGTTTTAATTAGTTAAGTTTTAATTTAAAGCTTTTTAAAGCACATAGTTAAGCTTTAGTTTAAAGTATTTTTTAGACTTTTAGTTAAACTTTAATTGCGGCTTTTATTTAATTTTAAACTAAGCTTTAATCTAAGCTCTTTTTAGACTCCTTGTTTTATTAAAATTCTTGTTTAGATTTTTAATTTAAATGAATGAAGTGAAAGAAAGTGAACTTTAAGTAAAAAATTAAAAATAAGTATAACTAATATTAACTAGGATTATAAAAAAAAACTAAAGAGCTTAAAATGGATTCTTTAGTTTTTCTTTTTTAATCCCAGTTAATATTAGTTATATTTCTTTTGAAGATTTTACTTAAAGTTTCCATCCTTTAACTTTATTTTACTGCTAACTGTTCTTTAATTTTTCCTTAACTCAATAGAAATTTCTTATTAAAAGTATTTTTTTATTATTTGCAAAACCAAAGATAGAAAATTTTTTTAGAAAATCAAATCACATCAATTGATTGATATAAAATCAGTTGAATAAATAGATTTTCTTTCTGAATACTTTTTGATTTAATAAATTTAAAATGTTAAATCATCAAGCAATTGATATGATACGAGTATTGATGGCAAAATGACAAAATCAAATTAAAGTGGGAAAAAAGAAAAGAAAAAGTTAACTAAAGCAGAAAAAATTTAATTAAAAATTCTAAATTAAATAAAATTAATAAGGATTTAAAACAGTAGATGAAAAAATTTGTAAATAAATTTAATAATTTCTTTGAAATGTTTTTTAATTTAAACTATTTTTTAAAGGAAAATTAAAGATCGTAGAATATTATATTTATTAGTTTTATAGTTGTTTAACTAGAACCCCTTCTTCTTGTAATAAGGATTCTTTAATGCACACATGTTTAAAAATTCCTGGTATTAAAATTAACAAGTTACTATAACATAAATATCTTTTGTTAAGATATTTTTATGTTACAGAGGGCGTAAGGAGTTATTTTTTATATGCTAGGAGCCATTTAAATAATAAAGAAAAAACTTTTATAAATAAAGAGAAGCTTGCTACAATATTTGTTTTTATTAAGTAAATAATTATTATGCATTCATATGTATTCCGCTGCAGAATTTATAGAACAATAGACTCTTTTTTTTTATAAATGAATGTATAGTTAGTTGGTTGCAAGCCAGCGTTAGTTTTATTTTATTTTTGTTAAGAATCTTTTTTATTATTTTTTTGTCCATTATTTGTTTAAATTTATTTTTAACATGTAGTGAGTTGCTTTTAAGAGGATTATTAAGGTTTATGTTATTTTTATTTTTTATTTTACTGGCTACTAAAAAATTTTAAACAAGAGCAAAAATATTTTTAGTTTTATTTTTGTTTTAAAGCCGCATGAGGTGCTGCCTGATAAAGGATTAAATGCGCTTTAGAGAAAAGACAGCAATTTTTTTTTTTATTTCTGCCAACAAATCTTTTAAGCTTTATGCAAAATATTAAAAATACTAAGAAATTTAAATGGTAATATGAAACTAAAGAAAAAAGAATTTCATTAAAAAAAATAGAAGAGAAAAAAAAGGAGATAAGTGTTATGATTTTTAACTAACCAGACATAAAGAAAAAAATTCTTTAAGCTTGAAGAAATTTGAAGAGATTTTAAAAGAAAAGTTAAGGTTTCTTTAAGTACAACAAGATATTAAAAGGATCATATTTTCTTTGTCTACATAAAGTTTACTAGTAAAGAAATTTTTAAACAAAGAAAATATAAAATTTTCAAGAATTTTTTTTGATAAAAAAAAAATCATAACTCTGTTTTTGGTTAAAGATTATAATGAAATTTAATACCAAAATTTTCGCTATTTTAAATATTATAAATTACCTAAAATAATTATTTTCAGAAGTCTCAAGGATAAAGAAAACCTATTTCAACATACCAATAAAAAATACCAGTATTGCTTTAAGGATTTAAAAAACTAATATTCTGTTTTAATAAAATAATTTGCAGTTAAAGAAAATATTATAAATTTAGAAGATTTGATTTATAGATTTATATTAATTATTTAATTTATAAAGGAAAATAATTAATTCCAATAACTTTTAAGGAATTAATTTTGCAACAGTACATATTTTAAATCCCTTATAACTTTATTATTATTAAAAGTTTTTCTAAAATTTCAATACCATTCTTTTAAAAACTATTAGCAACATAAATTTTAAAATAAAATTAATTTTAATGCTCTGCCAGCTTAATAGAACCTAATTCAACTTACAGACAGAAAGACGGATATTACTTTTATCCTTAAATTTCTCTAAAAAATTATCTCCTTTTATTTTCTCTAGTGTAGAAATATTGTTATTTGTTGCTATAGATTTTTTTATTGACCTTAATTTCTATTTTTTATTTAGAAATTTCAATTTTATTTCATTCATATTTAATTTAATATAATTATTTTGCAAAACATCATAACAATTGATGGAGATTTAAGTACTTGATTTTATTAAATAAAAAATAAAATTTAAATTAAATTTGTTATTGCAAAGCTTTTATATGATTCAATTGATATTATTTTTCAGCAAATTTTAATAAAAAAATAATAACATTTTTTTTTAATAATAAAAATATTTTTAATAAAAAAAGTTTTTTAATTAAGGATTAAGGATAAGAAAAGATAGCCAAACAACTAGAATTGAACTAGAACTGAACTAGAACTGAACTAGAACTGAACTGGAACTGAACTAGAACTGAACTAGAACTGAACTAGAACTGAACTAGAACTGAACTAGAACTGAACTAGAACTGAACTAGAACTGAACTAGAACTGAACTAGAACTGAACTAGAACTGAACTAGAACTGAACTAGAACTGAACTAGAACTGAACTAGAACTGAACTAGAACTGAACTAGAACTGAACTAGAACTGAACTAGAACTGAACTAGAACTGAACTAGAACTGAACTAGAACTGAACTAGAACTGAACTAGAACTGAACTAGAACTGAACTAGAACTGAACTAGAACTGAACTAGAACTGAACTAGAACTGAACTAGAACTGAACTAGAACTGAACTAGAACTGAACTAGAACTGATCTAGAACTGAACTAGAACTGAACTAGAACTGAACTAGAACTGAACTAGAACTGAACTAGAACTGAACTAGAACTGAACTAGAACTGAACTAGAATTGAACTAGAACTGAACTAGAACTGAACTAGAACTGAACTAGAACTGAACTAGAACTGAACTAGAACTGAACTAGAACTGAACTAGAACTGAACTAGAACTGAACTAGAACTGAACTAGAACTGAACTAGAACTGAACTAGAACTGAACTAGAACTGAACTAGAACTGAACTAGAACTGAACTAGAACTGAACTAGAACTGAACTAGAACTGAACTAGAACTGAACTAGAACTGAACTAGAACTGAACTAGAACTGAACTAGAACTGAACTAGAACTGAACTAGAACTGAACTAGAACTGAACTAGAACTGAACTAGAACTGAACTAGTACTGAACTAGAATTGAACAAGAACTGAACTAGAAATGAATTAGAACTGAACTGGAACTGTAACTGAACTGAAGTCGAATTGAACTGGAACTGAATCGGAACTGAACTGGAATTGAGTTGAAACTGAATTAGAAGTGAAACAAAATTGATTTATAACTGAACTAGAACTGAATTAAAACTGAACTAGAATTGAACTAGTACTAATTTAGAATCGAGTGAGAGCTGAGCTAGAACTGAAATTTAACTGAACAAAACTAGAAGTATGGCATTAAACCTTATTTTGTTGGCTTTAAAACTCCATTTAAATTTTAAAGGTTTTTGTGAAATTACTCAATAATTAATATTAATCATACGGCTCATAATACACTTAAAAAAATATTAGTTAACTGGTGATTTAGTAAAGATATTCTAATGAAATTTACATAATTTAAACTAGAACTTAATATAAACTGAACAAGAACTAAAAGGAATTAGAACTGAATTTATACTGGACAAGAACTGACTTTGAAATAAACTCGTACTTAATAACAGTTTAAGATTTAAGAAAATTATTTCTTTTTTTATCTTTAGTATGAGTAGGATCAATTGTTTTTTTGTGCATTTTATATATTTTAATTAGAATATTAAGCAGTCCTTGAATATTCAGTATTTTGTAAAATTTGCTTCAAACTTTTTCAATTTAACAAACTTTTATAAAAATTTATTTTGAGTTTTTTTCCCCTACTAAAAACAAACTAAATTTGTTTAATAGCTGTAGTTGCTGTTGTTACACATTTTTAACGTATTTTATTTATATTTTTTGTAATTTAAATCTATAGTTTGTGGTTTAAGTTTAAGATTATTGTGTGTCGATGATTTTTACGCTGATATGAGAGTTGAGTGTTGCGTTGCATTGTGGGTTAGATTGTTTTGCTTGTTTGCCCTGTATTGGGGTTTAGTTTTAGTTTTAGTTTTTTTTGTTTTTGTTTGGTAAGAAGCCCAACAAAAGTTTTTAGTTTTTGTTAAAACTAAAAAAATATACAAGATACACACATAGGCTTTATTTGCTATATGACCTCTTCTTTATATACAAATAAAATATATACACACAAATTTAAAATAAAAAATTGTAGAGAAAATAAACTTTTAAAACAACTATCTAGACAAAGTATTAAAAAAATAATAAAAAATGAAAAGAAAATATTGCTAAAGAGGAAAGAAAAATCTTCAACTAAAAAAAGTATCTTACGATTATAAAGTAAAATTTCCTACAGAAGAGTAAGGAAAGATAAAAAAATACAACGTAAACGTTGTATTTTTGTAAACTAGGGCACTGCAGTTAACCACACAAATAAACTAACATAGTCTTGCATTATTACGCACACACACATTTATAAAAAAACTAATAAACTTTTTTAGACACACATACACAAATATTGAACAATAGACATACTAAATACTTGCAAAGGATCTCCTTATGATGAATACTTGTATTGATATTTAGATGTACATATGTATATTGGTAGTAGGTTCTTAGGTTAAATAAATAAACACATATACATACATATATAAGTGTATGTATTTAACTATAAACTCATACATTTTCATTTCATTTTCATTTTATAAATGAACGTAAGTTCATTTATAAGCATTTTTTATGTTAAGCTACTTTTCGTGGAAAGAAATTAAAAAGTTTCAACTATAATTTTGAAATTACTTATATTAACGTTATGATTCTTAAATTAACTATTAATAATAACATACACTTACACATTATAAAAATAATAAAGCTGTATTTTTCCTACAAACTATATTGTTGGAAAATTTGTTATTATTAAAATAAATATTAAAATTGAGTTAGGAAATTGCTAAATAAAAAGGAAAACAAATTATTTATATTAAAAATATAACATCCTATAAAGTAAAATAGACCTCGCTTCATAATATTTTAAAATTATTTGCGCAAATTTCCATAGATTTTAAAGAAATTGTTTTAAATATTTTGATATTTTTAAACCCTATTTTTGTAAAATGTAAAATTAAAAGTATTTTTCTTTACTAATTTTAAACTTTCTTAAAGAAATTATTAATTTCTATTAAACCCTATTTTGTTGGCTTTAATATTCTATTTACATATTTATTTTATGTTTTAAAACAAAAAAGTTATAAAGGTTTTTGTGAAATTATTAAATAATTAATATTAATCATACGCCATAGAAAATTTTTAAAAATTGTTAGTTAATTGGTGATAAAGTAAAGATATTGTAATGAAATTTAGCCAAATGAGAGGTAAAAAATGTCTTATTGAAATTAATTTCGAACTGAAATAGAATTAAATTAGAAACTGGACAAGAACTGACTGAGAACACTAAACCGGAATTAAAATAGAACGGATTTTAAAATGAATTAGAACTAATTTAGAATTGACTGAAAACTAACCAAAAACTGAATTAGAACTGAACTAGAATGGAACTAGAACTGAACTAGAACTGAACTAGAACTGAACTAGAACTGAACTAGAACTAAACTAGAACTGAACTAAAACTGATGTAGAACGGAACTAGAACTGAACTAAGTTTGAACTTAATTTTTAATTCTAAATGGCATCTAAATCAGTTTTTTTCTTTAAATACTATGAAATTTCTTAAAAATTTAAAATTAATTATAACAACCTATTTAATGCATTAAATTTCTTCTATTTAGTTTAATACCTATTATTTAAATATTCCTCTAAACTTTTGTATACTAATATTCCTCAAAACAATTTAATTCCCTTCTTCCCTTTGATCCCTCTCACTCTGTTTTAAATTCTTTGTTAATGAAGGTCTCTTTTTTTTTTTTTTGTTTTTTTAGTTTAGAAAATATTTCTTTGCATTTAGAATTTGAGGTCAGTTTATCAATGAAATTCATTATTATTTTTTAAAAGACAATTAAACAAAATATTTGTAACACTTAGTTAAATGTAATTAAATATTATTATGGTTTTCTGCTATCCCTCTCTCTTATTGTCTTACACTCTCTTTAATTCTACATGCATATCTTTAAAAGGGAAACCGCAATAGTTTTGTTACTATACCTATACAAAGAGATATTTACACTAACCTAAATATATATGATTATGTGTATGTAAGTAAGCGTGTGTGAATTTAATCATTAATAATCTTTTAGTATTAAATATTTATTTGTTGATTATATTTAAGTAATGTATTTAATTGATGTGTGTGTGTGTATGTCATGACGCCATATTAAACCAAAAAAAGAGAAAAACTAAGTTAAAATAAACTAAATTAATGACTCACATTAGTTTTGTAAGAGTGTGTGTTTGAGTTCGTTTAAAGGGAGGAGAACCCAGCAAACAATTGGGAAATAATTAAGGAGAGTTAAAAGTAAAGGAGGCTTTTGGGATGATAACGGATAGCATTTTTTTTTAAGATGTACTAATTTGGAAAAATGTACCAATTTTAAAAGAATTATAATTTTTTTTCAAAAAATTAACAGCTTTCCAGGAAAAGTTAAAAAATTAATATCAAAAAAGTACCAAATTTTCGAACAGTACTTAATTGAATAATATTAATAAAAATTATTTCCAACAATAACAAAATTTAAAAAAAAAATACTACGTTTTCAATAAATTTTCCCAATTAAAAAAAAAAAAAACTATTTTTAAAAAAGTACTTAATTTAATAATATTTAAAAAAAAAAAATCCAACAATCCAAAAAGCTACCAAATTTTCAAAAAAAAAAAAAAATTTAAGTAATTAAAAAAATTATCAAATTAAAAAATTTAAAAAACTAAAATTTTTTGTTAAAGGATTATTTTTTTAAGTAGTAATTTTCAAAAAAAAAAAAAAAAAATAAGAAAAAGTACCAAATTTTGTAAAATACTAACTAAAATACAATTTCTTCATGAAGTATTAGTTTTCCAAAAAGTTCAAAACAGTCCAATCTTTCAAAAAAGTATAAATTATATAGTACCAATTCTTAAATAAAGCACTTATTTTCAAAAAAATTAACCAATTTAAAAAAAGTACTTAATTTTCAATAAAATATAAATTAAAAAAGTATATATTTTACAAAAACTACCATTTTTTTTAAGCACCAAATTTAAAAAAGTACTAATTTTCCAAAAAGTACTTAATTTTTAATGAAGTACAAATTTAAAAAAAAAAAGTATAAATTTTTAAAAAAGTACCAATTTTTTTTTTTTTTTAAGTACCAAAAAATAAAAAGTATTTTAAAAGTATTTGTTTTTAAAATTTTTCAAAAAAGTATAAATTTTCAAGTGTCAAATTAAAAAAACAACTAATTTAAAAAAAGTACTATTTTTTGAAGTACCAATTTTCAAAAAGAGTTCCATTATTTTAAAAAGTACCAATTTTTTAAAAAAAACCTGTGTATTTCTTCAATGAAAAAAAATTAATAAGAAAAAGTACCAAATTTTGTAAAATACTAACTAAAATACAATTTCTTCATGAAGTATTAGTTTTCCAAAAAGAAGTACTAGTTCAAAACAGTCCAATCTTTCAAAAAAGTATCAATTATATAGTACCAATTCTTAAATAAAGCACTTATTTTCAAAAGAATTTAAAAAAATACTTTTCAATAAAATATAAATTAAAAAAGTATATATTTTACAAAAACTACCATTTTTTTTAAGCACCAATTTAAAAAAGTACTAATTTTCAATGAAGTACAAATTTAAAAAAAAAGTATAAATTTTTTAAAAAAAGTACCAATTTTTTTTTTTTTTTTAAAGTACCAAAAAATAAAAAGTATTTTAAAAATATTTGTTTTTAAAAATTTTCAAAAAAGTATAAATTTTCAAGTGTCAAATTAAAAAAAAAAAACAACTAATTTAAAAAAAGTACCAATATTTTTTTAAAGTACCAAAAAAAAAAAAAGTATTTTAAAAGTATTTGTTTTTAAAATTTTTCAAAAAAGTATAAATTTTCAAGTGTCAAATTAAAAAAAAAAAAAACAACTAATTTGGAAAAAGTACCAATTTTTTTTTTTTTTTTAAGTACCAAAAAATAAAAAGTATTTTAAAAGTATTTGTTTTTAAAATTTTTCAAAAAAGTATAAATTTTCAAGTGTCAAATTAAAAAAAAAAAAAACAACTAATTTGGAAAAAGTACCAATTTTTTTTTTTTTTTTTTTTAAGTACCAAAAAATAAAAAGTATTTTAAAAGTATTTGTTTTTAAAATTTTTCAAAAAAGTATAAATTTTCAAGTGTCAAATTAAAAAAAAAAAAAAAAAACAACTAATTTAAAAAAGTACTATTTTTTTGAAGTACCAATTTTCAAAAAGAGTTCCATTTTTTTAAAAAGTACCAATTTTTGAAAAAAAACCTGTGTATTTCTTCAATGAAGTATTAGTTTAAAAAAATACCAATTTTTAAAAAAGTACCTATTTTCCAAAAAAGTATCAATTTAAAAAAGTACTATTTCTTTAAAGCACCAATTAAAAGAAAAAAAAATCAAATTTTTTAAAAAGTACAAATTTTTTTAAAAAGTACCAAAAACTTAAAAAAAACAAAATTTTCAAAAAGTACTAATTTCTTCAATGAAGTTTTAGTTTTCAATAAAGTACCAATTTTTTAAAAAAGTACTTATTTAAAAAAAATTACCAATTTAAAAAAGTACAATTTTTTAAAAGGTATCCAAAGTTTTCAAAAAAGTATAAATTTTGAAAAATGCATCTACTTTAAAAAAAAGTTTTTTTTTTTTTTTGAAGTATTATATTTTTGAAAAGGGTTTAATTTGGAAAAAGGTACCACTTTTCAAAACAAATTTAAAAGTACTTTTTTTATTTTTTGGAAAAAGACACTACTTTTTTATAGAACCTTATTTAAAAATGTATCAATTGTCTAAATGTAGTAATTTACCAAAAAGGTACCAATTTCAAAAAAGTACTTTATTTTTTATAAAGATAAATTTTAAAAAATTCTAAATTAAAAAAAATATTAATTTTCAAAAAATACAAATTCTGCAAAAAGATACCATATGAACTAATTTAAAAAAATACTGATTTTTTTATAAAGAAAAATTAAAAAAAATATGAATTTTCAAAAAATACTAATTCCGCAAAAAGGTATGAAATAAACTAAAAGTGAATTAGAGCTGAATTGGAACTAAACTAGAACTGAAAATAATTATTCTCAGTTTTTAGATGGTAATTCTAGACTTTAGCGTTGCAAAATGTTTGTGGGGGTGTATGAATATTTGTTTATATGCACATATATTTATATGTGTGTTTAACTGCGTATATGTATCCCTATTAAAGTGTGTGTAATTTTGTGTTAAAGACAATGGGAGTACTTTAGACGCCGGCTGTATTTTAATACATGTCACCGCAAAAATATATTTTACAACTTCTACTATAACATCAATGGACTAAAATGCCAAACAATTGGGGAAAGAAAGCCAGAAAACAGATATCGATTTCATACAAAAAATTTAAAAAAAAATAATAATTTATAAGTTAAATCTATAACAGAACAATTAAAGATTTTTTTATATTTTGCAAAATTTCAAAAACAATTTTTTATTTTTCATATTTTGGAAACCTTTCCCTTACCCACAATGATGGCGTTTAATTTTATTTATTCATTTTTTATGTCATCTTCTAATATTGATTTGAAATTGTATTTAAATCAAAGCCTTTACTTTATTAATCAAAATATTTAAGTGAGAAAGTGTGTGTATAGCATCTAGTCTTAGTAATAGTAATAGAAAAAAAAAAAAAAAAAAACGAAGAAATAGATGCATTGATTACAATTGCAAAAATTCATAATTTTATTTAATAATGAAAAGACAACAAAATGCGCATATTTAGTAAGCGTTTTCAATGTGATTGTAAATCATTTTCTTATCAGCACTCGAAAGAGCTAGATTAATAAAACTAATAGCGACAATATGAGCCAATTAATTTAATTTAAAATTTTATGTTAATAATTTATAAAACAAATTCAGTGTTGTGGATAACATTAAAACAAGTGTTTATTTCCTTAAATAAAAAAAAACTGTTACAATTTTATTTTGTGACCGACACTAACGGGTAAAATGAATGGTTAAATATCACTTTTTTCAAAAAGAGATAATCCTTTAAAATATTTACTCGTTTTTGCGATCACAAATTACAAAATTGTAATTAAATTCATCTAATAAGAAAAAAAAAAAAAATAATAAAATTAATTAATTAAAATAATAAAAAAAAAAGTGCTAAATAAAAGTGTTTTAAAACAGACAAAATTAAATAACCGATAAAATGTTTAAAAATTAAAAAATCTGGATTAAACATTCATATCCTAATACCCACTTAAATCATAAAAATAAAATTTAAATCTGAAAATATAAATTGTTTTGTCGTACGACAAATTTCTTAAAATTTCTACAACATATTTTGAGGAGTAAAAATAATAGATATTAACTGCCTGTTTCTCTAAATGCGAACGAAAGTTTCGTTCGAGTAAATGTATTAAAAACAACAAATAATT
The DNA here is from genome assembly GCA_951394005.1 of Protophormia terraenovae. NCBI lineage: Eukaryota > Metazoa > Arthropoda > Insecta > Diptera > Calliphoridae > Protophormia > Protophormia terraenovae. The sequence goes on along the minus strand of OX596075.1, from coordinate 13,384,839 downwards.
TTAAAATTTATTTATTAAATATTTAAAAGGCAGTCTCCAAATTATTTAAAATGATTAAACGACAATATCTATAGCCATACAAAACTGAAATGTTTAATATTTTTTAAACTTTAAAATTAAATAATAAGTTAATCTTTACATTTTTTTGTCGTTCGAAAAAGGTTTAAAATTAATAACCAACAAATTCTTATGCCATTAAAATTATATAAAAACCACGTAAAATTTTTGTTGAGACTTTAAAATGAAACCATTATAAAGGATATAATAAATTTGTCGTCCGACAAACCGTTAAAACAATCCACTAATTTTATTTTTTTTTCCGCACTAACTTTTTTCCAAAGGCCGAACGAACAATTTTATAGACTTACAAACCAAAAAATGTTTACAAAAATCCTTTAAACTTTTTAAATCATTTTTTTTTTGTCGTATGACAAATTCTTACAATGACCAACCGACAAATGTTTTCTCTAAAGATATTCAAAATTGCTTTTCAAATCTCTAAAATTTAATTTAAAATTCTTAAAAATAAATCAAAATGTTAGACTAAAAAATGTGTTGTCGTACGACAAAAGTTTATTAGGATTTCCAGACAAATTTTGTTGCCCTAGAAACTCTAAGTTATTTTAAAAATTTAATAAAAAATGTCTTAAGTATAAAATGAATCCCGAAATTACAATTATTAAACTTGTTTGTCGTACAACAAATTTATAAAATGACAATTTTTTTAGTTCAAGAGATCCGACAAAAAGAAAAAATTTTAAAAGAAAAAACAAAAAATGTTGAAAACATTTAAATTTTCTAAATGGTAAATTGAACTCAAAAAAGGCTATGAATGCCGAATTTTTCATTTAAAGTCGAATTTTTATTAAAAAAAAATGTCGCCCGACAAAATTTAAAAAAATAATAATAATAATAATAATAATAATAATAATAATAATAATAAAATAATGAAGTAGGACTAAAAATTAAAGAGTTTTACGTTAATTATAATTAAACAATTTGGCAACAGACAATATTTTTGGATATTCGACATTTTAATTGTCGTCCGACAAATTTTTTTTTGACTTCCGACATTTTATAGAAATTAACATACAAAAATATTTATTTTAAAGTTAAATATTAAAGACTGAACTAAACTGATTTAGAAATGAACAGAAACTAAACTGGAACTGAACTGAAACTAAACTAAAATTGATTTTGGACTAAACTAGAAGTGGAGTAGAACTGAACTAGAACTGAACTAGAACTGAACTAGAACTGAACTGGAACTGAACTAGAACTGAACTAGAACTGAACTAGAACTGAACTAGAACTGAACTAGAACTGAACTAGAACTGAACTAGAACTGAACTAGAACTGAACTAGAACTGAACTAGAACTGAACTAGAACTGAACTAGAACTGAACTAGAACTGAACTAGAACTGAACTAGAACTGAACTAGAACTGAACTAGAACTGAACTAGAACTGAACTAGAACTGAACTAGAACTGAACTAGAACTGAACTAGAACTGAACTAGAACTGAACTAGAACTGAACTAGAACTGAACTAGAACTGAACTAGAACTGAACTAGAACTGAACTAGAACTGAACTAGAACTGAACTAGAACTGAACTAGAACTGAACTAGAACTGAACTAGAACTGAACTAGAACTGAACTAGAACTGAACTAGAACTGAACTAGAACTGAACTAGAACTGAACTAGAACTGAACTAGAACTGAATTAGAACTGAAATAGAACTGAACTAGAACTGAAATAGAACTGAACTAGAACTTAACTAGAACTGAACTAGAACTGAACTAGAACTGAATTAGAACTGAAATAGAACTGAACTAGAACTGAACTAGAACTGAACTAGAACTGAACTAGAACTGAATTAGAACTGAACTAGAACTGAACTAGAACTGAACTAGAACTGAACTAGAACTGAACTAGAACTGAACTAGAACTCAACTAGAACTGAACTAGAACTCAACTAGAACTGAACTGAATTAGAACTGAACTAGAACTCAACTAGAACTGAACTAGTTTTTATTTCAATATTTTTACATATCATTTGTTGTTCTAGCTTATTAATTCGTTTTTCCATCGCGCAAATTTGATTATCTCTTTTTTTATCTCTCTCATGTAGGTCTTTCACTTGTTCTGTTAACGTGTTGATTGTTTGTGTTATAGTTGCTATAGCATTATTTGCATTGATTACGAACGAATCCATCGTGTTTTTCATTTCTTTTAAATCTGACCTAAACTCTTCTATTTCAGCAGACAGTTTAGAGTTGAAGGAGGTCGTTGACATTGATTCCTTGAATTTTTTTGTTTGATCTCTTTCCGAATTCTCTTCATCATCATCATCTGTTCTTGCCTTCTTTTTGTTGTTGCTATCATCGAAAACTACTGCTTGGTACAGAGTATTTGGTGATCGGCTGCGGGGTTTGCAGATGTGACACTTCCACGACGTTTTTCGCTCTCCATACATGCCTAAATAAGTACTCTCGGACAATGGAGAACAAGTTGAAAAGTGATAATTCGAGTTGCAATTATAGCACTTCACATAATTTATTGTTGTAATTTCTTTCTTACATTGATTACAAAGCACTATTTGACTCATGTTTAATATTTCTTATGTTTTCGCACAAGTAATTAGAATTTGTTTTTTTATTTTAATCGTCTTAAAATAGTTTATTTTAAACGTTTTTTCAAATATTTCTTTTTCAGTATTATTTGTGATGGTTTGGTATGGTTTTCACTTTTTTATTGTTTTTATTTTGCACTTTTGAATAGCTTTTTGATATTTTTTAGAGAGGCTTCTTTGAAACACAACCGTTTGCAATGAACACTAGAATAAAACTGAACTAGAACTGAACTAGAACTTTTTTTTTTTTTTTTTTTTATTTATTGAATATAATATATTTTACATTTTATATTACTTAATTCTAATCCCGCGAAGCCATTATGGCTTGTCTGCAGGATGTAATAATAAGATAATATAAGAAATACAATATTCATTGCGTACTTATTAAGTGTTTTTTAATACAGTATTTTCTTTTAAAAGGATTTTCTATATTAAGTATTGAAATAGGCAGTTTATTAGTAATACTAGGTAGAGTAACATTTAGGGTATTCTTGCCATAGTTGTTATGGTATCTCTCTATTTTAAACCTTCCTTCCGCCCTCCGCCTAGTGTTATAATTGTGATCAATTGGAATTAGAAATCTTCTGTCGTTGTAAAACTCATTTAGTAAGGTTATGTAGTATATGCTTCTTACATTGAGTATCTGTAACTTGGTTGCTATGTTCGTTACCGTTTGGGTTTTCCTGGCTCTTGGATTGTTGGCTGTTCTACTGAGAGTGTTGTTTGCTATTGTGATGTTGATAGGAATATGGTTGTTGTTTGTGTTGTTGGTATTTGCGTTTATGTTGTTTGTGTTGTTTATGTTGTTTAAATTTGAATATGTGTTGCTGGTATTTGTGTGTATGTTGTTTGAGTGTGTGTTGTATATGTTTGTGTGTGTGTTTCTGGTATTTGTGTTGTTTGTATTTATAATTGTGTATGTATTGTTGGCATTTGTGTGTATGTTGTTTGCGTTGTTGATGTTATTGTTGACAAGTGTGTTACTAGTATTTGTGTTGACGTATATGGTTTTAGCGTTAGAGTTAATGTTGTATACCATTTCTGTTTGAAGTTCTTGCTGATTGTGTTGTTTATTTTTCCATAATATTTTTAAAATTTGGTTTTGTGTTTGTTGTAACGATTTACAATAAGTTGAGTTTCCCCAAGCTGTAATTCCGTGTCTAATATAAGACTCTACTAAGGAGAAATACGCTTGTTTCAAAACTTCAAATGTTGAACAGTTGCTTAAGTGATATAAGCTATAGGCTGCTTTTCGAAGTTTCTTGCTTAGGTTTTGTATTTGAGCAAGCCATTTAAAATTTTCATCTACATATACACCAAGATATTTGTACGTTTTAACCACCTCTATTGTAGTAGCGCAAGTATCTGCTGCACTACCCATGTTATTATAGTTGTGAAGGCAATTATAGTCATGAAACACGATTTTAACATTCGTGTTTGCAAGATGTTGTGGTTTTATGTGCATTATTTTGGTTTTTGATGCGTTAATTACGAGACCATTATCGTGACACCATTTAGAAACTTCGTTTAGTTGTGACTGCATATTTTTGCAAGCAATCTCTATATTTTTATGTGATACGATAATCGCCGTGTCATCAGCATACGCAAACGATGAACAGTTCCTAAGCATATTTAACATTTCGTTTGAGTATATCAGGTAAAGTATAGGCCCAAGTTTGGAACCCTGAGGCACACCATATCTAGAATGTGTTTCGTTGCTTAGAGTGTTACATATTTTAACTCTGTATGTTCTTAGCTCTAGATAATTTTTAAACCATTCAAGACTTCTACCCCTTATTCCATTTCGTTCCAGTATGTTAATTAAGTTACTGTGTGACAATGTATCGAACGCTTTACTAAAATCAATGAAAAGAGCAAGGCAGTGTAAATTTTCTCCTAGACACGAATTTATATGGTTCGAGAAGTTTCCTAATAATTTGTTTATGTTTTTTCCCTTCTGGAAGCCATATTGGTTAGGATTTATAATATTATATTTACATAAAAATTCGTTTAGCCTTCGTACTAGTATCTCTTCTAAAACTTTCTCAATTATTGGTAATATGGCAATGGGTCTATAATTATTGTAATCATTTCTAGTACCGTTTTTATATATAGGGCGTATAAGTGAGATTTTCAATAACTTTGGTATAATACCGCTATCAAGACTTTTGTTTATAAACGTCGTGATCACAGGTGTTAAAGTTACTGAATTATATTTTAAATCTTTCGGCCTGATTTCATCAACTCCTGGGCTTTTATTTATTTTCAGATTTTTTAATATATTATACACTTCTTCATCACATGTAGGAGCCATAAACATTGAGTTTTGTATTCTTATTGGTTTACTTTGACATGTTTTGATGTCACATTTATGTATTACTTTAAGTACATTGTTATTAAAATTATTAGCGAAGTTATTAGCAATATTTATTATATTTTCATTTTTAAAATTATTAATTAATGTTGTATTTATATTATTAGTTTTTTTCCCTAAAATTTCATTAATTAGTAGCCACGTAGTTCTCATGTTCGTTTTATTCTCCATGAATTTAATTCTAAAATAATTATTTTTCGCGTAGTATAGTTTCTTATTTAAACAATTTCGAAATTTTTTATAATCGTTTTCATATATTTTATTACTTTTATTATTTAACCATTTGGTATAAAGTTTATCCCGTATTTCACAATATGTTATTAATTCTTTATTCATCCACGGATTCACTTTTCTTTGTTTTTTATTTTGTTTGCCGTATGATTTGGATTTATTATAAATGTTTTTAAATGTTTCATATATTTTATTAAATATTTCATCAGTGTTTATATTTTGATTAACAAGTTCATTCCAGTTGATTGTTTTAATATTTTTATTTATTTTATAGTTATTGAGCCTAGTTACATTGTCACCCTGCAAAATTAGGTTTTCCCCACCCTGGTTTACATCTTCTTTTTCTTCTTGCATACAACAAAACAGAGAGTAATGATCAGAGATATCTGTTCTCACTACTAAAGCTTGTGTTTGTGTGTTTGCTTTATTATTGTTTCTTATATGCAAGTGGTCAATGCATGTTGTTGTTTTCTTTGTTATATCTTCTCTTGTTGGTTCATTTATTACACATTGTAACCCGTTTGACAAGATCATCTCAATATATTTTGTTGTTGTATAATTCTGGTTGAGTATATTAATATTAATATCTCCAATTACTATAACATCTTGTTTACTCTTAATGGTGTTTATTGTTTTATCCAATTCTGTTATGAACTCATTTACATTACTGCTTGGTGGTCGATAAATTGCAATTAAAGAGAATGTTTTGGTTTTAACTGTAACATCTAATTGTATTGATTCAAAGAAAGATGTATTTAAGGGAATATTTGTGTGTGTTATGTTTTCTCTTATGTACACAGCTACACCTCCACCTCGACTTTCTCTGTTTAAAAAATATGAGTTGAATCCATTTATATTGTAAGCGTGTTGTTCTTCATTAGTTATGTTTGTTTCTACTAGGATTATGAAATTTATATTATTTATTATAGTATTCAGGCTGGCCAAGAATGGTATAAAATTTAAACGCAGTGAACGAATGTTCATATATATGATTGTTGCGGGATAACTTAAAAAATGTTTGCTTATTTGGTTGAAATTATATAATATTTTATTGGAATTTTGATTCATATTTTTATTTAAATTGCTGATGTTATTAATTCAATATCTGCGGCATTGGCTATGATAATGGGATTTGAGATTTCATTTTTCTTTGCATATATGTTTCCATTTCGAACCCATATAAATCTCCAATTAGACTCTTTGGCTTTTGTTTTGGCTAGCCAAAGCAGTCTGCGTTTGAATGGAGTCAGGTGTTCGTTAATATAAATATATTTGTTGTCTTGTGTGTCATCGTTTACTATAGCCGAATCTACTCTGTGACGGTTGATTTTGCTCATTAATTCCTTTTTTTTATTAAGAGAAGAGAATTCAATAATTACTTTTTTTGATTTTTTTAGGCTATACGAATTGCTTATGTCGTTATCGTTTATTTCTACATTTAAAGAATTAGCAATTGTTTTAATAACATCTGTTGGGTGTATGTTGTCTTTTGTAACGTTTTTTATTTCAATATTTTTGTTCAGTAGTTGTTGTTCTAAGTTATTTATTCTTGTGTCCATTTCATGAATTTGTTTTTCTTTTAATTTGTTACTCTCACAAAGCTCACTTACTTGAGTGGTTAAAGTTGTAAGAGAGCTAGTAAGAGTTGATATTGCTGTTTGTAGGTTAGTGTTTGTTTGGGTATTGTTTTCAATTATTAAAGCAAGTTGATTTACTGTTGATTTTAGTTCACTGATTTCATTTTTCATGTCCGTTTTTAATTCTTTTACATCGTTTTTTAACATATACACATTATTATTCACTTCATTTAGTGACAAAGAGTCTTTAAAACGTTTAACATCATCATTCTCATCATTTTCATTATCTCTTTGCTGTTTTTGATTTGGTTGTGTAGGGCAGTCATCAATTATGATATGATAGGCATTGTTGCTGCTTGTGGATCCCTTACGTGGTCTACATTTATGGCACCTCCAATCAGTTCTCCGCTCAATTTGCATTGTAGCATATGTTTTCTCTGACAGAGAACAGCACGTAGAGAAATGATAATGGGAATTACAAGAGTAGCATTTAACATTTTTTGTTGGTAATTCGTTATTGCAATGGGCACAGAGAGTCATTTTTGTCTATTTCTTTTATTGTTGTTCTTTGCCAAAATTTTATAATTTTTTTATTATATTCAAAATAACTTTTTATATTCACGAATAAATGGGTTTTTTTATCGAGATTTTTCTTTAACAATAATTACTATTCTGAAGCAAATTATTAACTTTTAAAGGATGTTTTTTGTTTAATTTTTTATCACGTTTAACACCGTTTCAAATACGATTTTATTACTGAACACTAGAAAGTCGACCGCACGCAATGAGAACTGAACTAGAACGAACTGAACTAGAACTGAACTAGAACTGAACTAGAACTGAACTAGAACTGAACTAGAACTGAACTAGAACTGAACTAGAACTGAACTAGAACTGAACTAGAACTGAACTAGAACTAAACTAGAACTGAACTAGAACTGAACTAGAACTGAACTAGAACTGAACTAGAACTGAACTAGAACTAAACTAGAACTGAACTAGAACTCAACTAGAACTCAACTAGAACAGAACTAGAACTGAACTAGAACTGAACTAGAACTGAACTAGAACTGAACTAGAACTGAACTAGAACTGAACTAGAACTGAACTAGAACTGAACTAGAACTGAACTAGAACTGAACTAGAACTGAACTAGAACTGAACTAGAACTGAACTAGAACTGAACTAGAACTGAACTAGAACTGAACTAGAACTGAACTAGAACTGAACTAGAACTAAACTAGAACTGAACTAGAACTAGAATTGAATTTAAACTGAACAAGAATTGAACTAAAACTGATTTTGTAATGAACCAGAACTGATTTAGAACCAAACTGGAATTAAAATAGAACTGACTTAGAACAAAACCAAAATTTAAGTACAACTGAAACTTCATAATGTCCTTATGAAAATTATTTCATATTTATTCAAAACTACAATATTAATTTTACTGTAATCAACTTCATTTTTCACAAGAAATATATAAAGCTAAAATTATCTTATAAAAAGTTATAAAATAATAAAAAAAAGTTAAACTGAATCTATAAATACAAGAAAATATCATTATAAAAATGAAAAAGTAATAAAGTCTGTAATGAAAGTAGCAGAAAAGTTATATTTTTATAAGAATAACATAAAGTAGATTAAGTAAAATAAAAAAAAGTAAAGGAAAGTTTTAAAAAATGTTGTTTATAAACTAAGAAAATGTGTTAAAATAATTTTAGTACAAGGAAACGTATAAGTAATATTATTTAAAGGAAATGGAAAACAACTTGACGTATGATTAATGGGGAATAGAAATATTTAAAGAAATAAATATAAATTTTATATTATTTTAAGTTTATTAAAGAGTATTTAAAAAAATAAAAAAAAAAAATAATAATACTATTAAAAATGGCTTAATTTTATTTTGAAAGAAAAATCTTCAAAATGTTTAAAATTTAAAGAAACTATTTAGGTATATTTTAAAGCTATATATTTATTTGTATTAAAATACTAATAAAGCATATTTTATATAATGAAAAATATTACTTTAATTCCTTTTAAAATTACCATTATTATAAATATATTATTTTTTCTTTTGAAATATCCTCCCACTTTCGATTTGAGTTTGGGGAAAAACTAATAAATCAAAAACAATTTTTTTTATTTCCTTTTCATTTCATCCTTCTAACAGTTAATAAAAAAATAAACACAATAATACATTTCAATTTCATTAATGCACATTTAAATATAAATTTACTTTTTCAAATACTAGGCTATTGTTTCATTTTCTTATTATAATACAAATCTAAAAAGGATGGTTTAGCATTGGCTGGAATTCAATATTAACAGGCCGGTAACCATGAACAACAATTCCAAAAAAAAAAAATCTTCTTTAAAAAAAGGAAAACAAAAGAAATGAAATGAACAAAAACAACAAAAACAAAAAAACCTTAAATCAGTCTTAATAATGTATTCAAATCCCCAGGTAATATTAAGCAGTTGTTACTATTGGCAACTTTGATTGTGGGTTTGTTGCCAGAGATAAGGAGAGAATGCATTAAAAACAAAACGCCTACACAGAAAGAAATAATGGCCAACTGGCTAAATGATGAATAATTCTGAAAATAAACTTTGAAAAAAATTTATGTATAATTAATAGAGGAGACTAACAAGAAATTGATTAAGGACTAAATAGAGCAGAATAAAATGAATTATTTGAAAGGCACGTGTAAACAAATAAGTTAAAATATTTATATTCAAAGGAATATTTAAAAAATGTATATTAAATAAATTAACAAAATTATGTTTTTCAAAGAAGTTTAAGGTGTTTTTATGAGCTTTTTAAAATATAAAATATATATTTTTTATATAAAAAAAATTTAATTCTCAAACTTTAAGACATAAAATAAAAAAAAATAGTTACTAAAGAATAAAAAAAAACTAAAAGTTTTTATAAAAGTTTATAATGTTTTCTATGGAAAAGTAGAGTAAGATTTCCTTTTATGTAAAAAAAATTAATTTAAGTTTTTAACAAATTTAACATTTTTTATTTCCAAATAAATTTATAAAAATTTTTATTTTTATTTTTTTTTTATTTTTTTTAATGTTAAAGAAACATTTTTATAATTTTTTATTTACTCTGTTGTTATCAGCTATTCTTTTTTGAAAAATTTATTTTAAGTTTATTTAACATGTTAAGTTGCAACATATTTTACAACTACAACAACAGTAATGTAAATATCTTTTTGTTAATACTAAAAAATTTTATATTATTTTCTCAAATAAAATTTTTCTTTATTTGCTGTTTACCCCTTAATAGTGTACATATTTACTTGCAGACTGTATTGTCAGAAACATATGTATAAACTTTCACATTTTTTAAATAAATTTTTTTTTTAGACAGAAATGTGGACAACAATATGTTGAAATATAGTAAAAATAAATGAGGGTTGTTTAAAAATATAAAGAAATTTTACGTAAAATTTTATTTATTTATTTTTTAAAAATTAACAAAGTTTTTTTGTTGATTGAAAGAGTAAGAGAATTATCAAAAAAGCTTTTATTTTTTCAAAATTTAAATAAATCATGGTATTAATTTTCACTAAATAAAAAAAAATTGTTTTTAATTTTTTTTTTTTTTTTATTTTAAATAACTTAAGTCCTTCCTTAAAACAATCCTCGTTTTTACAACTACAGGATTTTGTATTAGTGTTCGTTTTTTATATGTATTTATTGCTCTATATGTATGTGTATATATGTATTAGTATAAAATGTAGGTCTGTTTAGTTAACAGTTTGTTTGTATGTTTATATTTACATACTAAATTCTATTATATTTCTACACATATGTACTTTTTGGATAAATATGTTTACATACGTTCCTTTCCTTCCTTTTTTTATTAAATAAAATTAACAAATAAAGAAAAAAAAATATTTATTTTAGTGAAATATTTTATTATGAAATGTATTTTCTAACTAAATTTCCAACAAATAAATAAATAAATAATTTAACAAGTGGTAAATTGAAATTGTTAAAGGAAATTGTTTTAAAATTTAGAAATTTAGGCAAAAGGATTAAAAAAAAAAGAATTTTGCAACTGCAAGTTTCATAAAATGGAATGAAAAATATGAAATAGATTTTTGTTTTTATTTTATTTTTTTTTATTAAATTTAATATTTTTTGTTAAATTAAAATATATTTTTTTTTTTTTTTTTTAATTCTGAGTCATTTCTAAATTTGTTTTAGTTTAGTTGTAAATCACTTCTAAAATAATTCCGAAGTTCCAGTTCAGCTATAATTTAGTTGTATCCCTGTTCTAGTTCAGTTCTAAATCAGTTCTAGTTCAGTTCTAGTTCAGTTCTAGTTCAGTTCTAGTTCAGTCTAGTTCAATTCTAGTTTAGTTCTAGTTCTAGTTCAGTTCTAGTTCAGTTCTAGTTCAGTTCTAGTTCAGTTCTAGTTCAGTTCTAGTTCAGTTCTAGTTCAGTTCTAGTTCAGTTCTAGTTCAGTTCTAGTTCAGTTCCAGTTCAGTTCCAGTTCAGTTCTAGTTCAGTTCTAGTTCAGTTCTAGTTCAGTTCTAGTTCAGTTCTAGTTCAGTTCTAGTTCAGTTCTAGTTCAGTTCTAGTTCAGTTCTAGTTCAGTTCTAGTTCAGTTCTAGTTCAGTTCTAGTTCAGTTCTAGTTCAGTTCTAGTTCAGTTCTAGTTCAGTTCTAGTTCAGTTCTAGTTCAGTTCTAGTTCAGTTCTAGTTCAGTTCTAGTTCAGTTCTAGTTCAGTTCTAGTTCAGTTCTAGTTCAGTTCTAGTTCAGTTCTAGTTCAGTTCTAGTTCAGTTCTAGTTCAGTTCTAGTTCAGTTCTAGTTCAGTTCTAGTTCAGTTCTAGTTCAGTTCTAGTTCAGTTCTAGTTCAGTTCTAGTTCAGTTCTAGTTTAGTTCTAGTTCAGTTCTAGTTCAGTTCTAGTTCAGTTCTAGTTCAGTTCTAGTTCAGTTCTAGTTCAGTTCTAGTTCAGTTCTAGTTCAGTTCTAGTTCAGTTCTAGTTCAGTTCTAGTTCAGTTCTAGTTCAGTTCTAGTTCTAGTTCAGTTCTAGTTCAGTTCTAGTTTAGTTCTAGTTCAGTTCTAGTTCTAGTTCAGTTCTAGTTCACTTCTTATTCAGTTCTAGTTCAGTTCTAGTTCAGTTCTAGTTCAGTTCAGTTCTAGTTCAGTTCTAGTTCACTTCTAGTTCAGTTCTAGTTTAGTTCTAGTTCAGTTCTAGTTCTAGTTCAGTTCTAGTTCACTTCGTATTCAGTTTTTTTTTTTTTTTTTTTTTTTTAAAGTTCACTTCTAGTTCAGTTCTAGTTCACTTCTAGTTCAGTTCTAGTTCAGTTCTAGTTCAGTTCTAGTTCAGTTCTAGTTCAGTTCTAGTTAACTTCTAGTTCAGTTCTAGTTCACTTCTAGTTCACTTCTAGTTCACTTCTAGTTCAGTTCTACTTCAGTTCTAGTTAACTTCTAGTTCAGTTCTAATTCAGTTCTAGTTCAGGTTTAGTTCAGTTCTAGTTCACTTCTAGTTTTGTTCTACTTCTGTTCTAGTTCACTTCTAGTTCGGTTCTGGTTCAGTTCTAGTTCAGTTCCAGTTCAGTTTTAGTTCATTTCTAATTCTGTTCTAGTCTAGGAAATGTTTTTTTTTTATTTATTTATTTTCAGTTTTTCATTTCTTTTCAAAGAATCTTTTTTATTTTATTAGGTAGCATTGTTGTTAATGTACATATTTGTTTAATTTTAATTTTAAATTTACTCAAACATGACATTTTCATAATAATTAAATCTGTCATTTAAAGTGACATGCGGCAATTTATGTCAACATTAAAATTATTTTAATATAAAATTTACACAATTGTGGATTTTAAGAAAAAAAAGAAAATCTAAAATAAAAAAAAAGCAAATTAAGATTTCTTAAGGAAATTATGAAAAAAAGAATAAATAAAATTTGTATATATATATATATAAAAAAAAACATGAATTAAAAACAAAACTTTAAACCATAAAAATTTACATAGAACAATTCCAAGGAATTTAGTTTGAAAATTTAAATACTTATTTTTTTTTTTTTAATATGCTTTAATTAAAAGTAAATATGTTAAATATCTTTAATATTATTTCATTTACTAAAATAATTGTTGTTGGCCTAAACAATTTGCTGTTAAAAGCTTTTATTATTTAATATTCTTTTAATAATAATTATTGGTCAACGTATGTTTTTGGAGCGTATGTTTATTATTAATTTTGTATAATACAATTAATATTAATCATATGTTGATTAGGAATAATAGAAAACATGTTTGTTTTATGGTAAATGGAAAAAGATAACAAATAATTAGACAAGGAATAAAAAAGGAAGGAGTTGGAAAAGGAGGCATTTTATAAGGTTAATGTTAGGGATAATAGATGGGCTAAGAATTGAGTTATTTTTATTAATAAAAATTTATTATTAATAAAAATTTATTATTAATAAAAGGAAATTATTTAAGGGAATAGGGAATTATTTTAAGGGGTTTTAGATTTATTTAATTCATGAATTTTAATTTGATGAAGAAATTTCTTTTCTTAACTTTTTCATTACCCTGTTTTTAATTTGACATGTTAATCATCTTTATGAAATGTCTAACAAAATTTTCAACAATTGTCATCATCATTATTTATATTAAATTAACAAAATTATCATTATATATAGCCAGCAAAATTATGTAAAATGTCTTAAAATTTTAAATAGAAAATTTGTCTTTAAAATAAATATTTTCTTATTTAATTTATTTGTTAAAATTTTGTGTAATAATTTATTTTATTTTACAAATAAAATATAAAATAAACAAATATAGAAAAAAGATTTTTAAAGATAAATTTAGAAAGAAATTTGTGTTGAGGAAATTTATTTGTTTAAATTGTTACTGTTTGACTTTAAGTCTTAAGTAAATAAACAAGTATATTCTAGTACTTACAATTAAATAAATAAATAAATATTTAATTGAGGAAGAGTTTATATAGACAACATTTATTAGAAGTTAGAGACCAATTTAATTTATATAAGATCTTAAATTATCTTAAATTTAGGTCCTTTTTAGATCTAAAATTGGCTTTAATTGTTGCTGTTTTAGGAGGACAATTTTAACTTTAATTGTATTCCCTTTTAGAGCCTTATTTCAGCTTTTATCATTAGAATTAGAAGCTTTACATTAGTTCTTTATTTAATTTAAAATAATTAATATTAATCAGGCAACATTTATTTTAAATTTGATTAAAACTTTTTATTTTTAAAAGCTTTTGTTGTTAAATTTAAGAAAAACTCATTTAAAATTTATTAAATTTTATTTTTTAAAACATTTCTTTTAATATTTTAATTATTCAAAGATCAGATGTCTCAAATATGCTTAAATTTAGCATTAATTGTTGCTGTTTTTAGACGACAATTTTATTATTAATTGTGTTCCTTTTTTAGAGACTTATTTCCGCTTTAATTATTAGAATTATAAGCTTTAGATTAAATTAAATTAAAATAATTAATATTAATCATACGCCTCAGGTGACATTTATTTTAAATTTTAATGAAACCTTTTATTCATAAAATCTTTTAATATTAAATTTAAGAAAAACTCTTTTAAAATTTATTAAACTTCCTTTTTCAAATCATTTTTTTTTTATATTTTCATTATTCAAAGATCAAAGGTCTTAAATTGGGTAAAATTGAAGGCCTTTCTAGGCCAAAATTTAACTTCAATTATTTCTTTTTTTAAACAACAATTTTAGCTTTAATTGTGTCCCTTTTTAGAGCCTAATTTTAGCTCTAATCATTAGAATTAGAAGCTTTAAATTAATGTTTTATTTAATTTAAAATAATTAATATTAATCATACGCCTTAGTAGACATTTATTTTAAATTTTAATAAAACCCTTTATTCTTAAAAGCTTTTAGTATTAAATTTGTTAAAAACTCTTTTAAAATTTATTAAATTTTCGTTTTCAAATCATTCCTTTTAACATTTTCATTCTCTTGTTCTAAATATTGATTCATCATAATATTTTTTCGCTTCTATTTTTTTCTTTCCATTATTTTAATTTAAGTAAATTGTTTGCTTAAAGGTAAAAATCTATAGCCAGTAAAAGACTTGCCAAAATAATGTGTTACAATATCAAAAAAAACAAACCTACTATTGACAATCTAATAAAGTGAAATGTTTTATTTTCGCAAACAATTTGTCTGTATTATTACAATTCTATTTAGCGGAATTTTATTATTTCGTATTTTAGCTATAAACGTTAACAATGGCATAAAGCCAAAATTTACTATAAAATAAAAAAAGAAAAACAAAAGAACAAAAAGATAGTTTTTTTGAAAGCCAAACAGGGTAACAAAACTGAAAAAAAAAAATAAAATAAAAAATTGAAAGCAAACTTTTTTTAAAAATTCTTGTGAAAGGTTGTGATTAAAACAACAATAAAAGCAGATACATCAATATTGAATACAACATATTTTTAAGTAGAATTTTTGTTCAAAAAATATAAAGAGAAAAAAGAATAGTTAAAGCAAATATTTCACTAATATAGATTTTTATTTTTTATTTATTTTTTTGGACACAAAAATAAAATCAATTTTATTGTCTTTTGAGGCGTAAAAACAGAATGAAATAAATGAAAATTAAATAAAAATAGATGGATATTTGTTATTTTATTGTTATTATTTTAATTTTACTTTATTTTTGTTAATTTTAAAAGCAAATTATTTTAATTTAATTAAATTTAAAAACTACTTTATGAAAACCAAATTAGCTTCAATAAAAGATCTTTATGAAGTTAACAATTATCTTCAAATAAAGGTTTTAATTATGAACAAACTTAGTTTTAATTGAAGTTTATTTTGAAAACCTAAATCACCTTAAATTGATGACAAAAATTAGCTCTAATCGAAGGATTTTTTGAAGACCAAAATTAGCTTCAATCAAAGGTATTTATGAAGATTTTAATAAAATTTAATAAAAAATTTTTATTGAGGCTAAAACTGACTTCAATCGAAGATCTGTTTAAAAACAAAATTAGTTTTAACTGATAAACAAAATTAACTGCAATCGAAAATTTATATAAAGACCAAATTAGCTTTAATAAATGGTTTTTATGAAGTTGAAAATTAGCTTCAATTAAAGGTCTTTTTACAGTTATATTAACTTCAACCAAACCTTTTCATAAGTTTCTTATTAAGACACAAAATAAGATTTAATTAAAGGTCTTTTCGAAAAACCAAATTAGTTTTAATTGCAGGCCAAAATTAGCTGCAATCGAAGATTTTCCTGATGACCATAACAAATTTCAATCAAAAGCGTTTTTAAAACCAAATTAGCTTTAATCGAATGTCTTTATAAAGTTCTTTATGAAAACCAAAACTAGCTTTAATCGTTTCAGCTTTATCTAAAACTTTATTGTTTTAATCAATGTTCCATATGATGATCAAAATAATCTTCAATTGTAGTTCTTAATAATATTATAAATTAGCTTAAATTAAAAATATTTATTTCTTTATAGAAACTAAAATTATCTTTAATCAAAGGTATTAATGAAGTCCAAAATAAGTGTTAATCAAAGAAGTTTATGAGAGCAAAATTAAAGTTATCCTTTTGAGGTTATTTTTGAAGGCCAAATTTAGTTTCAATTAACTTTATGAACTTCAAAATTAGCTTTAACCTAATGTTATAATTAAAATAAAAAACGACTTCAAACAAAAGTCTTTATGAACATCAAAATTAGTATCCATCGAAGGTCTATTTTAAAATTTAATTAGCTTCAATCGAGGCTCTTTAAAAGGCTCAAAATTAGCATCAATTTAATGTTTTTATCTTCAATTAATTTCAAACGAAATTAATTTCAATCGAAGGTCAAAATAAAAAAATAAAAAAAAAATCATCTTCAGTAAAACATCTTTTTATTAACCAAAAAAGTCTTTAATCGAAGGTCTTCAAGAAAACCCAAAAGTAGCTTCAATTTAAAGCCATAATAAAAACCGAAATCATCTTTAATTGAAAACAATATTTTGTTGTATTCGTTCGTAAAATTAACTTTAATCAAAGTCTTCATAAAAGCAAAGGTCTTATTGAAGTCAAAATTAGCTTTAATTGAAGTTCTTTACGAAGACCGAAATTAACATCAATAGAAAGTTTTTTTGTAGACCAAAATTATATTCAATCAAAAATCATAAGGGAGAACGAAATAAGCTTCATTCAAAGGTTTTTATTAAGACAAAAATTAGCTTCAATCGAAGATCTTTTTGAAAGCAAAATTAGTTTCAATCGAAGCATTTAAAGGAAAAAAAAAAAAATCAAAACTAGATTGAGACTGGGGACTCCTTTATCCCTCAATCGTATTTAAAGTAAAAAAATTTTAGAGCAAATAAAACTTACTTTGTAATTTAAATAAAAAAGACATTTAAAATGTAATATAAATTAATAAAAAAAAAAATTAAACAAAATATTTTTAATATATATTTTCTTAAATGCTCAAATGATAACACCGTGTGACAGTAAAATAACATTTTTAAAAGAATATTTTCTTAAATTTTTGTGCAGCAATATTTAAGTAAAAAATATTTTAACAATGCGGGGACTCTTAGCTTTCATTTGACACCCATATTGAGTTGATATAATATTTGCAAATATTTTATTATTATTATTATTTTTTTTTTAAATTCTGTATCTTTCGAAACTTTGAAGTCCTTTTAAGAAAAAATTTCATGTCCTGGAGAAAAACTAAGTACATAGTTTTACTACGTATGGTCTCTAGTTTCGTGCATCAACAACGAACACCGTATGACAGTAAAATCAATATATGCATCGATATATATTTTTGGGATTCTTAGCTTTCCTTTAGACATCCATATTGTGTTGATATAATCATCGTAAATATTTTAGAATATTTTCTAAATTGTATATTTTTCGAAACTTTGAAGCCCTTTTGTGAAAAAATTTACGTTCTTTAAAGAAAATTTCAAACGCAGTTTTATTATGTATAGACTCTAGTTTGATACATATATTGATTCTATAATGTGTGAGAAAATTTTTGGGAAATTGTTACACACTAATAATAAAAAATACAAATACAAAAATCACTTGCAATAAAGCATTAATTAAAATATTTTAACTCTTATCGCCATCCTATAATCAATTTTTTTCATTTTGGCCAAAATATTTAAACTTTGAAAATGTTTTTACGTTTTCGAGATTTTTTCGTTTTGGTAATTTTAATAATTTTAGCGATTTTATTCATTTTGGCGTTTTTTTTTCTTTAATTTTTTCAGCTTTGGTTTAATTTTTAAATTTTATTCATTTTGGATTTTTGTTCATTTTGGCGATTATTTTTTTGTAATTTTATTTATTTATTTTTATTTATTATTTATTTAGTGCAAATTAATTTACAAAAAATACAAATATTGACAGGACTGGCATCAATGGCCTTCGCCTCTTTTATATTTATTTATTTTGGATATTATTTCATTTGGTGATTTTATTAATTTTGCTGATTTAGTTTAGCAATGTTTTTTCTCTTCATTTTCTTATTAGCATTTTAATGATTTTTATATTTCTTCGCTTTTAGTTTTGATATATATATTTTTTAATTTTTGTGATTTTGTTAATTTAGATGATTTTTTATTTTGGCGTTTATACTCGTATGTCTTTTTGGCGATTTTTTTAATTTTAGTGATTTTTTTAATTTTGCTTTTTTTATTTTGGTGGCTTTATTAACTTTGTGAAGCTTTTTATTATTATTATTATTTTTTTTTAGTTTATTCATTTTGTTTTTCTTTTCGTTTTGGTGATTTTTATTCATGCTGGCGTTTTTTTTTTTTGACATTCTTTACGTTTTGGTGTTTTTGTTGTTCTGTCTTTTTTTTTTTTTTTTTTTTTGTTTTGGTGATTTTTTTTAATTAAGGGGATTTTTTTGTTATTTTAGCGATTTTTTTCGTTTTTTATTTTAACTATCGTGGATGATTTTTTTAATTTTGAATAATTATTGAAAGTTTTTTCGTTCCTTTTTGTTTTGCTGATTTTAGTAAATTTAGCGATTTTTGTTTCATTTTTATTTTGAGATGTATTTTTTTTATTTTGGTGCATATGTTCATTTTGGCGTTTTTTTCGTTTTGCAATTTTTGTCTTTTTATTACTTTTCCCGTTTTGTCGTTTTTTTTTCGATTCGTGATATTTTTTTTTTATTGATTTTGGCGTTTTTCTGCAAATTTTTCTTTTGTGCATTTTTCCCATTATGGCGATTTTTTCATTTTGTTTTTAATTTTAGTTATTTTTTTAATTTTGTTTTCTTATTTTGGTGGCTTTATTAACTTTGTGAAGCTTTTTAGTATTATTTTTTTTTTTTTTTTTGGTTTATTCATTTTGTTGTTCTTTTCGTTTTGGTGATTTTTATTCATGCTGGCGTTTTTTTTATCATTCTTTACGTTTTGGTGTTTTTGTTGTTCTGTTTTTTTTTGTTTTGTTAATTTCGTTTTTGACAATTCTTGCTTTGTTTTTTTTTTTTGTTTGGTGATTTTTTTAATTAAGGGCATTTTTTTTTTTTTTTTTTGATATTTTAGCGATTTTTTTCGTTTTTTATTTTGACTATCGTGGATGATTTTTTTAATTTTGAATAATTATTGAACGTTTTTCCGTTCCTTTTTGTTTTGCTGATTTTAGTAAATTTGGCGATTTTAATTTTTATTTGGAGATGTATTTTTTTTTTGGTGCATATGTTAAATTTAGTGTTTTTTTTTTTTCATTTTGCAATTTTAGTCTTTTTATTACTTTTCCCGTTTTGTCGTTTTTTCGATTCGTTATATTTTTTTTTATTGATTTTGGCGTTTTTCTGCAAAGTTTTCTTTTAGGCATTTTTCCCATTATGGCGATTTTTTTAATTTTGTTTTTAATTTTAGTGATTTTTATTTTTATTTTATTAACTTTGTGAAGCTTTTTATTATTATTTTTTTTTTGTTTATCCATTTTGTTTTTCTTTTCGTTTTGGTGATTTTTATTCATGCTGGCGTTTTTTATTTATTTATTTATTTTTTTTGGCATTCTTTACGTTTTGGTGTTTTTGTCGTTCTGGAGATATTTTAATTGTTGACAATTTTTTGTTGTTTTGACTATTATTCTTGTTGTTTCTTTTTTTTTCCATTATAAGTTTTGTCATTTTTTTTTTTTTTAGATTTGTTAACTTGTTTTTAATTTAACTTTTTTATTTGCTTTGGTTGATATTTTTCGTTGATTTTCTTGTCGATGTTGATTTTGTTTGCAGTTTTAAAGATTTTTTTACGTTTTTGTTTCTTAATTGTGTCGTGTTTTTCATTATAGCGATTTCTTTTAATTTTGACGTGTTTTTAGTTTTGGTTATTTTTTTTTTTACAATTTCGTTTTTTTTCCCCGTTTTTACTTTCAGTGATTCTTTTTGGTCATTCTGCCGATATTTTATGTCTTTTATATATTTTTTTTCTTTCATTCACAAGTTTTTTTTTTTTATTTTAGCGTTTTTATTTAGTTTTGATTTTCTTCTAACAGTTAAGGTCCCTGTACATAACTAAGAAATAATTTAAAGCATTTGTTACCTTAAATAAAAATCTATCCAGAATAATAGAACCATAGCAAGAGCTTATATTGATAATGCAAATAAAAAAATATAAATTTTCTTTGGAAGCGTATGATTAATATGAATTCAATTAGATTAAATAAATATTAAGTATATGCTTTTATAAAATTAATTCATATATTTTTTATATCATATGACACTAAATTTAATTAGAATTTTAATAACACAATAAAGCAATGAAGGTTTTTTTATTTTCCATAACCTTAACCCAATTTGTATCTATTATTCCTTATATTAAATTAGCATTAAAAAAATCCTTTTCATATAAAACATTTTGTTAAAAAATAACCTTGAATTATTTTTAATATTTTTTTGTTTAAAACCAACATTTAATTACAAGTGTAAGCATAAATGTGTTACATAAATTCTGTAACATAATTTTAGTTAATAACTATAACCTTGTATAAAAATTATATAAAGTGTGAACATGTTTATTACAGCCCCCAAAACACCAATTAACTATAACTACAAACATATATTTTTGTTCATGTTAAACAATAATTATGACAATTAATTAACTTATACACACACACACTTACACACAAATAAATGCAGTGAAAATTATCTTCTCAATTAATATTGACAATATTTGTTATCATTTACACACAACTACAACCATTGAAAAGTGATAAAATATCCTCATACTCTAACAGATATGTTGAGAAAAGAGTTTGAGTGTTGATGTCATGACAAATGTTGGGTGTTTTAAGAGGCGTTTAATATTTATGTTTTACTTTTAATACATAAATTATTGATCAAGGTTGTTATATTTAATATATTTTATTTTAATAATTAATCAAATTGTAAGACAAGTGTAATTTATATATGGAAAAGGATATAAAATTACAAGTGTAATTAAAATAATTTTAAAGGATTTTGAGGGAAGTTTTTAAAACAAAAATTATAAAAAATTGAAACAAAAAGGATTAAGTTTCTATTAACAGAATATTCTTAACAAATTTTATCACTTTATAATAAGAAAATTTAAAATATACTGCTGCTTTAATATTAATTTTCTTTCAGGTATGTGTATGTATTTGTTGAAATATATCTGTGTGTTTTTAATTATTTGTCTGTTGACTGTTTTGGTTTGTTAATTGATTTTGTTAATGAATTTATTTAATCGATTTTAATTCCTTAGTTTCAAAGTTATTTTCTTTATCAAAAGAAAAAATAAATGAAAAAATAATAAAGAAAAAAAAAAAAAAGAAAAACTCCTGCCAATTTCATGACGTTAAACTTAAGTAAAAGTATGATTGATAATGAATAAAATATTAAACAAAAAAGAGTAAGTAAAGGGAATATTTAAAAGGACATAAAACTTAATTTTTGTAAACAATATTTAATCCCACCAAAGGCCTTAATATAACAGGTCTTTCTGAAGATTAAAATGAGCTAAAATTATATTTAAATCAAGATCTTTTAAAAAATTCAAGATATTTTTAAGTTTTATTAAAATTGTTTTAATTTTCTTTACAATTTCTCTTAAACATTTCACTTATATTTGCAAGACTTAAGACCAAGAATTTAAAAATATGTTTATTGTTTAATAATTACAGTTTTCACATAAGCTTTTTTAAAATTCAACTATTAATTTTCCTACTTTTTTAAATATTACCTCTTCTTTCTTTCATTTTTCAACAATTATATACACATTTTCCATTACAACTAAACTATTCATTTCTATCATTTCATGTATAAAATTGCAAAATGATAATTTCAGTTTTTATTGCTTTTTTTATATCCCTGCCACTAACATTTTTGTATTTAACCTCAATTTGTTGATAGAAAAAATAGAAAATAAAAGAAATCTTTTTTGATTTTAAGCAAATGTTTATTTTGTGCATATGCATAAGTCTATGTGTGGTAATACACACACACATACACACTTAAACCAACACTTGAACTTACTAGTTAAAGCAAAACGAAATAAATTCCAAACATATAATTGCCTCCGTAAAATCATATGTATGCGTTAGAAATCGTTAAGGGTAAGTAGGTCTATGAATGTGTCTAAAACTTATAGAAGCATAAAGTGTCAAATGTTTTGAAATTGAAAAAAAAACAGATTTTAAATGAAAGCTAAATTTAAGATACAGGGATGTTAAAAGAAAAGGAAAGCAAAAAATATTATTTTGTTTTCTGTTGTCTAAATAATTTTATTTTGTTTTTGTTTGTTTTCTTCTATTCTATTCTATTCTATTCTATTCTATTCTATTCTATTCTATTCTATTCTATTCTATTCTATTCTATTCTATTCTATTCTATTCTATTCTATTCTATTCTATTCTATTCTATTCTATTCTATTCTATTCTATTCTATTCTATTCTATTCTATTCTATTCTATTCTATTCTATTCTATTCTATTCTATTCTATTCTATTCTATTCTATTCTATTCTATTCTATTCTATTCTATTCTATTCTATTCTATTCTATTCTATTCTATTCTATTCTATTCTATTCTATTCTATTCTATTCTATTCTATTCTATTCTATTCTATTCTATTCTATTCTATTCTATTCTATTCTATTCTATTCTATTCTATTCTATTCTATTCTATTCTATTCTATTCTATTCTATTCTATTCTATTCTATTCTATTCTATTCTATTCTATTCTATTCTATTCTATTCTATTCTATTCTATTCTATTCTATTCTATTCTATTCTATTCTATTCTATTCTATTCTATTCTATTCTATTCTATTCTATTCTATTCTATTCTATTCTATTCTATTCTATTCTATTCTATTCTATTCTATTCTATTCTATTCTATTCTATTCTATTCTATTCTATTCTATTCTATTCTATTCTATTCTATTCTATTCTATTCTATTCTATTCTATTCTATTCTATTCTATTCTATTCTATTCTATTCTATTCTATTCTATTCTATTCTATTCTATTCTATTCTATTCTATTCTATTCTATTCTATTCTATTCTATTCTATTCTATTCTATTCTATTCTATTCTATTCTATTCTATTCTATTCTATTCTATTCTATTCTATTCTATTCTATTCTATTCTATTCTATTCTATTCTATTCTATTCTATTCTATTCTATTCTATTCTATTCTATTCTATTCTATTCTATTCTATTCTATTCTATTCTATTCTATTCTATTCTATTCTATTCTATTCTATTCTATTCTATTCTATTCTATTCTATTCTATTCTATTCTATTCTATTCTATTCTATTCTATTCTATTCTATTCTATTCTATTCTATTCTATTCTATTCTATTCTATTCTATTCTATTCTATTCTATTCTATTCTATTCTATTCTATTCTATTCTATTCTATTCTATTCTATTCTATTCTATTCTATTCTATTCTATTCTATTCTATTCTATTCTATTCTATTCTATTCTATTCTATTCTATTCTATTCTATTCTATTCTATTCTATTCTATTCTATTCTATTCTATTCTATTCTATTCTATTCTATTCTATTCTATTCTATTCTATTCTATTCTATTCTATTCTATTCTATTCTATTCTATTCTATTCTATTCTATTCTATTCTATTCTATTCTATTCTATTCTATTCTATTCTATTCTATTCTATTCTATTCTATTCTATTCTATTCTATTCTATTCTATTCTATTCTATTCTATTCTATTCTATTCTATTCTATTCTATTCTATTCTATTCTATTCTATTCTATTCTATTCTATTCTATTCTATTCTATTCTATTCTATTCTATTCTATTCTATTCTATTCTATTCTATTCTATTCTATTCTATTCTATTCTATTCTATTCTATTCTATTCTATTCTATTCTATTCTATTCTATTCTATTCTATTCTATTCTATTCTATTCTATTCTATTCTATTCTATTCTATTCTATTCTATTCTATTCTATTCTATTCTATTCTATTCTATTCTATTCTATTCTATTCTATTCTATTCTATTCTATTCTATTCTATTCTATTCTATTCTATTCTATTCTATTCTATTCTATTCTATTCTATTCTATTCTATTCTATTCTATTCTATTCTATTCTATTCTATTCTATTCTATTCTATTCTATTCTATTCTATTCTATTCTATTCTATTCTATTCTATTCTATTCTATTCTATTCTATTCTATTCTATTCTATTCTATTCTATTCTATTCTATTCTATTCTATTCTATTCTATTCTATTCTATTCTATTCTATTCTATTCTATTCTATTCTATTCTATTCTATTCTATTCTATTCTATTCTATTCTATTCTATTCTATTCTATTCTATTCTATTCTATTCTATTCTATTCTATTCTATTCTATTCTATTCTATTCTATTCTATTCTATTCTATTCTATTCTATTCTATTCTATTCTATTCTATTCTATTCTATTCTATTCTATTCTATTCTATTCTATTCTATTCTATTCTATTCTATTCTATTCTATTCTATTCTATTCTATTCTATTCTATTCTATTCTATTCTATTCTATTCTATTCTATTCTATTCTATTCTATTCTATTCTATTCTATTCTATTCTATTCTATTCTATTCTATTCTATTCTATTCTATTCTATTCTATTCTATTCTATTCTATTCTATTCTATTCTATTCTATTCTATTCTATTCTATTCTATTCTATTCTATTCTATTCTATTCTATTCTATTCTATTCTATTCTATTCTATTCTATTCTATTCTATTCTATTCTATTCTATTCTATTCTATTCTATTCTATTCTATTCTATTCTATTCTATTCTATTCTATTCTATTCTATTCTATTCTATTCTATTCTATTCTATTCTATTCTATTCTATTCTATTCTATTCTATTCTATTCTATTCTATTCTATTCTATTCTATTCTATTCTATTCTATTCTATTCTATTCTATTCTATTCTATTCTATTCTATTCTATTCTATTCTATTCTATTCTATTCTATTCTATTCTATTCTATTCTATTCTATTCTATTCTATTCTATTCTATTCTATTCTATTCTATTCTATTCTATTCTATTCTATTCTATTCTATTCTATTCTATTCTATTCTATTCTATTCTATTCTATTCTATTCTATTCTATTCTATTCTATTCTATTCTATTCTATTCTATTCTATTCTATTCTATTCTATTCTATTCTATTCTATTCTATTCTATTCTATTCTATTCTATTCTATTCTATTCTATTCTATTCTATTCTATTCTATTCTATTCTATTCTATTCTATTCTATTCTATTCTATTCTATTCTATTCTATTCTATTCTATTCTATTCTATTCTATTCTATTCTATTCTATTCTATTCTATTCTATTCTATTCTATTCTATTCTATTCTATTCTATTCTATTCTATTCTATTCTATTCTATTCTATTCTATTCTATTCTATTCTATTCTATTCTATTCTATTCTATTCTATTCTATTCTATTCTATTCTATTCTATTCTATTCTATTCTATTCTATTCTATTCTATTCTATTCTATTCTATTCTATTCTATTCTATTCTATTCTATTCTATTCTATTCTATTCTATTCTATTCTATTCTATTCTATTCTATTCTATTCTATTCTATTCTATTCTATTCTATTCTATTCTATTCTATTCTATTCTATTCTATTCTATTCTATTCTATTCTATTCTATTCTATTCTATTCTATTCTATTCTATTCTATTCTATTCTATTCTATTCTATTCTATTCTATTCTATTCTATTCTATTCTATTCTATTCTATTCTATTCTATTCTATTCTATTCTATTCTATTCTATTCTATTCTATTCTATTCTATTCTATTCTATTCTATTCTATTCTATTCTATTCTATTCTATTCTATTCTATTCTATTCTATTCTATTCTATTCTATTCTATTCTATTCTATTCTATTCTATTCTATTCTATTCTATTCTATTCTATTCTATTCTATTCTATTCTATTCTATTCTATTCTATTCTATTCTATTCTATTCTATTCTATTCTATTCTATTCTATTCTATTCTATTCTATTCTATTCTATTCTATTCTATTCTATTCTATTCTATTCTATTCTATTCTATTCTATTCTATTCTATTCTATTCTATTCTATTCTATTCTATTCTATTCTATTCTATTCTATTCTATTCTATTCTATTCTATTCTATTCTATTCTATTCTATTCTATTCTATTCTATTCTATTCTATTCTATTCTATTCTATTCTATTCTATTCTATTCTATTCTATTCTATTCTATTCTATTCTATTCTATTCTATTCTATTCTATTCTATTCTATTCTATTCTATTCTATTCTATTCTATTCTATTCTATTCTATTCTATTCTATTCTATTCTATTCTATTCTATTCTATTCTATTCTATTCTATTCTATTCTATTCTATTCTATTCTATTCTATTCTATTCTATTCTATTCTATTCTATTCTATTCTATTCTATTCTATTCTATTCTATTCTATTCTATTCTATTCTATTCTATTCTATTCTATTCTATTCTATTCTATTCTATTCTATTCTATTCTATTCTATTCTATTCTATTCTATTCTATTCTATTCTATTCTATTCTATTCTATTCTATTCTATTCTATTCTATTCTATTCTATTCTATTCTATTCTATTCTATTCTATTCTATTCTATTCTATTCTATTCTATTCTATTCTATTCTATTCTATTCTATTCTATTCTATTCTATTCTATTCTATTCTATTCTATTCTATTCTATTCTATTCTATTCTATTCTATTCTATTCTATTCTATTCTATTCTATTCTATTCTATTCTATTCTATTCTATTCTATTCTATTCTATTCTATTCTATTCTATTCTATTCTATTCTATTCTATTCTATTCTATTCTATTCTATTCTATTCTATTCTATTCTATTCTATTCTATTCTATTCTATTCTATTCTATTCTATTCTATTCTATTCTATTCTATTCTATTCTATTCTATTCTATTCTATTCTATTCTATTCTATTCTATTCATCTAAGACCCCACAAAATATATATTTTCTGAGTCCTGGTTAGATTCTGAGTCGATCTTGCTATGTCCGTCCGTCTGTCCGTCTGTTGAAAGCAGGATAGGGCTCGATCGGTACAACGTAGGGGGACGAAATTTGGCACAAATATTTGTCTTATATAAGGTTTGTTTGGGATTGAAAAAAATCGGTTAATAAATAAAAAAAGTTATGGGCTTAAAGCTAGAAATACAGGGTTTTCTAGTTTCAAACTTTTCTGCTGATATCTCTTAAATAAAAGCATGTACGATAACGAACTTTTGTATAAATAGTTTGACGGTCGATATAAACATGAAAACTAAAAATGGGCGTGGTCTGCCTACTTTACTGCCCACCTCCCATATAATGTGAAACTTCAACGAAATTGTGTACAAATAGTTCAAGGACCAATGTAAACTCGGGAACAAAAAATGGGCGTGGTCAACCTTTCATATAACGTAAAATTTAAGAAAGTTGATGGTGGCCGAGCCGAATATAACATTCGCCCTTGTTTTTGTTTTTGTTTTATTATTTTATTTTTATTTTAATTTATTTTATTTTATTTTATTTTTATTTTTATTTTTATTTATGTTTTTATTTTATATTTATTTTCATTTTGATTTAGTTTTATTTTATTATCAAAAAGTTGCCATTTCATTTTAAAAACACCTTTTTACTTTTACCATCTGGCATCTCTAATTTCTCCCTAAGTCTCCTCCATATTTTTGGAGTAGGAGAGCCTATGAGTATGTAAGTAACATTGTATAAGTTACTTAAAGCATGCATTTAATATGCAAGTAAATATGACTAAATTTTTTCTCATACCAAATATGTATATGAATGTAAGAACATAGTTCGTAATGCTGCAATAATTATTTGTTTAACATACTTATGTTTGTTTGAAAGTGTATGTTTAGCTAGCGTTAGTTTTTTTGTATGTATAGAAAAAAAAAAAAAAAAACTCAATTGCCTGTGCTCTAAAAACTCACGTATGCATGTAAACATTAAAGTGAGACAAAAAGCGTTAACATGACAA